>LPNX010115630.1:5252-62565 GCA_001517045.1 Pseudotsuga menziesii
ACAATCATTGTATATATCATTTTATTGCAAATAAGACTCCATCCCAATGGATAAAGCACTGGTCAGCAAGTTCTCAAAGTCTCTGAAAGAAACTTTGTCCCCAGACGGAGCCAGATGTTATCTCTAGGGTTGTTCCTAGTGTGTATTTTCAAATTTTTTATTTCCATTGGTTTTTCTTGTTTTAATTTCATTTTGTTTTGTGTTGTATGATTGATTGTTTGCCCTTATGATTCCCTTAATTACCTGAAATCATTAACAGTTCCATTCATCAACTAAAAGCCTATGTATGTGCAAAGGATTATGTGTTACAAGGTAAATTTTTACAAACTGGCAGCGTCTTCCCAAACTGGAAGCATATTCTGAGCGTGCAGCATATGGAGTTCTGGTGGTATAATGTACATATGGTTTGTTTTTGAAAGGTTTATTATTGATTTCATAAAATATATGATCGATATAAGCTTTTCTCATAATCCTGAATATATGTTTTAAGCATGGGAATTTGGCATGTTATATGTTTTGATATGCTTGACTATGAAATAATGAGTTGATACGGTGGTCATAATGAAAGAGCACAGGTGGTGTCTTTTCACAAACGAAACCGTTCATGTAATAAATGCTGGTGTTCATCGTGGCAGAAATAGCTAAATATCATTTTTCCCTAAAGCGTGTTTCATTTTTCTGCTTAGGATGAGTATCCAAGTGTTGGTTTCATTCACTGTTTGTCTTCACGAGCTGTGTTATGCAATGTTCAGGAATTTTCGGTTTATGTTCGAACCCCAGGGTTTGCAGGGTTAAGATTGCAGTATATACATCTACTTCCTTGCATTTTCAGCAATTCTGGGCTTGATATACAGCGTGAAGACTATACAGCAATATAAAATTTCCTGTGCAGGATATACATTTTGAAGCCGTTTTGATTGACAGAGTTTCCTGGTTAAGAGTAGTATTATGTAAATGTTCAGAGAATTAGGGTTCCTTTGCAAAACCCTAGAGCACGAAATTTCAGGGTTATAATATATTATATATATCCTACCTGCATTTTCAGTTTCAGCACCGTTTTGCTTAAGCATTCAGCCGCAGTATAAAATGCTCTGTTCAAGATAATACTGCGTGAAGACTTTGGTATTTTCAATATTTGACAGGGGTTTCAGGGTTAAAGACCTATCATTAGGTTCATTCAAATTTCATTTGAGTTGTCACCTTGTTAGTTTATAAAGCTTTACCTCCAGCACAAGAAGAGATGAATTCACATCCCAAATGTTAGCACAGAGCTGTATGTAGCAGGCTATCTCTGTTTTGGTTTGAGACATAAAGTATTATTTTTCTACATAGTTAAGTTGAAAGCCCTGTAGGGTTTCAAAATGTCAAAGAAAATCGAAGAGGAGGAGCCAGAGCCGGTGGTAAAGAAAAGGCCTGGAGGTCTCATATGCAAATTGGAACCTATCAATACAGAGTGGATTAAACAATTCCCAAGGTCTGCTAGGTTGATACAGAGATCAGGTTGGTTTAGCTTCTGTGACAAATTGCAAGGATATCATTCCAGATTCAAAATGGCTTTCATTGAGAATTATGATGATGACAGAGTCCAGTTAGAGAGCTTAACTGTGATAGTTAATGAAAATTCTATTGCTGAAGCTATCAATGTGCCAGCAGAAGGTGAGAGATGGTGCAAACAAAAAGAATTCAAAGAGGATTTCAGTGAGTTTTTGATTCTTGGTAATGAAAAACTTGATTGGAAGAACGGTGTTCATGTCAATAGGATGAAGCCAGCATGGAGAGTGCCATTAGAAGTGGTCCAGAACTATATTACCTGCGATGGAAGGTATGACCGAGTCTTAAAATGTCATTTGAAGCTTTTACTGCATATTCAAGGTGTTACACAACTAAACCTTCCTTTTTACTTACTCAAGAGCCTTCAAAAGATGATTTCTAAGGTACAAAAACACCCATCACATATGGCCAGATCAATTTATCATCAGGGATTAATTAAGCTGTTGGTTTTAACCCAACTGGAAAAGGAAGAAAGGTCATGGGGCTCTTTGTTGGCAGAGCTAGGTTTTAATGAGAACCCTAAAGAAAAAGGTAAGAAAATGGTTGATGATGCCAGTCATCAAATAGTAAACCCTACAAAGACAGATCAGAAGGATAAGAATAAAGAAATGAGTGTTGTTAATAAGCCTGAACAGAGCAAGGTAGACCCTGAAACACCCTGCATGCAAGAACATATAGAAAAACTCGGTGATATGTTTAAATGCATTGCTTCCAAGAAGAAAATCTGCAAACAATTATTCAAGGAAGGCCAACCAAGAACTAGACTGAGGGAGAGGATGCAAATGGAAGAAAGACCAGCACAGGGAGATGATAAGGAAATTGTGGTTATTAAGGATGCTGCAAGTGACGGGACAATACATATAGCAGAGGATAAGTATTGTGAGGATGTGGAGGAATTTATTGACAGGCAAGGTGTAGCAGGAGCTATACCAGAAATGGAGCTATACCAGAAATGTTTTGTACAAATAAACAAAACAATTTTGATGAAGGATCAATATCAAGAACTGTGCCTGAAGAAAGAGATTGCAGCAGAGAGGAAGATATAGATATTACTCCAGATCTTGGTCAATGTCAAAGATCCCTTCAAACGTATAAGGAGCAAACCAGATACTTGCAGGATATCAATGAAAAGCTATTGGTGGCAAACAAAAGGTTAAGGGAGGATATGGAAGAAAAGGAGGCAGAGTTTCAAAAACTATTGATGGTTTCCAGAAATATCCTTAAAGAGAAACGAGCTATGCAGCAACAGCTTGAGCATTTCAAAGCCCAGGAAAAGGAGAATGATAAAGATATGGAGCTGGCTAGACTCCAAAGGCGCTCCCAAGTGCTTAATGACTTGGCTACTTTAGCTGAAGCTTCTAGAAGCTTGTAGGTGTTTTAAAGTTGTTTCATTTTAAACTCATAATATTATGTGTGACATTTGTAGGACACATGTAGTGTAAAAGCATTTTATAAGGGATTGACTTCCCACTTTTGAAGGAGGTCGATCCAAATTTATAGGATCTATTGTTAGTTCTAGATAGGATCTTTTTGGTACAAAAACGGCTCTCGAACTAGTGAGAAAGGGGTTGGCTGTTTTGGGAGATATGCTGGAGCATTTGTAGATACATCTGTATATCATGAACCTTTTGCAACTTCAATGACAGGTTTTAGTTTTGAATGAACTTGATGTTGATTTATTTCTGTACTACATAAACTGTCTCTTTGATAAATCTTTTGTGTACTTGGTCATTCACATTCCAATACATAATTCTTATTATAAGTTGACAGTTATCTTTCATTTATATAAACAGTAATAGTCTCACTTCATGATTTAGGATCATAAAACCTGGGTGTTGGACTTTGTCACTGCTTTCATGTTATACAGAATTTGTTTGGATTTTCCTGCAACTCTTAATCTTACCAGCCTTTATTTTAATTCTTTGATATCTTGGTACATACCTGTATTTACCCATCTGTTATATACCAGATCTGTTCATTGTAAATTGTGTGTGAATATTTTGATCTCATACCTAAAAACTGTCTAAACTGTACAAACAAGTGATTTAAGCCTAATGTCTATAAGTTTCTATTTGCCCTGGTTTAATACCAGCTTTTATTTTTAATTTGATTTCATTTGATTTGATCATTTTCAAACTAAGATTTCCTTAAGCTTGGATCCCGTAGTCTAGGTCCAACTTGAGGGATAACACAACCTAATGTCGGTGACACTAGTAGGGGTAGGCCAATCCTCTATGGCTCTAATATTTTCTAGGTCCGCAGTTATCCCTGTCTCAGAGATAATGTGACCTAAGTACTGTATCTGCAGTTTGTAAAAATCACATTTACTAAACTTAGCATAAAGCTGGTGTTCTCGTAACACTTGTAGTATTATGCGAAGGTGTTCTTCGTTTTCCTCTTTATTCTTAGAATAAACTATGATGTCGTCTATAAAGACCAAGACAAACTTATCCAGATATTTAGTGAATATGGTGTTCATAATACACATAATGTTTTTGGGTGCATTGGTTAACCTAAACAGCATCACTACAAACTCATAGTGCATGTACCTTGTACGAAAGGAAATTTTGTGAATATCCTCATCGTGAATCCATACCTGATGGTACCCGAATCGCAAGTCAATCTTTGAAAATATTTTGGCTCCTCCTACTAGATCGAACAAGTCATCAATCCTAGGGAGTGGGTATTGGTTCTTGATAGTCATTTTATTCAACTAACGGCAATCGATGCACATACACATCGTACCATCCTTTTTCTTGGAAAAAAATATCAGTGCTCCCCAAGGGGACACACTTGGTCGAATATACCCTTGTTCTATCAATTCCTGTAATTGCATTTTAACTTCCACCAACTCAGGTGCACTCATGGGGTAAGGGGATTTGGAAGCCAGAACTAATCCTGGTGTCAGTTCGATGGAAAATTCTAGTTCTCGTTTCAGAGGTAATCCAGGGATTTCCTTAGGAAACACGTCCTTGAATACTACAAGAACGATAAAGTCCTCTATTCGTTGTTCTCTCTCAGACTCTATGTCTCGGATGTTTACTGCAAACAACTTCTATCCTTTCCTAATGCATTTCTTTGCTTGTAAGGAAGATATTTTCCTTATAGAAATTTTCTTTGGAATGCCATGAACCTTCACTTGGCTCCCTTGGCTATATGTACACAAGATTGACTTGTATAAGCAATCAAGCATGACATGGTGTTGTTCCAACCAGTCCATGCCAATAAGTATATCGCACGATCCTAAGGGTAGGATGTTCAGGTTTACCTTCATAGGAAAACCATTCAGGTTTACTTCACAATATTTAACTATTTCTGAAACTTTTTGTTTCATATTGGTGGCTAATTGAACCAGCCAAGGTTTATCATGTTCTATTTTTCCTAGTTTTCATTCATCAACAATTTTCGGTGAAACATAGCTCTGGCAAGCACCGGGGTCAATAAGTATTGAAATAGAATTGTTCAAGATCTTACCTTCTATATCAACCATGGTATCTTGATAGTCTTCTTGTCGGCCATCCAAAGCTGCATAAATCTGCGAGGTTCCATCTACGTCCTCCATGGTTGGTTCTTCTTGTAAGTTGTGCAAGACCCCATTGGTCTTGTTCTTACAATCTCGGGCATAATGAGGCCCACTACACTTCCAGCATTTGATTTTTATCGGGGCAGCATTGTCTCCCCCAGCCACTACTGACTTTTTATCATTTGGAGCTGGTACGTATGGTTTCGTGCCTGATTTGTTGAAGTTTTTGTTTGCTGAAAAACTATTGTTTTGTTTCCTATACGGGGGTGGGTTAAACCCTGGTTTGTGGTTATCAGAGAATTTCCTAGGCTTTTCTCTATTTTTTTTCATGTTCTCTTGCCTTAGTTGTCCATGCTCATAGCAGAGCCTATCATTGTGCAATGTGGTGTCCAAGGTTTTAGGCATGTCGAACTCAATCACTTCCCGAATGTTGGGAGGAAGACATCCTAAAAATTGTTGTATTTTTACCTTTTCATCCTTGATGTATGGTACACAATGTAATAGATCTAGAAATCTATTAATAAAAGCATCCATAGTCATGGATCCCATATGCAGTTCATTAAACTCTTTTACTTTTTTGTCAAAGAATATTTTGACGTATATTTTTCTTGAAAGATTTTGCAAAAATTACTCCAGCGTATCTCTCTTAGCTTATCTTTCTTGGTGTGTTTCAGATCTCTCCACCATATTGATGCTTTTCCATTTAAGTTATAGATGGAAATCCAAGCCTTCATCTTGCTTGAGTAGTTATGAACTCAAAAATATTTGCTCATACCCAACAGCCATTCTTCATCTTTCTCTCTCATGTTTACTTCACCTTCATAGGTTGGGGCTCTTATTTTCTGAATTCCCCCTGTAGGTTATCATCATTTCTTTGTCTCTTCCTGCATGGAAAAAGAGATTCATCATTGGAAGGGTTGTGATGATCTCCTTTCGGAACTTCAGGGGTACGTTCCTCTTTTTCTTCTTCTCATGGGCTGCTAGCCCGTTTATGGTAAGGTTCCCTTTTTTACTTTTTTGTAGAATAAGTGGGTTTCCCGTGCGGGATTCCTTCCATCGTAAAACTCTTTTACTTTTTTGTCAAAGAATATTTTTGACATATTTTTCTTGCAAGATTTTGCAGAAGTTACTCCAACGTATCTCTATTAGCTCATATTTCTTGATATGTTTCAGATCTCTCCACCATATTAATGCTTTGCCATTTAAGTTATAGATGGAAAGCCAAACCTTCATCTCGCTTGAGTAGTTATGAACTCGAAAATATTTTCTCATAACCAACAACCATTCTCCATCTTTCTCTCTCGTGTATACTTCACCTTCATAGGTTGGGGCTCTTATTTTTCTGAACTCCACCTATAGGTTATCATCATTTCTTTGTCTCTTCCTACATGGAAAAAGAGATTCATCACTGGAAGGGTTGTGATGATCTCCTTCTGGAACTTCAAGGGTACGTTCCTCATTTTCTTCTTCTCATGGGCTGCTGGCCCGTTTATGGTAAGTTTCCCTTTTTGAATTTTTTGTAGAATGAGTGAGTTTCCCCTGCGGGCTTCCTCTCATCATATTTCTCAGTAATGCCTCATTTATGGCTTGATGTTCCTTTCTCTCATTCAGAATATATTCTCTGAAACTTTGTAATTCTGCTTGAAGGTTGTGTATGGTCTTCAAAATATCAGAATTTAGTTCCACTACCAGTTTTTCTCACTATGTGGGGGTGTTCATCTTTCCCTGCTGGATGTCGTCTTCTTCAGTGTTCATGAACTGAACTGTTCTGTAAAAATTTTGTGTAAATTGCAAATTTTAAATCAAAGGAAAAATTTTTGTTAGTTAACCATATTTTCAAACATACTTTATTTTCTTTGCAGTGAATGTTTGGTATGCCCATTAGTCTCTTAGGGTTGAAACTGGGCTCTGATACCTCTTGTAATGTCCCCAAAATTTGAAAATAAAAAAAAAAATTATTAGGCTAGTCAAACACCACCTATTATGGATAGTATTGAATTTGCGGAATGTGTCATACTCTATTGTACTTCTGAATTGTCGTAAGTTGTTCTTACATTCTACTTCCTTACTTCAGTTATGATTATTACTGTGTTTACTTTTTTCACTTATAGTGTCTAAATGTTGTTTACTTAAGTTATTCTTATGGTTACGCATGGCTGCGTATATAAAAAACTTTGATGATAGACTTCTTTTCTATTTTACATGTGCTTGTGTTGTATACCTTGTTCTAACTTAACTATGTTTCTAGAACCAAAGTGGGTGGAGTGGCGGGACTAGTTCTCCCATGTACTGCCTAAGAGGTATAAGTCTTTACTTGTCTAGCAGGATTAATTAGTTCTATTAAACTAAAGCACTCTTAACTTGGTTACGTACAGGTGTTCTTAGCAACAGTAAACTTGTTACAAAAAACTAAATGCTTAGTCACTAGTGTTCATACTTGCTGCTAGTGACACCTACTGGTTTTTTATTAATGTTCTTTACAGACTTGTAGTATTGACGAGGTCAATACCACACCTATCATTCCATGACACAACTAGATATTTTTAATGGAATTTATTGTTCTTGGGGTAATTATTATCAACTATCCATACCCTAGTCTATTTATATTTACATGTTTATTTTACGATAAGTAATTGACTTAAACTTTTGTTTTATTCTTTTACAGGTTCTGCTATCGTTGGTTAAGACGAAACTTGGTCTATGCATATACAACATACCATGGCATATTGCATATTCCATGGTCTCAGGCTTACAGACTAAAGAGTTTGATGCATAAGGTCCTAAGGTTTAAAACCTAAGGTAAGCAATATACATGTTAAAGTTGACCTTGTATCCATTTGGGTTAGCGAATATATATCATAGTTTAAACCATTGCACATTGGGGTTTATCACTCTGCTTATAATGGAGATATTCGATAATGCAACACATGGGAACTATAGAGAAATAGGTTTGGGTTTTGATAAAGGCCAATAGGCTAGAGCCATTAATGTGCATTGGGGTGTGTGGCAGCCTAAACTTAGGGCTTGGCTCATGATGGGCTTGGTCATTTTGCAGCTCACTGCTTACCATTTTATCCTACGCAGTATGGTGAATGCAACTTCCATTTGGATGACTGGTATGGCAATCATTTTGGTTTTTATAGCATTCGTTGTTTGTTGGTAGCTTACTCCACGAATTGATACTTCTCATTATCATGTCTTGTTGTGGTTGCACCTAACAGGGATGCCGAGGAGAGGCATGGTTCGTAGATTTGCAAACAAGCCATGGGCAAGGCCATTCCTTTACGGTAAGCCTGTTAACAAGTTTACGCTTGTCCTCTCTTGGCTTTCATGGTTGAGACTGAGTTTTATCTCGTCACTAGTTGGGGTTTTCTTGAGTTCTAGTTTCAAAGGATGTGTTTCATTTTGGGGTTTGACAGTGGGGTTTTTTACATCTTTCAGGCCTGAGTTTAAATGTAATGGAATGTAATTTTACGATATGGTTTTTAGCTGTGAAGAGAAACTTGGTGCCTTTGACAGGATCTACGTGTGATTTGTAAATTCGTGGTTTTGATTTCTATGATGTGAATAGTGGCAGCACCATTACTTGCAATGGTGCAAGGGCCAAAGGAAAGACTACGTATCTTGATTATGGTTTCAAATTATTGTGTATATAAACTTGTGTTGCTTTTATTACACTGTAATGTTTCATTCTATGGTTTTTATTTATGTGTTTTATGTGGCATTCACCTACGTTGGTTGTATTAGTTACATAGATGACTTAAACAGTCAGCGTTGATGGCTTTTGGGGCCACGCTGTGAATGGCATTTTCACACACCATTATGGCTGCAACAACGAAAAGATTCAGACTTACAGTTGGTGTTTTTAATCTATAAATGAAATGTTAAGGAAGGTCGTGGGTGTAAACCCTATGTCAAAAATCGTTGTTGTCAGTGATTCGTTGACAAGGCATAAAGTAGTTTATTTAATTTACTGTGAAGTTTACTTATGGGCCATGGCCATGGATTTACAAGGTAAGGATTTGTAAAGGTATTACGACCACTGTGTAATGATTTCAAGTTGGGTTTAGAACCTGTGTGTAGTTGATACACCGTGACTTTATAAAATATTTAGGACCCTACAGTAGTTGACCCTGGGTCATTTACGACATTGAGGGTTTATTATTTGTAATGGTTGCGATTTGGGCATTCTGAGTGTCCACGGGATTCGATCATGCAACCTCGTTGCACTTACATAATTATTACTTTAATATGATAATGATGCGTTGGTTATTTGTTATATGGTTGTTGTAAATTGATTACTGTGTATTAATGTTATGGTGATTTTTAATGTAAAGGGCATCGTATTTTATGTATGTGAATTCACAAATGGGTGTCTACAAGATTCGTTCCTACAACCTTGATGCAAATGCTTGGTTATCATATGATTTATGTGTATGAAATAATAATGTGGTTTTTATTTGGGCCTTGTAACTTATGGGTGCGATTCTTATTATGCATAATTATAATGTCTTAGATGGATTGAATTTGTATATTTATGCCAAGGTTTATAACATTGGAAATGGTATTACTATTTATGATTTTGTAAAAAGTACTAGTATAATTATTTATAAATTATGGACCATATAGGGTTTCGATTTACTTGGTCTATTAATTAGTCTTAAGGTAATACTTAGTTAATGGAAAAGATTTGGTTAAAGGTAGAAGGTTTATTTGTATAGACCTTGAAAGGTCTTCACTGATTCTTAACATAGATTTAGTATGGGATATTCATAATTTGTATTAATTCGTAATTAATGTGTTGGTAGCTTGGATTTTTATTTCTATTTTATAAATGTTAATATATATGTGTGTGTGTGTGTGTGTGTGTTGTTTATTATAATTAGATAATGCTAATCTAGGTTTTAAATGTAGCTTTAGATCTGAACTAGTATTTAATTAAACATGGCTCTACTGACAAATGAAATCTGTCAGTAGAGTATGTAGGCCCAAGAACAGCTATGTAATAGATATGAAATAAAACCTAGTTTGTAGGAAGCACATTTTGAAATAGTAAAATATCATACATAAGTAAAACTAAAGTGCAAAACCCTTGATGGATATTTATACATGAATTAAATTTACAGAAGTGAACAAGATGAACAAACCCTCGATAAATATAGCATAGGAAATAAATTACATCCTAGGGTTATAATTAAAAATGTAAACCCTAGAATATTTAAAATAGAAAACAAACACGTAGGGTTAGAATCTATCATGTAATCATTTTCCTGATTTATCCATCATTTATTCTAGAAAATGAAATAGGCAGTCTAGGATCTCATACCTGTAAATTTAAGCTCCTTTAATGGCTGAAACCTGCACACTCAAATAACTAGTATTAACAATTCATAGGAAGATATGACCTCTACATTAGATAACCGAATCACTTGGGAACGACCATGTTCCACCCAACCATGACCCAAAACCATTCTTGGTTTCAATCTGGATCCCCCCGAGTTGGTTCCAACATGCAAATAGCTTAGAGCACCTAAGGTGAGGTTGTCCTAGTTTTGTATATCAGGTCTGGATCAGTTCTCCTTCTTCCTCTTATGGAAATGTTCTACAAGAACACTCTCTTGAGAAATTAGCAAGCAGAATAATGACTCCAAAAAGAGAGATCCAATCCCCAATCCTTTCCTTGGCTTGAGACTTTATAGACAGACTTTTCAGTCAAGGGAGCCTTTAGATCAAGAATTGCTTCATTTCTTAATTTAACCCTTTTTCATTTAATTTAGTACTTTTAATAATTAACTTAGGAAATTTTAGCTAGTTCCTAATTTGACTTTTATAGGTATTATACTATGTAATTTTAATCTTAGTAATAACAGTAATAGATGGAACTTTTCCTTCTTTCTCATATTATTAATATTATTACTATATTTAATCTTTATACATACCATGTATAAAATACATAATAATATAACATTTGTTAACATTTGTCTTGGGGCATCACATATTGTGATCCTTAGACTTACGACACTTTATTCATTAAGGTCATCAGGTAGATGGTTAGGTCTACTAGGATAGGAAACTCTAAACATGCTTACATGTTGGATTCCTTCGTATAACATGGTAGTTCTTCAGTACTTGATGGGAATACAGAAATTCAAAATTTCATTTAATAACTTATAAATAAGTCTAATGAGATCAATATTTTTCTTGAGTCGTTTTCACTAAGGAATCATTAATTATTTTCAGTAACTCTTAGTGCTTACTAGAGCCCATACTCAACGCTAAAAACAAGGAGTTACAAAATTATTTCTATTCTAGAGCTCTCCACTCAACACTAATATAATATTCATGTGCTCCATAGCTTCTCGCTCAACACAACATTAACTACTCATGTGCTCTAGAGCTCCTCGCTCAACACAAAACATCTCATCAATCGTGTGCTTCAAGTTCCATGCCCAAAACAAACAAGCATATATATATATATATATCGTCAACAATTATCTTACGCCAAATCTATAAAAAAAAATCATCATGTTCATATGCAGTGGGGTCTTCAACCCAATATATCAAAATAAAACATCAAGATAACATCATAATCAATAGGCTCATGCCTATAAGTGTGAGGTTCAAAATTCAGTATATTACATCCCTCCCCACTTAGAAAAACATCGTCCCTGCTGTTCTAGGGACTCATAATGACATCATGAAATAAGGCAGGGTAAGTCTTTCTCATGGTGGATTCATTCTCCCAAGTAGCCTCATTGGCTTCGAAGTGCTTCCATTTCACTTTCAACTATACTACAGTATGCTTCTTGAGCTACACCTCTCTCTTGTCCAATATATGAATAGGTTCAGGGGGAAACTCCCCTTCAGGTTCCACCTATAATAACGACCAATCAACTACATGTTTAGTATCATAAACATATTTCTTTAATAATGATGCATGGAAAACATTATGGAATCTTGTGTGTGTGGGTAATGCTAGTTCATATGCCATTGGTCTACTCTTTGCCAATATTTCAAAAGGTCCACAAAACCTAGGTCACTAACTTACCGCACCTTCCCAAGCTCAATGAGCTTCATTTTGCTTTTACTTTCAAGTAGACATGGTCACCTATTTTATAATCTTTATCTTTTTTCTGATCTGCGTAACTTTTATGGCGGTCTTGTGATTCTTTAAGGTTCACCTCGACCTTGGTAACCAATTGTTCCAAGTCCATTAATAAATCAGGCACTAACATGAGCCAATCCATCACAATATCCCAAGTAAGTAGTGTTCTACACTTCCATCCATAGATTACCTCAAAGGGACTCATCTTGGCGGAAGCCTGGTAACCGTTGTTATAAGCAAACTCTACAAGATGGAGGTAGTCCTCCCATTTAGTGGGGTTGTTCATTACATACATCCTAAGCATGTCCTCAACAATATGGTTTACTCTTTCTGTCTGCCCATCTGTCTACGGGTGATAAGTAGTGCTAAATTCCAACTACGTCTCCAATCCAGAGAATAAAGATCTCCAAAATTTTCCAGTAAACTTTGTATCTCGATCCGAGATGATTTCCTTGGGTATCCCATGCAATCTAAATATCTCCTTCAAGAAGATATCGGCAATGTGTACTTCCTTGTAGGTCGACTTCAATGGAATGAAGTGTGCTACTTTTAACAATTTGTCAACTACTACAAAGATAGAATCATTTGTTTCTTACTTTTCAGTAGATCGGTGATAAAATCCATACTAATGACCTCCCACTTCCATTTTGGAATGGGTAACGGCTGCAGCAATATCAAAGGGTGTTGATGCTTAGCTTTGACCAGCTTCCATTACTAACATTTCGCAATAAACATCACAATGTCGGCCCTTAACTTAGGCCAAAAAAAAGTGTCTCTTGATGGAGGATATCATCTTTTGATATCCAGGGTGCCTCGACTAGGGTACCTGATGAAATTTTGTGATGATGCTGAACCGAATGTCCCCTCCTTCTGGAACATACAATATCTCCTTGGACCATAGCATTCCTGAGTCGTATACCTTGTATTATTTTTGTTGTTGAAACAACCTATCCTCTTGGACTTTCTTGAGGATTTCTACATAGAAAGGATCAACTCTATAGGTCGTTATAGTTCTCTCATGTATCATATGAGTTCGTCGGCTCAAAGAATCAGCAACCTTGTTCTCTTTGCCCTTAATGTGCTTTAGCTAGAAATGGTATTCGCTAACGAAAGCCAACCATCTGGATTTCCTTGCATTCAGTTTCGATTGATCAAACAAATACTTTAGACTCATATTGTCTATCTTTAGAAGGAATTTCCTTCCCATGACGTAGTGCCACCACATCTTCAAAGCATTGATGATGGATGCTAACTCGAGATCGTGTGTAGGGTATTTCTACTCATGCTCTTTAAACTTTCGCGATTCATAATAGATCACATGATCGTTCTACAAGAGGACTCCTCCAAGTCCTTCCTTGCTTGCATCCATGCAAACAATGAAATCCCCATCGGGATCCGCAATTCGTAGTATCAGTGTGTTCATCAAAAGCTACTTAATATTTTTAGAAATTTCATCGCACTTGGTCATCCATAAGAAATTATTTTATTTCTTTTGCAAAGAAGTCATGGGGAAATCGATTCTCGATAAGTTCTCAATGAACTTTCAAAACTATCTGGATTTCCAAAAAGGACCTAATGTCGGTGACACTAGTAGGAGTAGGCCAATCCTCTATGGATCTAATCTTTTCTAGGTCCATAGCTATCCTTGTCTCAGAGATAATGCGACCTAAGTACTATATATGTGGTTTGTAAAAGTCACATTCACTAAACTTAGCGTAAATCTGGTGTTCTCGTAACACTTGTAGTACTATGCGAAGGTATTCTTCGTGTTCCTCTTTATTCTTACAATAAACTAGGATGCCGTATATAAATACCAAGAAAATCTTATCCAGGTATTTACTGAATATGTTGTTCATCATACACATAAAGTTTGTGGTTGCACTAGTCAACGCGAACGGCATCACTATAAACTCATAGTGCACGTACCTTGTACAAAAGGTATTTTTGTGAATATCCTCATCGCGAATTAGTACCTGATGCTACCCAGATAGTAGGTCAATATTTGAAAATATTTTGGTGCCTCCTACCTAATCGAACAAGTCATTGATCCTAGGGAGTGGGTATCGGTTCATGATAGTCATTTTATTCAACTGACAGTAATCGATGCACATACGCATCATGCCATCCTTTTTCTTGATGAACAATATCGGTGCTCCCCAAGGGGACACACTTGGTCGGATATACCCTTGTTCTATCAATTCCTGCAATTGCAGTTTGAGTTCCACCAACTTAGGTGCACTCATGCGGTAAGGGGATTTGGAAGCTGAAACTGTTCCTGGTGTCAATTTGATGGAAAATTATAGGTCTTGTTTCAGAGGTAATCTGGGGATTTCCTCAGGAAACACATTCTTGAATTCTACAAGAACAGGAAAGTCCTCTATTTGCTGTTCTCTTTCAGACTCTATGTCTCGAATGTTCACTACAAACAACTTGCAGCCTTTCCTAACGCAATTATTTACTTGTAAGGCAGATATTTCCCTTATAGAAACTTTCTTTGGAATGACATGAACCTTCACTTGGTTCCCTTAGCTATCTGTACAAAAGATTGACTTGTATAAGCAATCGAGCATGACATGGTGTTGTTCCAACCAGTCCATGCCGATAATTATATCGTACAATCCTTAGGGTATGATTTTCAAGTTTACCTTCATAGGAAAACCATTCTGGTTTACTTCACAATCTTTATATATTTCTAAAACTTTCTATTTCGTATCGGTGGCTTACTGAACCAGCCAAGGTTTATCATGTTTTACTTTGCCTAGTTTTCATTCATCAACAATTTTGGGTGAAACATAGCTCCGGCAAGCACCTGTTGTCAATAAGTATTGAAATAGAAGTGTTCAATATCTTACCTTCTATCTCAACCATGGTAGCTTGATGGTCAGCGTATCGGCCATCCAAAGCTGTATAAATCCGCAGGGTTCCATCTATGTCCTCTATGGTTGATTCTTCTTGTAAGTTGTGCTAGACCCCATTGATCGTGTTCTTACAATCTCAGGCATAATGAGACCTGCTGCACTTCTAGCATTTGATCTGTATCGGGGCAGCATTTGCTCCCCCAGCTGCTAGTGGATTGTTAGCATTTCGAGCTGGTACGTATGGTTTTGTACCTAATTTGTTGAAGTTCTTGTTCACTGAAAAACTGTTGTTTTGTTTCCTGTACGGGGGTGGGTTAAACCCTGGTTTTTGGTTATCAGAGAAGTTCCTAGACTTTTCTCTGTTTATGTTCATATTATCTTGCCTTAGCTTTCCATGTTCATAGTAGAGCCTAGCTTTGTGCAATGTGGTGTCCAAGGTTTTAGGCATGTCGAACTCAATCCTTTCCCAAAAGTTGGGAGGAAGACATCCTAAAAACTACTGGATTTTTACCTTTTCATCCTTGATGTATGGTACATAATGTAACATATCTAGAAACATGTTAATAAAAGCATCCATAGTCATGGATCCCATACATAGTTCATGAAACTCTTTTACTTTTCTGTCGAAGAATCTTTTCGACGTATATTTTTCTTGAAAGATTTTGCGGAAGTTACTCCAGGGTATCTCCCTTAGCTCATCTTTCTTGGTGCATTTCATATCTCTCCACCATATTTTTTCTTTTCCATTTAATTTATAGATGGCAAGCTGAGCCTTCATCTCGCTTGAGTAGTTATGAACTCGAAAATATTTGCTCATACCCAACAGCCATTCTTCAGCTTTCTCTCCTGTGTTTACTTCACCTTCATAGGTTGGGGCTCTTATTTTTCTGAACTCCCCCTGTAGGTTATCATCATTTCTTTGTCTCTTCCTATATGGAGAAAGAGATTCATCACTGGAAGGGCTGTGATGATCTCCTTCTGGAGATTCTGGGGTACGTTCCTCTTTTTCTTCTTCTCTTGGGTTGTTGGCCTATTTATGGTAAAGTTCCCTTTTTTATTTGTTTGTGGAATGAGTGGGTTTCCCCTGCGGCCTTCCTCCCGTCATATTTCTCAGTAATACTTCATTTATGGCTTGATGTTCCTTTCTCTCATTCAGACTATCTTCTCTGAAACTTTGTAATTCTACTTAAACACTATGTATGGTCTTCAAAATATCAGAATTCAGTTCCACTACCAGTTCTGTTTCCTGCGCGGCGGTGTTCATCTTTCCTTTTCGGTTGTCGTCTTCTTTAGTGTTCATGATCTGAACTCTTCTGTAAATATTTCCTGTAAATTGCAAATTTTTAATCACAAGAAAAATTTATGTTAGTTAACCATATTTTCAAAAATACTTTATTTTCTTTGCAGAGAATGTTTGGTACACCCATTGGTCTCTTAGGGTTGAAATTGGACACTGATACCACTTGTAATATCCCCAAAAATTGAAAATATATATATTAGGCTAGTTAAGCACCACCTATTATGGAGATTATTGAACTTGTGGAATGTGTTGTACTCTATCTTACTGCTGAATTCTCGTAAGTTGTTCTTACATTCTACTTCCTTACTTCAGTTATGATTCTTACTGTGTTTACTGTTTTCATTTATAGTGTCAAAATGTTGTTTACTTAAGCTATTCTTATGGTTGTGCATGGTTGTGTATATTAAATACTTTGAATGATAGATTGTTTTTCTATTTTACATGTGATTATGTTGTATACCTGGTTCTAACTTAACTCTATTTCTGGAACCAAAGTGGGTGGAGTAGTGGGACTAGTTCTCC
The DNA here is from genome assembly GCA_001517045.1 of Pseudotsuga menziesii. NCBI lineage: Eukaryota > Viridiplantae > Streptophyta > Pinopsida > Pinales > Pinaceae > Pseudotsuga > Pseudotsuga menziesii. The sequence continues at coordinate 22,112 of LPNX010115630.1, forward strand.
CATTCACTGCTTTAGAGGTAAAATTATTTACTCGTCTAGCGGGCTTACTTAGTTCTATTGAACTAAAGCACTCTTAACTTGATTACGCGGAGGTGTTCTTAGCGACAGTAAAATTGCTACTGAAAACCGAATGCTTGGTCACTAACGTTCATACTTCCTGCTAGTGACACCTACTAGTTGTTTATCAATGTTCTTTACAGACTTGTACTATTGACAAGTTCAATACCACACCTATCACTGCATGACACAACTAGGTATTTTTAATGGCATTTATTGTTCTTGGGGTAATTATTATCAACTGTTCATACCCTAGTCTATTTATATTTACATGTTTATTTTACGATAAGCAATTGACTTAAACTTATGTTTTATTCTTTTATAGGTTATGATATCGTTAGTTAAGATGAAACTTGGTCTATACATATACAACATACCATGGCATATTGCATATGCCATGGTATTAGGCTTAGAGCCTAAAGAGTTTGATGCATAAGGTCCTAATGTTTAAAACCTAAGGTAAGTGATATACATGTTAAAGTTGACGTTGTATCTATTTGGGGTGGCTAATATATATCATAGTTTAAACCATTGCACATTGGGGTTTATCACTCTGCATACAATGGAGACATTCGATAATGCAACGCATGAGAACTATAGAGAAATGGGTTTAGGTTTTGATAATGGCCAATAGGATAGTGCCATTAATGTGCATTCGGGTGTGTGGCAGCCCAAACTTAGGGCTTGGCTCACGATGGGATTCGTAATTTTGTAGTTCATTGCTTACCCTTTTCTCCTGCGCAGTATGGTGAATGCGACTTCCATTTGGATGATAGGTATGGCAATCGTTGTGTTTTTTATAGCATTCATTGTTTGTTGGTATCTTACTCCATGAATTCATACTTCTCATTATCATGTCTTGTTGTGGTTGCAGGTTACAGGGATGCTGAGGAGAGGCACGGTTCATAGCTTTTCAAACAAGTCGTGGGCAAGGCCCTTCCTTTACGGTAAGCCTATTAACAAGTTTACACTTGTCCTCTCTTGGATTTCATGGTTGAGACTGATTTTTATCTCATCACTGGTTGGGGTTTTCTTGAGTTCTGGTTTCAAAGGATGGGTTTTGTTTTGGGGTTTGACAATGGGGTTTTTTATGGATTTCGGGCATGAGTTTAAATGTAATGGAATCTAATTTTAAGAGATGGTTTTTATCTATGAAGAGAAACATGGTGCCTTTGACAAGATCTGCATGTAATTTGTAAATTTGTGGTTTTGATTTCTATGATGTGAACAGTCGCAGCACCATTGCTTGCAATGGTACAATGGCCAGAGGAAATACTACGTATCTTCATTATGGTTTCAAATTAGTGCATATATAAACTTGTGTTGCTTTTATTATACTATAGGGTTTCATTCTATGGTTTCTATTTATGTGTTTTATGTTGCATTATCCTACGTTGGTTGTATTAGTTACTTGGATGACTTAAACAGTCAGCGTTGATGGCTTTTGGGGCCACGTCATGAATGACGTTGGAACCCACCATTGTGGCTGCGATAATGAAAAGATTCGGACTTACAGTTGGTGTTTTTAATGTGTAAATGAAATGTTAAGGAAGGTCGTGGGTGGAAACCCTGTGTGGAAAATCGTTGTTGTGAGTGATTCGTTGACAGGGCATAAAGTAGTTTATTTAATTTACTGTGAAGTTTATTTATGGGTCGTGGCCATGGATTTAGTGCGTAAGGATTTGTAAAGGTCTTACAACCACTATGTAATTATTTTAAGTTGGGTTTATATCCTTTGTTTAGTTGATACACCTTGGATTTATAAAATATTTAGGACCCTACAGAAGTTGACCCTGGGTCATTTACGGTCTTGAGGGTTTATTATTTGCAATGGTTGCGATTTGGGCATTCTAAGTGTCTGCAGGATTCGATCCTGCGACCTTGTTGCACTTACATAATTCTTAATTTAATATGGTAATGATGCATTGGTTATTTGTTATTTGGTTTTTGTAAATTGATTGCTGCATATTAATCTTATGGTGGTTTTTAATGTAATGGGCATCGTATTTTATGTATGTGAATTGGAAAATGGGTGTCTGCAGGATTCATTCCTGCGACCTTGATGCAAATGCTTGGTTATCATATAATTTCTGTGTATGAAATAATAATGTGGTTTTTATTTGGGCCTTGTAACTTATGGGTGTGATTATTATTATGCATAATTGTAATTTTTTAGATGGATTGAATTTGTATATTTGTGCCAAGGTTTATAACGTTGGCAATGGTATTACTGTTTATGATTTTGTAAAAAGTACTAGTATAATTATTTATAAATTGTGGACCATATAGGGTTTCGATTTACTTGGTTTGTTAATTAGTTTTAAGGTAATACTTAGTTAATGGAAAATATTTGGTCAAAGGAAGTGTGTTTATTTGTACAGACATTGAAAGGTCTTCGCTGATTCTTAACATAGATTTAGTATGCGATATTCATAATTTGTATTAAGTCGTAATTAATGTGTTGGTAGCTTGGATTTATATTTCTATTTTATAATTGTTAATATATATATATACCAATAGTATACCAATTAGTTTATTGTTTATTATAATTAGATAATGCTAATCTAGGTTTTAAATGAAGATTTAGATCTGAACTAGCATTTAATTAAACATGGCTCTACTGACAAATGAAATCTATCAGTAGAGTATGTAGGCCCAAGAACAACAATGTAATAGATCTGAAATAAAACCTAGTTTGTAGGAAGCACATTTTGAAACAGTAAAATATAATATAGAAGTAAAACTAAAGTGCAAAACCCTTGCTAGATATTTATACATGAATTAACTTTACAGAAGTGAACTAGATGAACAAACCCTGGATAAATATAGCATAGGAAATAAATTACAGCCTAGGTTTATAATTTAAAATGTAAACCCTAGAAGATTTAAAACAGAAAACAAACACATAGGATTAGAATCTATCATGTAATTATTTGCCTAATTTATCCAGCATTTATTCTAGAAAATGAAATAGGAATTCTAGGATCTCATACCTGTAAATTTAAGCTCCTTTAATGGTTGAAACCTGCACACTCAAAAAACCATTATTAACAATTCATAGGCAGATCTAGCCTCTGTATTAGATAACTGAATCACTTGGTAACTACCATGTTCCACCCAACCATGACCCGGAACCATTCCTGCTTTCAATCTGGATCCCCCCGAGATGGTTCCAACATGCAAGTAGCTTAGAGCACCTAAGGTGAGGCTGTCCTAGTTTTGTATATCAGGTCTAGATCAGTTATCCTTCTTCCTCTTAGGAAAATGTTCTCCAAGAACCCTCTCTTGAGAAATTAGCAAGCAGAATATTTACTCCAAAAAGATAGATCCAGTCCCCAAACCTTTCATTATATTGAGACTTTATAGACATACTTTTCAGTCAAGGGGGCATTTAAATCAAGAATTGCTTCATTTCTTGATTTAACCCTTTTCATTTAATTTAGTACTTTTAATATTTAACTTAGGAACTTTTAGATAGTTCCTAAATTTGACTTTTATAGGTATTATACTATTTAATTTTTATCTTAGTAATAATAGTAATAGATGGAACTTTTCCTTCTTTCTCATATTATTATTATTATTACTATATTTAATCTTTATACATACCATGTATAAAATACATAATAATATAACATTTGTTAACATTTGTCTTAGGGCATCACATATTGTGATCCTTAGACTTACGAAACTTTCTTCATTAAGGTCATTAGGTAGATGGTTATTTCTACTAGGCTAGGCAACTGTAAACATCCTTGTATGTTGGATTCCCTCGTATAACATGGTAGTTCTTCATTACTTGATGAGAATATAGAAAGTCGAAATGTATTTTAATCATTTATAAATAAGTCTGATGAGATCAATATTTTTCTCGAGTCGTTTTCACTCGAGAATCATTAATTCTTTTCAGTAAATACTAGCGCTTACCAAATCCCATACTCAACGCTAAAAACAGGGAATTACAAACTTAGTGCTATTCCAGAGATCTTCGTTCAACACTAATGCTAGGATGTACTTGTACGATACACCTAGGGATACAATGGCCAAGGATTCGATGTTCCAGATATTATGCTCAACATCAACATGGAAGGCTCCAGGATTATGCCCAACACTTCCAACTTATCTTTTCATGTGTTCTAGAGCTTCTCCCTCAACACAACATTAACTACTAATGTTCTCTAGAGCTCCTCGCTCAACACAAAACATCTCATCGATCATGTGCTTCAGGGTCCATTCCCAACACAAACAAGCATATATATATATATATATATATATATATCGTCAACAATTGGCTTACGCCCAACCTATTAAACAAATTATCATGTTCATAGGCAATGGGGTCTTCGACGCAATATATCAAAATAAAACATCAAGATAACATCATAATCAATAGGCTCATGCCTATAAGTGTTAGTTCCAAAATTTGGGATATTACAGAAGTGCAACAAAAATGTTATATTTCATGAGTAGTATCATATGCATTGTAAAATATGTTAGGTTGTATTTTAAATGAAAATGTATATATGGAATGCATTATGAATGGAAAGTTAGAAAATGCACAATCTGAGCACAATGTTAGATTTCCAAGTTATAGTATATTCATTAAATTTTAGAAGGGTGTCATACTAGATGATTCGTGAATATAGAGGGATTGATCTAAAGAAAATGTAGGGATTTAGCACATGATCTTTGGCTCCAATCAACCTTGCAGCTATATATGGCATTTTTTTTATTGGGCTCTGCTGGATTTTTACTCAACAAAAGATGAGCCATGTTTGATGTAGGTGGTATAGGGAATTTTCGGACCATATAAGTGGATTGAGTGGATCATGTTGGTGTTGAATTTAGAGATGAAGGTTGTGTGGCCATGTAAAGAGAAGTGGGTGGAGTAGAATATGTAGCATTATGTTTACTTTAAACAGGTTAATCTCTCTTGGTGGTTTTTGTAGTGTGAATCTCCTCTACCACTTTCTCTCAAACTTATATTTCTATTTCATAATTAAGAAATGTATACCATAATGTAGCATTCTACTTGGTTTAAATAGAATAATATCTCTTAGTGGTTTTTGTAGCATGAATCTCCTCTACCACTTCCTCTTCAACTTCTATATCTATGTCATAATTAAGCAAGATATACCATAATATCATCGATTCACTCATCAACTCCTCACTAGCATTCTCTCTCATAGCATAAGTTTGTTGTGTACCTTCATTGAATATAAAATTTAATGTATAGGCACATAAAAGCGTTATTTTGGGATGCATTGAGCAAACTCGTTTAGAGAATCGATATGGGAAGCAAGTGTATGATAGTTAATAGTTATTCATGGAACAATTGTTTATATGTTGATGACTCATATACAATTGTTGGGTGAATGTTTACAATTTTATATTTTCCTTTGTGAAGGAAATGCTACATTTGTACAAGGATAATGTCTGAATTGATCACTTCAAAGTCTCGAATTAAGTACGGTGATACAATTCAAAGAAAAAATACTGATTTTTTTTTTGTCATTAGACATGTTTGAATAATAAGTTGTTTTAAGCATGGGAGAAAAGGGAAAGCTATAGATAATGTAATGGTAAAAGAAAAAGGAAATGGGTTGGATTGTTTCTTCGACATTTTACTTTTGAAAAGTAACTACATGTTCCACATTACCTACTCCAAAATGGTAGGTTTAATGTGATTCAAAATCTCTTATAAGGTTTTAATCCTTGGATAAATGGGAAAGATCTAGATAATGTGATGGTAAAAAACAAAAAATGGACTAAACTTGCTCTAAGATATTCCACTTTTCCAAAGTAATGACATGTTCCACATTACCTAAATATCCTAAATGATCTTCAAATTATTAATGCTATGATGAATAGAAAAGGTTTAATGTCATTTAAAACTACAGTGAAAGTGGAAAAGTCAAATGATCTTCAATTTAATAATGCTACGATGAATAGAAAAGGTTTAACGACATTTAAAAGTACACTGAAAGTGGAAAAGTAAATAAATGTGTAAGAGGATTAGAAAACAAGTTTACCTTAATGATTATACGTAGCTTTTGTGTTCCAATGGATTTGTCACTCAGTTCATAAACACCATAGAATATATAGAATTAATAATGGTAAAGCTCCAAAGAATGACTTATTTATTCATTTTGTTTCATTAAATAAATTATATTGTCATAGTTATTTGAAAAAAAAATACTTGAAGAGAATGTAAGTTTATGCAAATTTTTGACAAACCTTTTTGCCATTTGCTTGAATTACATATAAAATTTCAGAAATTCCACTTACATATTTGTTTTTTTTTAACTAAAATTTTATTTTTTTTCCATTTAAGAAATTTGCATTCACCATGATATTTTTATTTTTATTCTCTATTTAAAATTACAAAAAAGATGCTTTAATTAATTTTTTAATTCTTTATTTAAAATTACAACAAAAAAAATTTAATTCTTTATTCCAATTTTTTTAAGTATTTTAATTATTTTTTTATTCTTTATTTCAATCACTAAGAGACTACTTTAATTATTTTGTAATCATTAGAAATTGTCATATTATTCTTATTTCTAGTATTTCATATTTCATATTTTTTATTAATATTTTGGTTGAAGGCCATGTATGTATCAATTCACTATAAAATAGAATAATATATGTATAAGGATGTTGAAATCTAAAAAAATCATGAAATAATGTGAAAAATATTGAGAGTGTTAATTTTGGAAAAAATATTGTAAAATATAATTTTTAAAATTTAAGTATATAATTGTGGATTAAGTATATGGTTTTCAACCCTAATGTGAAAAATACTTAGATTATTTAGTACATATAAAAAATTATTATTTATAGGACACTTATTTTTATTTTCTATTTGAAGTTGTAAATTGTTATTTTAACTACTTAATTTGTAAAAAAAAAATCATAGAAGCCCTTGATCCTTAGTTGAAGGTTATGATGTATCATTTGCTCATATATAGCATTTTACATTGAACTGTAATGGTGTGTATTAAGCATATATATTAAAAACCAACAAATTGTTGCATAATGATCATTTTTACAATATAATTTTGTAATAAATATTCAACTTTGTGTTGTGCATACACATTCAAAACCAACAAATTGTTGCACATTGAGATTTTTACATTTCATGTCTAAATATCATTATGTAATAAATACCTAGCTGGAAAGCAAAAACTAAAAAACCGATGGAAAAATTGAATAGATACACAAAATGAATTTAACAAAAATATTATGAAGTTGACAACACATGCACCATTTAAAATTATACATGAAATAAAACATTACACAACTTTAATGGAGAGTTTTGGAACCTGTATGGAGTTTTTGTCTCGACGCTTCTCGGACTTCAGATTTGAGTCTGTCTTCAGGAGAAGGATAGTCTCTCCTAAAGACGGACTCAACTCTGAAGTCTGAAATGCATCGAGACAAAAAACTCGACACAGCTTCCAAAACTCTCCATTAATGACTACCACCTGTGAAAGCCTAAAGACAACCATTACACAACTTGCAAATAATATATTTTAGCACATTATTGCACAATAAGTCCTAGCATTTCTTAGTATAATATATTATATGCAGGTTTCCTCAAATATAAAATCACATAGGATTCAATGCATCACATACAAAAGGAAAATTGCAAAAAGAAATCTACAAGTAAGAAGCCAAAATATTATGCATAAGATATCAAATTTTACAAGTCTACTATACCAAATTAAGTTACAAAAAACCAAATAGTCATTTAAGAGAATAGGCATACAAATTCCTTAAACCATGGATGTTAAGATATTTATTCCAATTCAAGTTTAAGAGAGGTAGTTGGCACATTTAAATTTGACTAACATTCACTGTAGTCTAAATCTACCTAATCACACTACATATAAACCACACTTCTTACATAATATGCATTTCTAATGGTGAAAATCTAAATCATATAAATAGGCATATAATTCAACATCTATCCTGGATATTGTATAATCCTCAAATCATAATTGGTAGTTTCCCTTCCAAATCTCTCTAAATCTCCATCAAAACTTATATCAATCATCCAAAATCATAAAATGGTAATCCATATTTACATAGTTCTTCAAAAGTAGTTTTTTGTAAAATTTCATTTTGCTACTAGGGTCCTTCTAAATAGTCAACAAATATTTACATCTTAACAAGCACCAGGAAAATTAATCTAAGGGAAAGAATCAAGTCCCAATGTTTGACTTGAAGGTAGAGTTATAGATGACATATGCTCAACATCCATCCCCAAATCATAGTTGAACATGGTATTGACACCATCACTAACAAGGGATTATTCCTTCTCCATTTCAAAGTATGAATACTACAATCTATATCTTGAAAGACATTTGTTTATATAAAACCAAACATTGATAAAATGTTTTCATCTCCACATCTATCACTAGAGATGTACTCTTGAGTTGTCTCTTGTGACTTTAAGTTCTTTCTTGTAATAAAAAATGCAGTAAGGGTGCTCGCACGAAGTTAGTTCCACTTTTTAGTGCCACTTTAGAAATCAAAAACACACATCCTAAATGTAAATCTATAAAGCATATGCATTACTGTGGCTAGGTTCAGAAAACTCAAGCTCAAAATCGAAGCTAAGCTTAGTTAGCCTATATCGCATGTGTGATATATCGCACATGCGTTTTGTAAGAGTTACAAATCGCATGTGCGATATATCGCACTTACGATTTGCAATACCAAAAAATAAAAATAAAACAGAGGCCCGCGGCCTCAATTTCTAATTTCACAGTCAAGGCCGCACTAACGAGAGTGCGAAAAACTGGATGTGCGATTTGAGTTGATTGAATTTGGATGTGAATTATGAAGGGTCGATTCACAAGTTGGATACAATGGAAGGTAAGTGGTCATTTCCTTAAAAATTGCTCTCAATTTTTGTTTAAGTTTGTTAATTTTATAACCCTTAGATCAAGAATCAAGAATCATTTAATTTAGGAAATTTTAATATTTAACTTAGGAACTTTTGACTAGTTCCTAGTTTGACTCTTATAGGTATTTTAATATGTAATTATCATTAGTAATAATAATAACATATGGATCCTTTCTTTATTGCTTATAGTTACTAGTATTATTATTATGCTTACTCTTTAAACGTATCACCTATATATATATATATATATATATATATATATATATATATACCATTTGTTAACATTTTAACCTTAGGTATCACATAGCATGATCCCTAAACATTTGACACTTTTACTTTTAGCTTAGTCACTTTCTCTAATAAGGCCTTCAGGTAGGGGTTAGGTCAACTAGGTTAGGAAACTCTAAACCTCCTTGCATATTGTATTCCCTCGTATAACATGGTAGTTCTTTAGTATTTGATGAGATACAAAAAATTAAAATTTCATTAAATCACTTAAACATAAATAAGATGAGATCAAGGTTTTATCAGAGTCATTTTCACTCAACATATTAATTATTTTCAGTAACTCCTAGCGCTTATCCAAAGCCCATACTCAACACTAAACAACAAGGAGTTACAAACTTAGTGCAATTTCAGATGTCCTCGCTCAACACTAATGCTAAGATGTATTTGTAGGATACACCTAGGGATACAATGGCCAAGGATCTGATGTTCCAGAGCTTATGCTCAACATCAAATTGGAAGGCTTTAGAGCTTATGCCCAACACTTCCAATTTTATCTTTTCATGTGCTTCATAGCTTCATGCCCAACACAAATGTTTCATAACTAATGTATTCTAGAGATTCTTTCTCAACACAAATATAAATACTCATGTTCTCCAGAGCTTCTCGCTCAACACAAACATCAAATACCCATGTGCTCCATAGCTCCTCGCTCAACATAAAACATCTCATCAATTATGTGCTTCGGGGTCCATGCCCAACACATAAAATCATATATATATAACATATGCAATTGGATTAAGCCCAATATATCAAACAAGTCATCATGTTCATGTGCAGTGGGGTCTTAGGCCCAATATATCAAATAAAACATCAAAGTAACATCATAAGTAATGGGGCTTATTCCTATAAGTGTTAGGTCAAAATTCAGGATATTACAGTTTTGTAAGAGTTACAAATCACACTTGTGATTTGCAATACCAAAAAATGAAAATAAAATAGAGGCCTGCGCCCTCAATTTCTAATTTACCAGTCAAGGTTGCGATAACGGGAGTGCGAAAAACCGAATGTGCGATTTGAGTTGAGCGTATTTGGATGCGAATTTGGAAGGGTAGATTCACAAGTTGGATACAATGGAAGGTAAGTGGTCATTTCCTTAAAATTTCTTTCAATTTTGGTTTGTGTTTATTAATTTTATAATTTTTGTTATTTTTAAAACGGTTTTAATAAAAATTGTTGCAAATCAAACAATGAAATATTAAAACAATTTTGAATTTGTTGTTTTAATCTTAACAGAGAACTCAAATGTTGAAGAAAATGTGCAAAATGAAACCACTGATAACCAAGACCCAAACACGAAGGGGGAACAAGACCGAAATTTAGAGATTCTGGCTCGTTTGGGTGCATTGAGGTGCCTTAGCTCACTGTTTAGAGGGGGGGGGCATTTAATACAACCATTAGCTGAAGCATTAGATACCATAACAAACACAATTTCCAATTCCCAAGGAGAATTGTACAACATTAGCTCGTACAAAGAATCCATGAGGAAATTCTATTCCAATGGGTTTAGCTATAAAGATGTCAAAAAACTAAATATAACCAAAGACCATTTTTTTCAATATTTTGTGACCCTAGCACTGGATTGGTTCCACCCACCAGTCAAACACACATTTCCATAGACTGGTGTGTGGAACCAAATGTGAAATCCAATTGGATGGATCGATGGTACATGGTCTTCAATGAAGACCCTCATGGGAATAGAGACATCCCATTCTATTTCCTGAGGAAGTTGTATGCAGAATTTATCTTGGGGAAACATGTGAACTATTTTGATATTTTAGAGTTCCAAGTTGTGGGTCATGGGATTCCCCAAGATAGGGAAAGGGATAGGACTTATCCTAACCATGTGCCATGCCCTCCACGCACACCAAAACCCCCTCAGGTATATCCTCCTACAGGTCCCATGATTCATGATACAAGGGTGGCCTTATTCGACTTGGAAGAGACATTAATTCAACATGGGACTACTATCCAAGGCAATGTAGGCCAAGGGGTTGGCACTTCTGAGGCTGTCCCATTGCACACTCAAGATCCACTTACTAAGTCTCTAGATTGTACTAGAGCTACAGATCGCACTAGAGACGCAGAGGGTTCAGAGCATCGTGTTATTCCACACCCTTTCACAGCATGTGGAGGCATATTCTATGGTCCTGCTTCAGATTTCTAAGACGATGGATTAATTCAATATGTAAGTAAAACTCATTCTTTACATATTATACTTTTTTTTATATCACAATTTTCAATTGTTTTGTAATTTATTTCTATTTAAATATCTAACCATTTATGTGAACAAATATACAGTTGGTTTCCCATGACATCCCATATTCACATAGTCCGCCTATTGATGTTGATGACATTGATGCAGTGGTCAATGCTGCATATGGTTTTGGTGCTTCACCATTAGCTGTAAGAACTTTAATTTTTAATTTCTCATTGTTATTTACATATTTATAGTAGAGATTGCAACATTCAATACGTCCTAATCTGGATATATGTCTTGTTTTCTTTGTATTTGATGACAATGAAATATGTTAATTTATGAAGGAATATAGTGAGCCAGTGGTGCTTGAAGAGAACCAAATCCAGGTTGTTGGTGACCCACCTCTCCTCCCCCCCCCCCAGGTACATGTATTTTTCACTTTCTTTGAAAACATCATTTTTCGTCCATGTAGTATATGTCTCATTTTCTTTTTATTATCTGACATTGACATATGTCACTTTATGCAGGATTCTAGTGAGGAAGTGGTGCTTGAAGAGCACCAATTCGATGTTGTTGGTGAGCCACCTCTAACTGCCCACCATGTACGTTTATGTCTCTCTTTCTTTTAATTGTTCTTTTAATGATTCAACATGTACTTTTTTAATTATTTGAAATTGTTTAATTCTATATTTATGTTTTTGTACGTAGGTACCTATGTTTGATACAAATATCCACTGAACGGCCTTGCTCGCTAATGCATATGCCAATCCTTTTATCCCAGTGTCATTTGTTCCACCCACTGGTTACATGCCTCTTTACAATCCCCACGTATATTTATATATTGTGTATCTTTCTTATATTTCTATTTGTACATGCAAGTATATTTTTCCTTGTTTCCCCAATTGATATGCTGACATTGGCATATATATTATTTTATGCATATTGATGGTGAGCAAGTGGTGCCTGAAGAGCACCCAATCGGGTCGCTACTAGTAAGACACCATCACTTACACCATGACCCACCATAACTTACTCACGGACAGTAAGTAAAAATGTTATATTGGTTTGGTATTGAACAAATGTAGATAGAATTTTTATAGGTTGGTAAACTAACTTACAAATTTTGGTTTGTTTGCAGTCTCTGCAAATGAGATATGTCCCTCTTGCTTAGCATTGGGGATCACCACTGAGCAGCCAGAAAAGAAAGATAGACTTCTCACAAGACACTGACAGTTCCAGTGAAAGGGGGTATAAATAGAATTAATGTATAAGGGGGATACATACATGTAATGTTTTGTTTGTATACACACAGATGTATAGTTTGATCAATTATTTTGTATTATGGTCATGGCATGCCATTTTTGAAAACATTATATGTACATATAATATAAAGCAAGGTTCAAATTTATATATATGGTTGACTTGATTTTGGAACATGATATTTATTATATTCCTTTCATATATGTTTACCTATGTATTTCATTAAGTATGCACTACAACAAAACCCTCTGATTAGCGTCTCTTTTAGCTTCCTTTTTAGCATCCACTATCACTTTTAGTGTATTTTTCATCATTTTTTGAACAAAGTAGACGCTTTCCATGGGATGGCACTTTTAATGGCATTATTTACGTCCCTTTTTAAAAGTTGGTGCTATTTTAGACGCTAATTAGCATCCCAATTAATGTCCCAATTAGCGTCCCAATTAGAGTCCCAATTAGCGTCCCAATTAGCATCCCCGTTAGCATCCCAATTAGCGTCCCTTTTTAAAAGTTGGTGCTATTTTGGACGCTAATTAACATCCCAATTAACGTCCCAATTAGCATCCCAATTAGCAGCCCAATTAGCGTCCCATTTTAAAAGTTGGTGCTATTTTGGATGCTAATTAGCATCCCAATTAACGTCCCAATTAATGTCCCAATTAGCATCTCAATTAGAATCCCAATTAGCATCACAATTATCGTCTCTTTTTAAACGTTGGCACTATTTTGGACACTAATTAGCATCTCAATTAACATCCCAATTAACATCACAATTATCATCCCAATTAGAATCCCAATTAATGTCCCAATTAGCGTTCACAAAAGCATCCCATATAATGCCAAGAATAGCCTCCATAAAAATGTCCTAAATAGCATAGCACCATATATTAATCTAGGGTTAGCGATAGGAATTGCACCATGAATTTTGGTAGAAAAAACATCGAACATAGCGCCAAGTATAGATCCAGGAATTGCACCTATAAAACATCCAACATAGCGCTAGGTATAGATCCAGGTATAGCACCTGGAATAATGCTAGAAATTTTGAAACAAACCGCGCTAGGAATTGCACTAGGTTTAGAGCTAGGAATTGTGTTTAGGAAACGTCTAATATAGCGCCATATATATCAATATCAATGTCAATGTCAATTTCAATAGTCATTTGATTCAAAGTGTTTGATCTGAAATTTATTTATCGACGTAACAGAAATATAAAACATGGCCTGTGCCCACTGAATTTTGGTTTAGCTACGATGTGGAGGTGATCATGTTTGAATTAATGCAGGGCTAGAGTCAAATTCGAATCAAAATATGTGCTAATAATATCATATGTAAGAATTGCTAATTTTGACAACATCAAAATGTCTAGCTTACTTACAATTTTAACATTAACTCTATTTGGGAATGTAAGAATTGCTAATTTTGATAGCATTAAGATGTCAGAATTTTATTGAGAATATAAGAATTTATAATTTTGACAGCATTAAGATGTCCAACGTACTTACAAATTTCAACTTTTGAAATCTCTTGTACAAGGTTCATCATCAAGACCAAAAAATGGATATATCAATCCGAAACAATTTAAAAACTAAAAACTATGAATTTTCTTATAAGGGAATTAACTCATATAGTTCTTAAAAACTGAAAACTATGAATTTTCTTTGAAGTTTTTTCAGCGCATTAACTCAGATATTTCTTACCAATGACATTTTATTCAAATTTAACTTAGACATCTCTTATCAATGACAATTGCTTCGGATTTAACTAAGACAGATCTTCAACTGAATTCTGACATATTTTGTGTGTTTTCATAGATATAAATCTAATAACACAGCCTGATCAATGCAAAATCCTTTGGGTAAAAAGCACTGCTATATACTGCTAAATATTGTACTCAATTTTGTTAATGTGAGGAAGAAATTGTCAAAGCAACGTAAATACATCCATTCCACTACACGGAGATTGATGACATGAGAAAAATATATTACCTATGGAACAAAATTGAAGTTACAAAGAATAAAGAGGCACAAGATGTCTTGCGCACTATTAGTGGAAGCAATCATTCCATTTCTTGGTCTGTTTTTGGGTTATCATCATCATCATCGTCGACATCGTCATCACCATCATCATCATAATCATCATCATCATTAGCATCATCATCATCATCGTCATCACCATCATCATCATCATCATTCACATCATCATCATCATCATCATCATCATCATCATCATCATCACCATCATCCTCGTCATCCTCATCATCCTCATCATCATCATCCTCATCACCATCATCCTCATCATCATCCTCATCGTCGTCATCATTAGCATCATCATCATCACCACCATCATCATAATTGACATCATCATCGTCATCATCATCATCATCGTCGTCATCATCATCATTGACCTATGATCATCATCACCATCATCCTCATCATCATCATCATTAGAATAATAAAAATCATCACCATCATCATCATCATCATCATCATCATCGACATCATCATCATCGACATCACCATCATCGACATCATCATCATCATCATCATCATCATCACCATCATCATCATCGTCATCATCATCACCATCATACTCATCATCCTCATCATCCTCGTCGCCGTCATCATCATCATCATCATCATCATCATCATTATCATCCTCATCATCATCATCATCATCATCATCATCATCATCATCATCATCGACATCATCATCGTCGTCGTCATTGGCATCGACATCATCATCATCATCATAATTTGGGTTTTGTTATCTAAATTTGTCTAGTAATCCAACAAAACACCTAGCCAATGACTAGAAGGTGGATACATAACTATTTGGGTTCAAATAGCGGTATCAAAACCACTTTCTTGGCCTCGTAGGAACCACAACATCTTACTCTCATATTGATGAAAATTGGAGGTCTTTATGGAAGAGGCAATTATAACTCTTTTTTATGAAGTTAAGAAATATGTTACAAATGTGAACATAAACTTGAATACCATGTCAAGAACATTGACCATGGTAACCAACAACAAATAAGCAAAGGATAGGGATGTGGGGCACCTATAACAAAAGAAGTGAAGCTTAAAATCACAATCACCATGTAAATCCTTTTGCAAATAGAAGAGTGAAAGGGAAACCATATTAATCAAGGCTTTTAGAAAATTTGATCAAAATTATGATAACATTAATCTTCATGGGTTAAAAAGTTGCAAGGATTCTTAGGTTAAACCCCATGGACAATTAAAAAAAATCAATTTGCTACTCTACACCTTGATGATCCAATGTTTGATTAGGTGAAAATGCTGAAACAATAGATTGAGGAAGAAGAGTGTATATCATAGTCACATGGGATCTTTGTGATAGAATTTTATCAAACTTTTGAGATCCTGACGTAGAAATATTATTCTATGGATCTAAAAAAATGAGGAAAATGGAAACCATGACAAAATATTATACTATGGATCTAAAAAAATGAGGAAAATGGAAACCGTGGGTTAAAAAGTTGCAAGGATTCTTAGGTTAGATAATATTTTTTCCATCCACAGGACCTCCGATGAGCAAGCAGAGGGAGATCTAGGGTGATTTGGATTCAGCCCATTCCTCCATTTGCTAACGATCATGGACCTCTGGTCGAAACCTACAGCCACCGGATTCCATCTTCATCCCATTCCTCCATTTGCCAATAAGCCACAAAAATATTGCCTCCGTAAAATATTATTCAATAATTTAACAGGTACCCGATTGTTATGAGGCATTTACACTATTGTGGCATCAGGGGCAGGGGAAATTAATGGTGTTATGGAAATTGTGGAAGAGGAGGACTGGGAGGGTATTCGGGTATGCCATACAGTATTTGTCATTTCCATTAGGGTTTTACGACATGGCACCGATTAAAAGACGAGGAGGAAAAATAGATGCCTACAGACAATGGAGGCTCGGAGATCCTATGCTCACCTAGGTCAAGGGATTTCCGGCATGGCTCGCTAATGTACGCCGGTTTATTTTTCATCCCCATTTGTTTTCCCTTATTTGATGTATGCGGTGTATGTTGTTGTTGTTATTTGCATTTTCTGCATCGAATTATATACTTCTTATGCCCTCTTTTAATACCTAATTGTTGTCTAAGGGTTTGTGTGAATTTTTATATATTTTCATAGGTTTTCATTTCCATTGCGTCGGAGGAGGCCATGGAAGCTGTGTTCATTTTGTGCAGTAGTATGGAAACATCAGTAGCACATGCCATCTCATTTTTTGTCATGTCCATGGAATCCTTCTTCGGCATGTACTAGATATTTGGTTGCTTCTTCAGGTGGTATTTTTGCATCTATGAATTTCTCATGGTTTTTAAAGTGCCATTTATAATGAATGAAATTGTTATTTCCTTGATATCCCTAGTGATATAGAGGTACAAGTATCCTATGTTGTGTATGTATGTTTGTTATATCAAGGTTGTAATGGATTCATGGGGTTTGAAATCATGACTGCTTGGTCGTAATTTTCCTCTACTAAACTTATGGAGACACCCATTAACATCAACAGAGATGCATTTCAAGGAAATATTATTTTGATTTCTATTTGCACAGGTTTTGCACCTAGAGCAATACAATGTGCAAGGATTTGATTAAAAAATTGAAAGCATACATGTACAAATATTGTGTGTTTTGTTTTAAACCTCAAGTTTTAGAAACTTGGGTAGAAATGATACATTTAGTAATCTATAACATTATATTGAATGTTTTACCTATGAAATGTAGTTGTAAAATGCATTTTTCGGAAGTGCAATGTATAATATGTTCTAACTTGCTTCTTGATCACATTGCATAGGCATGACTGAGCATAATACATTAAAAATATAAGGATATATATTCAATGCATCTGAAAGAATTGAACTAAATACCTTCAGTGTGGCCCTCGATAATTTCGTTTTATCACTCAAATTCCACTTATGCTTAGTGTACATGTCTTTAACTACAACAAATATGACTTGTTAAATTACTTGTTGAAAACTAGAAAAGATAGGAATTAAACCCAGGAGCTTCCTTTAGCTAATGGAATTATCTACCACTGAGCTTCCCCCTCTTTAAATAATGGGAATCCGTAATGGTTTGTTATCTAAACAATTTACCTTCAAACAACATTTTGCCTCAGTTCTACCTCCCATCGCTAACAACCTGCCTCTATTACCTTGTTGAAAACTAGACATGCTAGGAGTCGAAGCTATGGTCCACCCTAGGATGAAAGGATACTCTACCACTAAGATTATTTCTCTTTTTGTGATGGGAATCCATATTGGTTCCAAATCAAGGTGTGGATTTCTATCTCCAACACTCTTGTCATAAAAATAGTCTTAGAGCGAGATATCATGGTAGCCATGTTTAGGAGAAATGGGGAAAATACAAAATCTGAAAATGGTTAAATGTGTAGAAAAAAAATACAAAGAGAAAGAATGGGAAAAATTAAAGTACATATTGTGATTTATCACAAAAACCATAGATCACTAATAGTTGATGAAGCTTCTAGAGGGAGTTAGAGTTGTAGAGGAGAAAACTAGGATGTTAATAATTTTAATATGAGAATACACTACAAGCAACATATAAGAAAAATTTATTAATCTCTAACAAATGACCACACAATTAGGTCAATGGGGATAAAAGAGTACACCAAATGTAGGTACAAAGTGGGGGAGCAAAAAAAATCCTAGAACAATACTGAGAGTAGGAAAATATAAAGAGGTAAGTGCTAAATGTCCACCTAAAAGTTAAATTTTAAAAAAAACAAAGTACTCAATATATGTAGGTCATTTTTTGGTTTATCTTTATTTTTAAATGTTTGAGGTCAATGCACAATCATCAAACCACAGCGTTCCACAATTGTAATGTTTAGACAAGGACATCAAAGAAAGATATAAATATTGGTTTCAAAATCTCTCATTTATACTATAATTGAAACAATATTAACACCATGTGATCAAAACCCTAAGATGGTTTATATCTATCCTACCTTACTTAAAAATATCACTTCAACCCCTTCACATAGGAAAATCATAAGTTCCAACACATGTTGATGTTATGAAGTAATTAAACATAAAATGCTTAGTGAGATGATACCAACAAGTACATGCTTGTATAGAATAACACCCTCCATTACACCCCTTCAATCATATATAGTACATGCTGGTAAAGAGAACTCATAACAATGTTTTGGTATGAAAACATAGTTGCACAAAAATATTCAGAGGCCTTTTTTAAATATGTATTTGTGTTGCATTAAAAACACATAATTGTGTTAGAGCATAATTTTTCTATATGGCGTTGCAATCAAACCCCTTTCCCAACATAGGTGAGAAGATATAATGCATTTGTCTTATCTCCTATATACATGTAATACACATGTTTTCTAGCCACTATGTATGTTGGTATGCCCCCCATCCTATGTGGGGTATGCCATCCTACTTGTTGCTAAGTAGGGTCCCCATTGATAAGTGTATTCACCAAAACCATCTTTCCATTGGCCTCAAATATGAGGAGAGTCTCATTTGGTTGTTCTGGAACTCCTCCTAGGTCACCTGTAGGATGCCAGAACTAATTACCCCTAGGGATTCGCTCTATGACATCATCAAGAAGTGTATTGGTTCCTTATCAAGGATTGATGAGGAAACAAATACTTATTCCTCACCATTTTATTCTATCCCTTACTCCTCACTATTTTGTTATATCCCTTCCTAATGACATATAATGGCTTTGAATGACATCAAATTGCATTCAATGTTACCCACTCATAAATTATTGTTATCAAATGAAGATTATTTCTCTTTTCTTTTTTCTTCTTTAATTTTTTAACTCATAATACCTGGTGTTTTTGTTGTAGTAATTGGGCTCACAATTTAATTGGTGTTCTCATCATAGTAGGTGAGTAAATTGTATATGTGAAGTCTAGAATGTATGTTGACATCAGAGACCTTGGAGATGGAAATTCCATCCTTATTATAGTCCAATTCTAATATGTTTGGATGAGTTACTCTAGAAAGGTTATGGATTGGGGTTTGGCATTTCATTACTCATTGCTACTCATATATGGTAGGTACCCTTGCTTTCTTCATCTATAAAAGAAGGAAAAGTGGGTGATTGTATTCATTCAAATTTTTTACAAATCTAGTGATTAGCAGTTAGGGTTTTGCGCTAGAGCATTGTAATTTGTATTTCTTCCGGTCAATAAAATACAAATGTATTCTAGCTAAATTTAGGGTTTTGGGTTACTCTAAATTTATGGTTTATAAATTTGTAAAACCCTTACTTTCTCTATCTATAAAAGAAGGAAAGTGGGTGATAATATACAGAATCTTAGTTCATAATCTCAAAATTTGTCAATATACAGAATCTCAGTTCATCTTCTTGTTTTGTCAAAATGTCATAATAACAAATAATTTAGGTAGAGTCCCATGCTTCAAAGACTCAATTAGTAAAATAAATACGTGTAAAGTATACGTGCTTCTATTCCCTATGAGAATCTCAAAATTGAACCAAGTTAAATCAAGGAATGTTTTCCCACTCCTCTTTGGGACCTGCTCCGAGGGCCTTGGAAAATAATCTTGTCAGAAACTAGCCCCAGTTCAGAAGGGATCCTAATGTGATGTAAATATATAATAGAATAAGGGGTCAATATGTGCCACATACCTTTAGATAACATGAATAATTAACCTCCCTCCCTATTGTGAGGAGTATGATAAGCAAGGTGTTGAAGAGCACGTTGATTATCTCATGGATATCAATATGTTGTTCCACCTCAATGTTAATATAAATATGTCTAAAGAATTCCCTCCCCCACTTGAATCACTTGGTTTTCTCATGAGGTAATAGGAAGAAGAGATGCAAGAGAAGGCATTTTTACAGCATGATGACCAGCCCTTTGATCTATCCCCTGCTCATCTCGATATGGTGTTTGATAACATCATGAGTGAGATTAGAAGAAAGTATGAATTGTGGCCAATCTCGAATGCATCAAATTTATGAAGGGAGGAGAAAAGAAGCTAAGAATGTGAGAAAACATGCATCTATGGGTACTGAAGGTTAAAGGAACTAGGAAGGTTTCAAGGAATCTAACTTTCAAAGAATTGTTACCCCATATATTTTGCAACTCAACAACTTTGGTAATTGATGCTTCCAATATATCAATGTTATCAACTATGCTTTCAATATCTTTGTTTTTCCTTTCCAGTTTTGGTATTAATGCCAAATTTTTATCCTAAAGTTGTTTATTTTTTTCTAAATGCTACTTTCAAATGATTTAAAACTTTTATTGTAAATCTGAAATGCGTTGCTCATGATGAGGTAGAGAAAATTATGTTCTTGTACCTTCTATTTACTTTCTAGATTATTTAAATTTTTTCCATACAAGGAGTGTACTTATTCCAATTGATTAATAAGGTCCTTAGTATTGACTTCACTTTTATTTGTGTGTTCTACCCCATGATTTTCTTCAAATTTATTTGATGGGCTATAAGGTATGGCTTCTTCTACATTGTCCACGGTAGGAATTTGTGGAACAATTGCTAGTTTCTTTACCACTTGGGACTTGTCTCTATCTCTTTGTCCAATGATCTGATCCTTCTTATCTTTTGGGGGGATACCTGCTTGAGGTTTGAGAGGACTTTTCTTTGGTGTCCCATTTTTACTAGGGTAGCAACAACCTCCTTTTTCTCATCCTATATTTTTTTCTTCTGGATTATTATTTTCTTACTAGCACTTGCCTTACGTCCGATCTTATCTTCCTGGACTCCTTTAAAGGATTTTCCTTTAAGTTTGTAACAAATCCAGTCATGGTAGTAGTTTACACCTTTTTAAATGTGATTTTTTTTGTTTCTTATCACACCCATTTACACCATCCACAGTTTCCCAAGTATTCATGGATTATATTTTTAAGTTACACGGAATGCTAATTTCATTATGTTGGACTAGGATTCCGCACTTACTATGAAATTTTGGAAGGAGTTGTTTAAAATTTAGTGTACCTGGTTGAAAAGGAGCATTATGTACCATCCCCAAACTGATGGTTAGTAAAAAAAAGGTTAATAAGTCCACATTGATGGGCACAATGACTACCCTTGTAGAGTGGTGGTACCATACACTTACCATAGTACTACCAAAATAAGCCCATATGAATTTATCTATGGCTAAAAACCCTCACCAATAACTTCATATTTATGAGGCACTTCCAAGGCTCATGCAATGACACACTTTGCACTAGAAAAGTCATTCTCCACACACACAAGGATTACATGATGAAGAGGATGAAGGAGCTAAAGCCAATTTGGGTGCAATCCATGAGGAAGAGGATGAAGGAGATGAATACAATTGGGGTGAAGACCTTGACATTGCTGAAGTTGAAGGACAAAATGGTGAGGTTGTGGTGGTAGATGATAAAAAAGTGAGAGGAGAGGATGATGATGATGATGGAGGATAGGATCTAGAATATTTGGAGTTACCAATAGATGTCACTACGAAAAATGTTGTAGGTACAACTCATACAGTCTCTTTTGTTACCCCATCACCAGGCATGCTAGTAAGCCAAATATAGATACAGAAATATTCTCTTGCAGGTGAGCATGCAGCTGCTGGTAACTTTGATTAGCATCTTTAGCTCTGAAACTTAAGACAGTATCTCAACAGTTAATACAAATCTCCTTTTCACATGTTTATAGAGAGATTAATACTATAGTAGATTCATTATTCAAGCAAGGTTTGACTTGAACTTCAAGTCTTTTATTTCTATAATATTTTGAGGAATGGACACTCACATAATTCAATTTGGATATATGATTTATATTGCTTGATGCTAGTTCACAGGTGATATGAGGGATGAGTGTATAATGTTGAAGTTAAGATCTCAATTGGGAAACTAAAAGTTTTTTGAACAAGCCACAAGCTGGTTTTTTGTAATAGATATAAGAAGTTAACTATGCTTTGATAGGTTATATAGATTTATATATTATACTGGTCAGATGAGATATTAGTAGTTCAACTTGATATAATAATATCCAAAATTTGCGGTAAAAATGCTCCTAGCACCTTAAAAATGTATTTTTCATTCTTCTTGTGAATAAAAAATATGATTTTTTTCCTTGGAAAAAAAAAGATAGCTTGCCTAATTCTTCAAGTTACTTTTAGAAAGTATCCAATTTATCAAAAATATAAATATTAGTATATTACCAGTAAGAGAGAGACAGTAATACAAATTCAATGGGAGTTTTCTCAATCATGAGAAAACTTGTTTGTTGTCCATTAACATAAAACTACAGAAACATGAATAAATTCCACACCTATGCACTTCATTTTGTATGCCCCTGTATCATGTTACATCTAGAACAAAATCTAGATTGGGTCTGAAATTCCAATATTTAACTTCTCTGGCTCACAACATTCTTATAATACAAATTTTATCTATATAAAAATATATAAGGCAAGGCTCGATCAAACCTGCATCTGAAAGGCACTTACAAAGTCTAAGGTATAGTTCAGGGTGACCTATTTTTTGCAGGATTTTCTGCAAACCATTAAGAACCATTGTTATTTCTAGATTTTCAAGGGACAGTCCTTTATAGAGCATCTTAATAAGTGTTTTGTAGCCTCTTCAAAATTCTTACCTTTCACATACCCATGCACTAACCATGAAAAGGTTTTATTGCTAGGTGGTTTTCCAACAGCTTCCATTCCAGCCATCAATCTTGCCACTGCCAGCAAATTTTTCTCCACTGCACAAACTGCTAATACTATGTCATATGTCTCAGTTGATGGCTCCCTACCAGCAAGCTTCATTTTCCATAAGTGATGCTCATATTCAATGCCTCTGACTGTAACAGCATACATGGCAAGCAACTTCTCATGAATTACTCCCATAAACTCAGGTGCATTTTCCTCAATTTCCCACTTTGCAATCTGTTCCCCTTTTTCATGAAGATTTCTTTGATATGCATCAAGGAGATCCAAATCACCTGCCTCAAGTTCACCCACCTTTCCTTTATTCTGAAAGATCTTGAGCTCATGGACAACCCTTGTAAATTAGTTTTGCTCCATCACAAGCATGACTAAAGTAGTAACATAGCTGTAAATCTTGGGTCTTAGCCCACAATTTCTGAGCTCAAATAACAACTCAACAGCTTCCTGATACTCTCCATCCCACATGAGATGGCTTGTTGGGTCTTGATCATTTTCCTCTTTTGTCACAACCCTGCCATTTTGTAGCAAGTACTTGACAAACTGGATAGCTTCTGAAATCTTACCTCTGTCCCAATCCATGGATATCAGCTTTTCAACAATGTCATAGTCCGGCTTCAACCCAACACATTTCATCTCTCCCAAGAGGCATTGCACTTATTCAACTGAATTATCTTCTACTACTAGCTTATTCAACCAAGTGGACATAATAGATAGCATTAGCTCCATGGTCTCATCGTCCACCTGATCACCTCACCGCATCCAACCAAAAACTTCAAGGGCACACTAGGAATCCCTTCCTTCTTGGGAAAAGTATACTAAAACCAACTGTAAGTCACGAGTAGAGAGTTGCTTCTGCTTCTGCATTTCCTTCAGTATATCATCAGGATCTCGTGCCATGCGCTCCAATTGAATGATGGCTTCAGAAAAGCCACCCCTAGACTGTTCTTCAATGAATTCTTCACCCCCTCTAGAAACCCTTAACTGATGACAACCCACTCTATTGTAATTTAAATAATTCCCATATTTGTTTGTTACTGGAGACAACCTATGAGTTGAATCGAAACCCAAATGAAGAAACTAAATTACTTGCCTATCGCCCTTCAGGTGACATTTGTAACCCAAATGATTAAGGGCAAAGCAACTCAGCTTGCAAGGGGTTTTGTTCAATACAGGATTTACATAAAGAGATGTACTGCTAGGGAGACCAAGCCTCACAGATATTTGATAACCCATGAAGAATACAGTATTTGAAGTTTATTTAGACCCTATATAGTATTTAATTTTTTTCCTATGCTCTGTACCCAGTAAGCCCTCTCTTCAAAGTCTAGAAAGGCCATTTTCCCCAAGTATGCAAAGTGATTAAGGTAATGTTGGCGATTTATCCATCCTCCAAATAAAAATAAAGGAAAATCATTACAAACACAGGCCCAACAATGCATGTCTTTGTATCTCACTTACGATGGCAAAATCTGAGCAAACCTAGATACATTTGCCAAATGCTTAACTTGATTTTGAAGGCCAAAACAAGGGATGCAGTTGAAGGGAAAATTGTGATTCCCTCTTACTATTGCTATCAATCTGAGGAAGATTTGAGGATTGGATGTAAGATATGGAACTGTTATTGGTAAGATCATCTTTTCCTCATGTAGATGTTACATTCGTCAACATAGAATGTTTGGTATTGCTGTGGGCATAGAATGTTTGGCATAGACCCTTGGAAGTACTGAAAAAATAACTCAAAAATTTCAATACAGTTTTATGGCTTCCAACAAGAAAGTCAAGATTGAAATGGAAAATTTTATAAATCCATGTTTTCTTATGCATTGCCAACATTAGAAGTTTATAGGTTTACTACCTGTTTTCCAGTCAACTCTGGAAATGTACATGCATCAATTTGTTCAGTTCATCTTATGGTTTTAGCAGTTAGAGCATGCATTGTAGCTCAAACCTCAGGGGTTCCAAATCATGCCTTTTAACTTTAATCCTTTATTTTAACCTTTTGGTTGTATCTTATCCTAGTATTGGTGTAAAGCGAGTGATTTGTTTTCTTTGTATTCAATTTCAAGGAGTCCACTTGAGTTGTTGTGTTTGGTCGCATTACAGATACATTGCATTACATAATAGGTTTAAGTCAATTGATTGCTTTTTAGATATATGCTTACTTGCATTGTTGTGTGCATATTTGCAGTTTCTGATGGCTTAACACTCTCTAGATATGTTTTAATTGGCTGAATTTTTTTCTTTTGCTTTACAACTTGTCTTCCTTTATTCCATTGAAGTTGTTAAGTTTTAACATTACATGGTAGATTCTAGAGTTATGCTTTGTACATTTCCGTAAGTTGTTTGATGGTGTATGGTTGTATGATAATATATTCATTGTATAATACATCATGAATCTAATGGTATACGCTATATTCCTGGGGAAAATATACCAAACCAAACAAAAGAAAAATAATATTTTTAGGGGTGAAGTTGTAGAAGAGAGAATGGGATTATTTAAGCAATATTTTTACCCAGGTGGTGGGATGATTTTAGGGTCGAAATTTTGGTATCTTTTTCATAGAGTAAAATTTGGTTTGTTTTATAGAATAACATTAAATGTATATAATTGGTCTTATGATAGTTTTGTTCTTGTTTATTAATCTATCTCTTTTTAATATAATTCCTGTTTACATCTGTCTTATAGAAGAAATTTTATTGCTTTATACTTCTCATGCTTGTTCCTCAACCACACCATATTCAATATTAATGGTACCTCAGTTTGGTCATTATACCCTTAGTCTTGAATCTTGTTATAGATTGCTACATGCAAAAGTGGTCTTTGTAATCAAGTTCAGTTTCCTAATATTGTGAAATAGGTTTAAACGGTAGTAGTCAGTCTTGTCTTGCGGTGGCAGTACTCTTGGTGACATTCCCATTATATATGTTTGTTTTGAATGTTGTGTTTGAATTGAGGTTTGTTGTCCATGCCATTCATTCAGAGGAATTTTTTTAGTTCATCTTTGTAATGGTGTTAATGTTCTACCATGTTAGCCAAAGTGCTTACAATCTGTCTGAGGTTTCTAAATCCAGTAAGGCCTCTCCATAATCAGATGATCTTATTTCAAGTTTTACCTTGTAATTGACAATAGAGGTTATATTCTAGAAGCTTTAAAATCTACTGAGAGAAGGGAAGAGTGCTAAATTGTTCAGCTAAAAGTTTTGTTGCATTTTGGGCTACTTATAATTTGGATTTGATTTTGCCAAATAGTTTTTTATTTGGAATATTTCTTAGTAGGGACAGTATTGAAGAACTCATTTCTACATTTGATTTTGTCAACTATTATACAGATGAGACAATCGGGACATTTAAGTATTAATTTCTACATTTGGTTCTGTCAACTATTATACAGATGAGATAATCAGGACATTCAAGTATTCATTTCTACATTTGAAGTCATGTGCTATTCTATAGGTTTTTATCATGTCATATAAATGGTCGTAGGGTGTGCATACATAGGATATTGGTCTGAAAGATCCAGTTAATTTTTTGCTAAGGATTTCTGCAATTGTGATGTAGAAACCATGGGAGTAGTATAAAATATCTAGTCCAATCTGAACATGTAAACATCTTATAGTCAGCATCTCATGTTTAAAATCTTAGATGGATTTGCAAATACAGGAGGATGCATTGTAGTCCTGGCAAGAGAGAAGATGATTTTTCATTATCCTCGTCTTGGTAATATATATTTGTTAGAGATTTAAGCTGTCTACTTATGTCTAGATGAATCACAAATCATAAGCATCAACTTTGTACTAAAAAAGATGGGGTATGCTTATGCTCTTTATTGAACATTGTCAAGGTGCTTGTAAGTATCAGCTTCTGGTAATTGAAACCATAATCTTGCTATTGTTTATGTTTGAATCTTTGTGGAGTAATAGTTGTAATATTTGGAAACAAATTGAAGCACTTGACATTTGTTTTAAGAAGGATGAGAGGTGTAAATATGTGGGAAATTTTGCCAGCATATAAAGCAAATGAAAATATAGAGATTTTCCATATTTAAGACTTTGACTTTGTGTTTTTCTGAAGGACGAGAGGGATAAAGATGTTGGAAATTTTACTAGAATATAAAGCAAATGGAAAAGCTATATAGGCTTTCAATATCTGTCCAAACTTCTTTGTAGCATAACTTATCAAAAGTTTCTTGGGTGATTTTGGGTCTTCTATACGAATTCCAAAGAAGTCAAGGGTTAAGGATCTTTAGGTTGTCAAGGTGCTTGTAAGTATCAGCTTCTGGTCATTGAAACCATAATCTTGCTATTTTTTATGTTTGAATCTTTGTGGAGTAATGATTGTAAGATTTGGAAACAAATTGAAGCACTTGACATTTGCGTTTTAAGAAGGATGAGAGGTGTAAATATGTGGGAAATTTTACCATCATATTAAGCAAATGAAAATATAGAGATTTTCCATATTTAAGACTTTGACTTTGTGTTTTTCTAAAGGACGAGAGGGATAAAGACGTGGGAAATTTTACTAGCATATAAAGCAAATGGAAAAGCTATATAGTCTTTCAATCTCTATCCAAAATTCTTTGTAGCATAACTTATCAAAAGTTTCTTGGGTGATTTTGGGTCTTTTGTACAAATTCCAAAGAAGTCAAGGGTTAAGGATCTTTGGGTTATTTATATTTAGCACATGTGATTCAAATTTGATACATTGAAAGAAATAAAGGTTACATTATCATCTGCACCATTCTTATTGCTCCACTTATACATGGCTCTAGGATGGTCATGCTTATCTAATATATCCTTGGCATCCTCACTAAGATAATTATTGTTTATAGGTCTCATATAGTGGTACACTTACGGTTTCTAGGGAATAGTGTTTTTTGCAATCCCATTAAGCCAATTTCCTGTGTTTTGTTCAAAATTCCTATAAAAGTTTTATGGATTCCATAACCTACTTGATCATATATTGTGAACTTATACAATCTATCATCCTTTCCCGGCCATTAGATAGGAAAAGTTGTGATTTATATTTTTTACCATTATAGAGGACTCTGTAAGTTAGGTTCCTAAATTCGTAAAGGGTGCTAGCTCAATGGAAGAGCACCTGCCTTATAAGCAGGAGGTTGGTGGTTTGATTCCTCCATGCCCTAATGATATTACAATATCGGTTAAAAACAACTAAATTAGTAATAAAAAAATAAGAGATAAGGGACGAAACAATGAGAGACAAGTGACCAAACAAAATGACCAAAATATGTATATAAAATTACAAAAAACGACTAAATTAGTGACCAAAAAATGAGAGACGTGAAACTAGGCATTAAAAAGGATGCAACATGTGGCACTAATGATGAAGTAAAACATGGAATTGATATGGTAGAAACATAAGACGCAAAACTAGACATTAAAAAGGATGCAACACGTGGCACTAATGATGAAGCCAAACATGGCGTTGATATGGTAGCAAAATAAGATGTTATTTTGGATGCAAAACATGGCGCTACATAGGAAGAAAAATATGGTGTAACAATAGAAGAAATATTTGGAGACATTTTGGTAGCAAAACACGATGCAAAAAAGGAAGCAAAAATTGGTGCAAATTTGGAAGCGAAAATTGGCACATATTTGGAAGTAAAACATAGCGCAAAATAGGATGCTAAAGTGGTAGCAAAAATGGATGTAATATTGGATGCTAATTTGGATGCTAACATGGTGCTATTAAGGATGCAAATATGGCGCTAGCTGAGATGTCATTTAATAATCAAAATCGGACACCCTCTAGGAAGCAAAATATGACGTTACTTAGGAAGCAAACCTCGATGTTGTTTAGGAAGCAAAGTTGGATGCTATTATGGAAGCAAAAAAATAGACGTTATTTTGGACGTCATAAAGGATGCTATCTAGGAAGCAAAAAAAGATGTTTTTTGAGACGCTTTAAGTTTTTTCCATGACGCGTCCCATTTAGCATCTAGTTTGACCACTCAATGTAAAAAAAATACACTAAAAAAGGACGCTAATTACAGTATTTGTTGTAGTGATGTGTTTAATTAAAATGATAATTTGTGGTTCACCTATGAAATATTATGATATTATAGACCTTATCAAGGCATATCCTACTAACTATTTGAATATCTCCAATACTTCAAGGAATAATGTATGACTCATCCAACTAATATCAAGTAACCATTGAAGTAAACCATGGGAGATAATCACTCGATCAACACTATGGGATATAATCACTAGACACCACATCATAAGTTTTTCAGGACATCCTACAAAGATAATCAAAACTTCATACAAGATCAAGACAAATTAATTGTATCTATGAAAATCAGAAAAATATGTAACTTCATAAATCCATCCTTAATTAAATACCAATATCATTGTTCAATTAACAACCCATGTAGGGCTATCATCAACTTTTTAACATCATAACCATACCATACACTACCTTAATTTCATACACTAACGTCATAACACTAACATCATAACACCATATCCATACCACTAACATCATACCATACTATACCATACTAACATATCATACCATACCATACTAACATCATACCATACACTAACATCATAACAGCGTAACCATACCATACACTATATAAATTCTTGCTGGTTGAAAATAATACGTCATAAATCAGCTACCTAAACCTCATCATTACCCTATCAACTCATGTCCTAAACCATCCTTAATGAAATACCAAGATCATGGTTCAATTAACAACCCATGTAGGGCTATCATCAACTTTTTAACATCATAACCATACCATACACTACCTAAATTCCATACACTAACATCATAACACTAACATTATAACATTATATCCATACCACTAGCATCATAACATCATACCATCCTAACATCATACCGTACACTAACATCATAACATCATAAACATACCATACATTACCCTAACCATACACTACCTAAATTCTTGTTGGTTGAAAATAATACGTCATAAATCAACTACCTAAACCTCATCATTAACATCTCATCTCACATCCTAAACCATCCTAGACTACCCTAGAACCTTATTATGAAGGTGCTTTGATTGGACATAAAGGGTAAATCATAATTCCATCGAATATCATACATTGGTGCTTGAAACTTGCTACAAAAAACATACAAATATCAACTCTATGCTGATGATTTCAATTGACAATGGGATTAAATTGTTCACATAAGTATCTTAATTTTTCCCTATTCATTTTGTTTCATGTATGTGCATAGCCTATGTATATGGCCTTTTGGCTTCTACTTAAATGATATTAACCAATCTAATGATCTAAACCTAAATAGGTCATGAAACCCTAGTTCCATCTCCTAACTTGTCAACCCTAGTTATAGCATGCAATTTGTAGTTCATGAAACCCTAGTTGGTTTCAAATTTGTAAGTGTAGCCTAGGGCTATATGGCCTTTTGGTTTCTACTTTAATGAAAATAACATAGCCTCTTATCTCTATACTCATGGATTTCTTATCATTCATGAAACCTTAGTTGGTTTTGCTTGTTACTCATGTACATGTGTTTCTACTTCTAAGTCATGCATGCATGTGAACTTCCACTTGTGATCCATGTTCAACCCTATTCATTTTGTTTCATGTATATGCATAGACTAGGTATATGGAATTTTGGTTTCTACTTAAATTATACTAACCAATCTAATGATATAAACCTAAAGAGGTCATAAAACCCTAGTTCCATCTCATAATTTGGCAACCCTAGTTATAGCATGCAATTTGTAGTTCAGGAAACCCTAGTTGGTTTTCAATTTGTAAGTGTATCCTAGGGATATATGGCCTTTTGGTTTCTACTTTAATGAAAATAAAATAGTATCTCATCTCTATACTCATGGATTTCTTATAATTCATGAAACCTTAGTTGGTTTTGCTTGTTATTCATGTACATGTGTTTCTACTTCTAAGTCATGCATGCATGTGAACTTCCACTTGTGATCCATGTTCAACCCTATTCATTTTGTTTCATTTATGTGCATAGCCTAGGTATATGTCCTTTTAGTTTCTACTTAAATTATACTAAACAATCTAATTATCTAAACCTAAAGAGGTCATAAAACCCTAGTTCCATCTCATAATTTGTCAAACCTAGTTATAGCATGCAATTTGTAGTTCAATAAAGCCTAGTTGGTTTTCAATTTGTAAGTGTATCCTAGGGCTATATGGCCTTTTGTTTTCTACTTTAATTAAAATAACATAGCCTCTCATCTCTATACTCATGGATTTCTTATCATTCATGAAACCTTAGTTGGTTTTGCTTGTTATTCATGTACATGTGTTTCTACTTCTAAGTCGTGCATGCATGTGAACTTCCACTTGTTATCCATGTTCAACCCTATTAATTTTGCTTCATGTATGTGCATAGCCTAGTTATATGGAATTTTGGTTTCTACTTAAATGATACTAACCAATATAATGATCTAAACCTAAAGAAGTCATTAAACCCTAGTTCCATCTCGTAATTTGTCAACCCTAGTTATAGCATGCAATTTGTAGTTCAGGAAACGCTAGTTGGTTTTCAATTTGTAAGTGTATCCTAGGGCTATATGGCCTTTTGGTTTCTACTTTAATGAAAATAACATAACCTCTCATCTCTGTAAGTAGGAATATTTCACTTTCTGCAGACAATAAGGTGTTCCACTGGTTTGAATGGTTCAGATCCAGAACAAATGAACGACAAAGGATGAAGACTCTCCCTAGACATCATAGATACCTGGAATGTAATGCTTTGATAGTCACCCTATGTACCTGCAATCAGATCAAACATGCAAACAAATCAAAGCTACCAGAATATAATCTACTGATCTATGTTAGTGACTAAGGAATCTAACAACATATACATGTGAAATCAAACAACAACAGTAATGTGGGACAGAAATCAACTTTGCATTAAGATAAAATGGAGAAGTTTACAACCAATTAAGCCTTAGTGTTGATATGCATCTCCATGAAACCAAGCACTTTCATCCCCATAAGCTCCAACCCTTTTCTCTCTATGCTCTCAAATGGCTTGGGCCAAGTCATCAATCCAACAGCATAACAATGCCTTAAGAGTTCTCCCCCTCAACCATGACCATGAGCTTATATTTATAGGGCTTAATGGATAGGAATGGTTGAGATATTTTTGGATGAGGTGGCCTCTAATATCCTATGATGGGGGGTCTCGAGCTCAACTGACCCACAATGATAGGGATAAGGGAGGCCACGAGGCTTATGCTCTAGAAGCCTCGAGAAACTTCTCTTTTTCCCTTTTTACGCAGGGTACCGCGTTTCTCCTCTTATGACAGAGCGGTTCAGGTAAGAACTGCTTATGGACCAAGTGTAACAGGCAATGGCACCGCTTATGGAAAATAGAAAAAGGGCGGTCTGAACAAGGAACCGCTCATGGATAATAAGGAAAGCGCGGTGCTGAGCATTTTTATGAAGAATTGACAAATGGTGTGAGTTTCCTCTCCAAGTTATAGGATTAAAGGAAAATAGGTATGTCAAGATTCTTATCACATGATGATGATAGTATTTTGGTATAACAGGATGCCCCCCAAAGCATGAGTCTTAGAGGGATACGATAAACAAGAGCTTTGAGAGAAAAAGTCGTTGCCATGAGGTGAAAATGTTGGCTCGATTGAAGCATGTTGTCAAGTAGGCATCTGTAGTACATCAATATTTTTTACTCATAGACACAAGTGACCAACTCATAGCTGCAGACCAATACAAGGCAGATCCATGAGAGGAATAAACAAGCATGGCTACTAGAATACAGCGTAGATCCATGTGATAGAGGACTCAAACTTGGACATAGCTTCCAGACATACAATGTAGATCTATGTCATATAGATGCAAATTTGAGCATAGCCACGACCATACAAATGTGGATCCATGCTAGATATACAAAACTCCATTGCAACCTGGGAAAAGTAATGAGCGCTTTAAACAAACTCCCAGGGTCTTCGTCTCACCCTCCACAAAGTACGATTCTATCCATGTGATTTCAATGATCTGAAGTTGAACATGGTAGAAACCACTTGATTACTAGCCAATTATGTGAACCGTTAATAAGTGCGAGGGAGATCACCGTTAATGTCAATGATTCCCAAGGTACCCTAGTACAATCTACTAAGTGTGAATAGATGTCCTGATGTCGAACACCTAGTCGATTCTATCGATCAAAGGTCAATGATGTGAACCTATGTCGAGAGTGAGAGAATCTGTCATTAAGGCATACAGATCTCAAGGTACTAAATATTGTTTCAAAGACTATTTCCTGGATGATGAGCTGATGTCGACGGGAAAAGTCTCGTCGAAGGAGGGCCATGATGAGTCCCACATCGATGACATGAAACTCGAAACATAGTTCTGGAATGATGTGTATGTAGTAACCATAGGACTGACTCAAAAATACTGACATAAAGACTGTGTGGACTGCAGAGGTAAAACTTCTTCAAATCCCCTTTGAACATCAGGCGGCATGACAAAAATACTTGGCAGCATGACAGGATGGGACAAACACACAATGCGACAGTGGAAAATGCATTCTTTTGAAAGACTCAAAGGAGTGACAGGACTCATGAAAGTGGATCGTCACGGAGATCAGTTGAATACCCAATTGACTGACATGATGCACTGACAAGTGCCATGTTCAAAGGTAATGACAAATAATTGCCATTTATTACAAAATGATTCCCTTCCCATTTTCCCCATCATGATCAATGAGTGCCTCTTTTTGGTTTTACGAGTTCAAAGAGGATAACAAACACTCGATATAGCTTGTCGAGAGACAAGTCTAGACTCATATGTTTTACGAACCTGAGAGAGGAGGGGTTCATTACCAAAATAGGTCTCTCAATGTTTAATTTAACGAGTCCACTAAAATAAAACTCGGTATTGTTCATGTTTAGAGAGTCTGAACGAATATGGAAGAAGACTCCAAAGGGTCCCTTTTCGTATGGTTTAGTCTCTAAGGCCCAAAAAAGTATAAAATTATACCTTAGAGAACTCTTCCAATCATGATTGGCTGGAGTGTTCCTTTTTCGTAAATAGTCCTATCCGAACCGAAAAAGAGATAGCCTACCGTCAGAAGGACAACTCTTCAAATAATTTTACGAGAATGAAGAAGACAAGTACTCGACAATATTTTCGTATTTAGGGAGCCTAAAAAGAGTTTAAAGAGGAATCCATTAACCTTTTTCATGTTTGAATCCAGAGCACGAAAAAGTAACAAACTAAGATCAAACCACTTTTCATGTTTTAACGAGAGCATGAAAAATGAAAAGTAAGCTCAAAACCCATCTTACTGTTTTTAACGAGCTCGAAGATCAGTTGAAAGAATGCTCAAAGACTAGTTTCATTTTTAAACAAGCTCGAAACCAATGGGTAAACTATGCTTGAAAAATCCCATTAACATGATAGCTAGCGAAGCTTACCCCTAACATGGTTGCTAGGGGCTCGACATGCCCCCAAGCTTCATTTCATCTGACGATTCTTCTTCCATACCCAACCTAAAAACCTGGTTACTAATGTAAATTTGAGCACATAGATCTGTAGAAAAATACACAACTCACAAAGTAGATCTCACAATTTACTCAGCAATTGAAGAATGAAACAGTGCAAAAATGGCTTGCAGCTGTGAATGCTTTCATTAATCAAAAATTAATCAGATGATAATTACAATGAAGTAAAATGGCTTTAATAGCCACATGAAATTTGAATCCACGTGAGGAAATTCAAATTGATAGACTCTACTTGAATGTAGGTAACTAAGACCTTGTCTAAATCACTATCCGAGGACTCATTAGTTAACTGACCTTGTCTAAACCATAACCGGAGTTCATCGGAGCTCTAAAACACAACTCAAGTGTTACATTCAGTGTTGACTAAGGTTAACTGACTGTGGTAGGTGAGAAATTCACCCCACATGAGTGTATTCAAGTAAACCTAGCGCTAACTTAATGTAGAGGACTAGAACTAAATGTAACTGACTCCTAACTTAGCTTGACTAGTCATTAACTGAAGTGAACTAGCCTTGGTTGGTTTTGGCACTCCCAGTGGCTTCCTAAATTGTAGGGATTGGTCTAGGAGGCTCCTAAACTGATGCAATCAAGTGCAATCAGTACCAATGAGCCTTAATTAGTGTTTCCCACACTTTAGTAACTAAAACATGTGCCCCAATTAGGCCAAGTGGACCCAATGGTGTTAATGACTATAAATAGACTAGATGGACTCCCGATTTAGACATGACTCCCAATTTAGACATATGACCAAATTTGGACAATGGAGGATTAATAATCCTAACACCCCCCCTGAATGTTAACTTGGACAAACTGTGGGCCCTAGTAACTAAGACCATAGGTCACCCATTACATCAAGTAAAAGAAAGTAACTGCTTAATACAAGGAGTTAGGGCAAAAACCACATGGGAAAAAATCCCTCCCTTTAGCTAAGCAGGTAGAATCAAGTCTCAAGTTTGAAAAACTTGAAAATATGTTGCTACAATATTCATCTCTATGAGGTAGTGAAGCATCATGCATGGTGTGCTATGCATAGGTATTCTGGGGCCTGGCATGTAGACTTCTCCTTCTTCTCCAAAAATGATTATGGAAGGAAGGAGGAATGTAACCTTTGTCTCTTGCTAAATGAAGAGGTGTATGGTCATATCCATTCTTCTGAATGTAGTAAGACTGATCCCTTGCCATATAGCTTCTTACAGGGAGTCTATTGCATCTCCCTGAAGGAGGTAAGATAGCATGACATAGCGCAAGAGTCTTTCCTTTCTGAGTGTCAGGTGAGTTTTTAGTCATCTTCCTAGCTTCCAGTTTGGAAGTAGGGACTAAATCTAGATATGAGTCACCCTAAATCTCAAGGTCATAAACTGATATAGATGGATCTGCAATACTAGTAGAAGCTGTAAAAGAAGCAGATGCAAGGATTTTACCTTCCCTTGTAGGTGGCTGCTGAGAGTGCACTGGTTCTGAAGGAGGCATGAAATGTGAGAACTCATATGATTTTGAAGCATGATTTGCAGTACCCTTTGCTATGATGCTCCCAGTAGAGATATATGTGATCTCCACTAAGTCAGGACCAAAGATCACTCGCTTTGGAGATCCAGTATGGGTCATCTGATAAACAGATAACAGGTTTGAAGCTAGGGAGGGAAAAAATAGCACATCTTTGAACCTTCCATGTTCAAGTTGGACAGATCCCTTCCCCTTTGTTTTGACTTAACTATTATTGCCCATCTTAATAATAGGACCATCAAAGGACTGAAAAGAAGAGAATGATTCTCTGGATGCAGCCATATGGTTGGAAGCTCCAGAATCAATGAGGAAGAAAGGTAGTGATGTGTAGCAAGCCTTCAGTGCATGTCCTTTCCTTTGGTATTCTTCATCTTCTTCTTCTTTAGAGTCATCCTTCCTTGTGCTAGCAGGTACAGAAATTTTGTGCTTTTTCAAAAGAAGATCCATTTCATCAAGTTGTCTTCTCATACAGGAGCTTTCTGAATCGAAGCCCCTTCCACAGTAAGAGAAGAGGACCTTGAATTTGCCATTCTTCTTGCTTCTCTTCAAACCTGAAGGTTATTTTGACTACTCTTTCTTCACATGGGACTCATATCTTTGCTTCCCTTTGTCATTCACTACCTTATCTCCTCTTGTAACTAGAGCTATATCTTTGGGAGATCGAATGATCCCTA
This sequence comes from Pseudotsuga menziesii, assembly GCA_001517045.1. Lineage (NCBI taxonomy): Eukaryota > Viridiplantae > Streptophyta > Pinopsida > Pinales > Pinaceae > Pseudotsuga > Pseudotsuga menziesii. The sequence goes on from LPNX010115630.1 coordinate 59,245, forward strand.
TTTGGATCAATTTATCATTCTCAGAAATAAGAGATTGGATGAAAGCATTAAGAGTGGGAATCTTCCAATTTGGAGTAGTGAGCATTACTATTTGGAAGGTGGATACAAAGACTGAGTAGTCTACATTGAGCTTTGTGAGAATAGCAAGGATGAGTTGATATTCATCCTTCTCCACTTTGCATTGCTTCAACAGATATATCAGGTTCTTGAACTTTGTGAAGAACTCATTCAGAGATTCGAAATTGGATGGATTGAGAGTAATCGGATCATTTTCTAGCTAATGGATCCTCATCTCATCATGCTTATCAAATAGGGAGGCAAGCTTGTCCCAAACCTCCTTGGGAGTCTTCAATTCTAGGATGTGGAACCAAATATCTTTAGAGACTAAGGAGAGCAAGTTTCCATGGGCTTCATCAAGCCTGTTCATGTACTTAGCTTTGTCTTTATCTAATTTGTCTCTTCCTCTACTTCTTCTATGAGTCTGAAGATCCCTTTGGTGCGGAGCATTACCACCATGTCTGCCTTCCACTGGTGATAGTTGAAGGGAGTGAGAGGCTCTATTGGATGAGCCATTTCAAATGTAGTAGGAAGAACTGAGCTGTTGTACCGAATGCAGTGAGAAGAAAGGGTTACTTGTAGCGAATGCTGTAAGAAAATCTGATAACCTGTCACACAATCAAACATACAAAGTAAGGTCGACAGTCTTCACTTTTGGAATTTCCTTCACACCCAACATAGTTGATCAAGCAATCTTGATCAACAATTTCCTAACTTGGGATATTAAGTGGTAAATTCTTCGCTTCTGGTGCAGTACTGGAAAGAGAAATTTGCCAAAAAAATGATCCGGCTCTGAGATCTGAGGAGGAGAAGATTCTTGTCCACCGAGGCTCTAATACCATGTAAATTTGAGCACATAGATCTGTAGACAAATACACAACTCTCAAAGTAGATCTCACAATTTACTCAGCAATTGAAGAATGAAATAGTGCAAAAATGGCTTGCAGTTGTGAATGCTTTCATTAATCAAAAAGTAATCAGATGATAATTACATTGAAGTAAAATGGCTTTAATAGCCACATGAAATTTGAATCCACATGAGGAAATTAGAATTGATAGAATATACTTGACTGTAGGTAACTAAGACCTTGTCTAAATCACTATCGAAGGACTCAGTAGTTAACTGACCTTGTCTAAACCATAACCGGAGTTCATCGGAGCTCTAAAACACAACTCAAGTGTTACATTTAGTGTTGACTAAGTTTAACTGACTGTGGTAGGTGAGAAATGTGCCCCACATGAGTGTAGTCAAGTAAACCTAGTGCTAACTGAATGTAGAGGACTAGAACTGAATGTAACTAACTCCTAACTTAGCTTGACTAGTCATTAACTGAAGTGAACTGACCTTGGTTGGTTTTGGCACTCCCATTGGCTTCCTAAATTGTAGGGATTGGTCTAGGAGGCTCCTAAACTGATGCAATCAAGTGCAATAAGTGGCAGTGAGCCTCAATTAGTGTTCACCACACTTTAGTAATTGAAACATGTGCCCCAATTAGGCCAAGTGGACCCAATGGTGTTAATGACTATAAATAGACTAGATGGACTCCCAATTTAGACATATGACTAAATTTGGAAAATGGAGGATTAATAATCCTAACAACTAATGTGAAAATGTTCACCAGGGAGGTAGGAACAACGAGAATCAGGCAGGCGAAGGTTCAATTTCTAACACTAAAGTGAAGACTCGAATCAAGGGAAGGGGATCTGTTTCATTTTTACACAAGCTTGAAATAGAAGGTAACTATGCTTGGAATATGGTTTCATTTTTATGCAAGCTTGAAACCAAAAGAGTAAACCATGCTTAAGGAGACCTACTTCATTTTTTAATGAGCTGAGCATTTTTATGAAGAATTAACAAATGGTGTGAGTTTCCTCTCTAAGTGCTTGGATTAAAGCCAAATAGTTATGTCAAGAGTCTTATCACATGATGGTGATAGGATTTTGGTATAACAATCTCTATACTCATAGATTTCTTATAATTCATGAAACCTTAGTTGGTTTTGTTTGTTATTCATGTACATGTATTTCTACTTCTATGTCATGCATGCATGTGAACTTCCACTTGTGATCCATCTTCAACCCTATTCATTTTGTTTCATGTATTTTCATAGCCTAGGTATATGTCCTTTTGGATTCTACTTAAATGATACTAACCAATCTAATGATCTAAACCTAAAGAGGTCATAAAACTCTAGTTACATCTCATAACTTGTCAACCCTAGTTATAGCATGCAATTTGTAGTTCAGGAAACCCTAGTTGGTTTTCAATTTTTAAGTGTAGCGTAGAGAAATATGTCTTTTTGGTAACCCTACCAACACAGGCACGGTGAGGGTTTTGCATAGTTGACCCACCAATGCTAGAGTTGCATGTAAGGAAACTGAGCAAAACCCTAGTTTACGAAATCAATGCATAATGAATTCATTGGGACATGAAAACACGAGGGATAGGGCCACCTAAAGGTAATCTCATTCCAGGAAACCAACTGATTTGAGGGTTATTCGATCCAACCTCATTTTTCTGAGTTATGTCGGGTTGAAAGTCGCATGAAAATGCCATTCAGGGACACTTGGTGACTTTCGATCCAGGAGTGAAAAACCAAACAGAGCAGCAAAATTGAATATCGGTGGCTCCTACAAGTATATATGGGAAAGGTTGATATGGGAACTCTACCAACACATGCATAGTTGATGGTTTTTCATATTTGACCCACCAATGCTAGAGTTGCATTGAAGGAAACTGAGCAAAACCCTAGTTTACAAAATCAATGCACAATGAAGTCATTGGGCCATGAAAACATGAGGGAGAGGGTCACCTAGAGGTAATCGCATTCCAAGAGACCAACAGAGTCAATGGTTCATCAATCCGACCTCTGGTTTTCAAGCTAGATTGAATTGAAAGTCTCATGAAAATGTCGTTTAGGGACACTTGGTGACTTTCAGTCCGGGAGCGAGAAAAACAAATAGAGCAGAAAAATTGCATGACGTTGGCTCCCACAAGTCTGTATGGGAAAGGATGATATGGGAACCCTACCAACATAGGCACGGTCGATGGTTTTGGAGACTTTACCCACCAATTCTATAGTTGAATTGAAGGAAACTGAGCAAAACCCTACTTTACGAAATCAATGCACAATGAAGTCACTGGGCCATGAAAACAAAAGGTGTTAGTTTTTCAACATTTAAGCTAGCATTATGATAAGATATTTTCACTGAGAGAATAACAAGCACAGCAATCACATAATCACATCACAAGAGACAAGAGAC
>LPNX010115630.1:62783-183812 GCA_001517045.1 Pseudotsuga menziesii
AAAAGGGAGAGGGCCACCTAGAGGTAATCACATTCCAGGAGACCAACGAAGTCTACAGTGTGTCAATATGACCTCTAGTTTCCAAGTTAGGTTGAGTTGAAATTCACATGAAAATTTTGTTCAGGGACACTTGGTGACTTTCGGTACGGGAGCGAAAAAACAAATGGAGCAAAAAAATTGCATGATGTTGGCTCCTGCAAGTCTATATGGGCAAGGCCAATATGGGAACCCTAACAACATAAGAATGGTCAAGGGTTTTTCAAATTTGATCTACCAATGTAAGAGTTGCAAGAGTTGATCTTAATATAAAAATCATCAAAAAAGTAAATTGCAACAACTCGAGAACGTGTTATTTTCTAATTTCTATTTGTTGGTGTCTAAAGACACCAAGTTTTTCTTGATGCATCCAATGTGCCATAGATCATGTTTGTATATTAGGAACATGAAAGGATAAACATTAGTACTCTCATAAGAAAATAAAGAGAACCCAATAAAAATGTACAAACATGATTTATAGATAACTCACCTAAGGTTGTAGGATCATGTTTATAGTGTCCAGTATCCTCTGAATAGTATTATGTATGTGAATGGTATCTGTCACTCACAGGTTTATTACATTGGGAATAAACTAAGGCTAAATAATTGAAATTGTGTTTTAGCGTGTTGCCTTTAAAGTTTAAATAATGCACCTAACAATATAGCCACACTGGACAATCTAGTAACACCTGACAATGCACTCACTCGAGTAGGCTATCTAGATCATCTCTGTTGCTGATGGTGTCCAACAATATTTTGTGCTTTATATGAGGTAGAAAGTATCGTACATGTGACCTATTTTTGTTCAAAAGTGTGCACATCTTGATGTTTATACCAACTACCAGGTTGGTGAAGTGGTATACAATATCTCCTGGTCTATAATCCTTATATACATACCCACCCTTCCTTATCTATTGTGCTGCTAGTGTCAAGTACTCCCCTTTTATAACCATCAAGCCAGTTGGGAATTCAATATTTTCATCCTCTATAACAGGTTCGAGAATGGTTTGTTTCCCCTCTAAGCAACGTGACAACCAATAGTTAGAACCCCATTCAATATTTTTTGGGCAACCACTTCATATATCTGGCCTATGAAAGGAAATAGGTCAAGTTAATAATACATTTTTTTAAAGGTCTTACATGTAAGATAAATTAAATTTCTAATTTAGGTACTACTAATTTACTTTTTGGTACTTGCTTGTACGAGATCCGATATATGATCATAGTCTATAGAAATATGTGTATGGTCATCTTCCAAATGGTCTATTTCATTAACCCCCTTGAAATTGGTGCCAAGTGTCACTTGATCCCATGTATCAACTGTATATGTATAGTCACAGTCATCCCATTCATCGATGCTACAGTAACTACAAAAGCAAGCCTTCAATATTGTCCAAATTTGTAGGGCCAAGTTGTATGAGCTTCTAATTGAATAAAACTGTCGAGTTCCATGCATTGTTTTCACCCGATGTGTTTGATATCGGTCCACATTTGTAACCTCCTAGAACATTCTCTGCACTAGGTGTTTCCTTGTTGCTTGTTCTCCCATGACAGATGCACACCATTTCACTATAGATGCAGCGTCTCGAAGGTGAGCACCTGTAAAATTCATCTCTTCCCTTCGAAGGGTAGTTGTTATGCATGAACCAGCACCATCGTGCTCTCTTTTTCCATGACCAGTTTCAAAGTAGTTCCATATATGTGGCACCTTGTATTTTATGTGCAACAAAACCATTGAAATACATGTGCATTCTTGAACTGTCTAGCACAACCATCTGACCAAATCAAACGATGATAAAATTGTATATCCATAGCTACCACATGATCATAGAATAATTTAAAGCAATGTTGCACGTAATGGATGTCATGGGTCCAATCATCACTTATGTAGAAGTGACTTTCTTTCAGTATCACACATTTCTCTTCATGGATATCTGGATTATGTCGATACGTGATATGGACCATTCTTCTCAAATGCTCTGAGTGATACTATTGATTTTGTATTTCATTTTGCGGTTGTAGGGTGTAATTTTCCACAAAGTCAACCACTGATAGTATTGTTCTGCTGGGAAGGTGTCCCGGCATATTCAAAATTGCTCATCTTGCCACCATTCCATATCGAAACATTGAATGTATTGTTGGATCTTTCCATGAAACTCTAAAATAAAATCACATACTTGCACCTGGTGTAAAAAAATAAACTGTGTTATAAAACAACATAAAAATATTTACATGAATATTAATATGTCAATATTTAACAATGTACATTATTATTATTCATGTACATTGTCACCTGTGAAGTCACCAATTTAATATTATATGTCATATGTCAATTAAATGAATATTATTCGTGTACATTGTCACCCCTGAAATCACCAATTTAATATTATATGTCATACGTCAATTAAATGAATATTATTCATGTACATTGTCCCCTGTGAAGTCACCAATTTATTATTCCTGCTTTCTTTCCCATCATGTAGCTTATATGTCTCATACTGATAGTTTTCCTTCTCGACAATTGCATTCCCAAATGCTTGATCTTCACTCTCATGGATGCAATCAGACCATAATGATATCCCACCACAATTGTTGCAAGAACCCTCTACACATTGTTTTAAGTAATGTGTATGTCCATCTTGCCTCGGGCACATTATGTTATGGATGAAATATCTGGATGACATTGGTGGCACTGTACTTGAGCATTCCTGCACATGGTTAGGATGCAAAAATGACGTATATGTGCAAATTTATGATAATATAGATCAAACTCTATGTGGTATCTACAACAATAAGTGTTTCGGATGGTATTGATTCTAACATACCAAGGCTTGCATTTTTCAAAAGATATTTTCCTGAGCCTTAGCTCTACGTGGGAAATTTAAACATATCGAACAATTGAGTCTGTGTCATGTCAAGATAATGTTTAACGTGGGTTTCATTGTTCATAGAAACCCTACAGTTTTTTAACACATCCTTTGTGTTAGAAGAAGGCCTATTGTTATCGTTCCAAAAGTGTGCACTATTCCCTTCACTACTTCTACTAACTTCATGACTTTTTGGGGAAACCTACCACTAAATTCCCATAATGTTTCCATTTGTCCCTCTACATCAAGGTTGTCTCTTCTTACTGAATATTTTTTAAGTGTCTTTGGATGTAAAGGCACAATTTGTGATGTGCATTTAAGTAAACGGCGTTGTCTTATGGATCTGCATACAATTGATTCATCCAATACGTGACGAGCCACATCACAGTCCTGTGAACGAGTTTTTTTATCAATCGATGTGAATGCAGCAACAAGAGATTTAACAATTTGTTTACTTGATTCGATATTCTTCAATGCTCTTATGCCTAACTTTCTTCTAATAGTTTCCATATTTCTAGATTTAAGAAAAGCTAAAAACAATTGGCATTTACTGGCTTCAGATTTGTTATAAAAATATTGTTTCATTATTTGAGAACAATGATGAAGGATAGTGCTTTTAGCCACCCTACCTTCCATGCAAGTCAATTCGCTCTCATCCACTTGTATGCGTTTAGGATTTCTCTTTCATTTTGATGTGAGATTTCTTGTTGTTTGAAATGTTGGAGTAACGTTTACATCCACTACAGGCTTACAACTTCGATTATGATACTGAACCACTTGGCATGGTTGTTCTAGATTCACATTTGCATAGTGAGGAACATAATGATTGAACTCTTCACAAGATTGTCTACTTAATAATGGACCAAGAATATCATCTTCCCTATAACCATCTTCCTTTAATGTTTCCTTATCTTCCTCATCCTCTACGTCAGGTATATGTTGAGTGGGAATGGGAAGTATTTGCTCATCCAATGAATTCCAACGATTTCTTGAATCTTCCCTCTTCTTTTATTTTTTATTTTCAGCTTATTCTAGTGTGAGAACCTTCCTCGCTGACTTTTGACCTCTATTACGTACATTCTCCATTGAAATCCAACCAAACTTATACAAAACCTATAGATTTTTGTAAGAAATGATTAAATTGCAAGTTGAACAGTTCTTAGTGCATGGGTTTAGAAGAATTATGTCTTTAGTAAACCTGGCCCACAGCCCGCAACGGGAAGTTTGTATTGGGTAATCACTAAATCGCATATGTGATTTAGTGCATATAAAATCTTTAAACTTGTTAACCTTATAATGGAACCCATACCCATGGTTAATACCTCCAGACCTATCCATATAGAAGGCATGTGTGGTAATTAAAGGACTCATTTATAGCTCATGAGCCATAAAAGCTTCATTTAGGTCCTAATGCCCTACCTTTTCTTCCATGACATTTATCAAAGACCCAAACCTTATAATGACACCCTTATCCCATTTAGACTCCATTTATAGGGCTTGTCATAGTCTGGGACCTTGTGATTTGTCCATGAACCATAAAAACATCCTTTAATCCATAGAATATTGGATTTATACTTGGACCATGGTAGTGTCTTCAGAACTATCTCTTGTCTAGAAATATTCATAATGGTTCCTATATGACCATGGTCCACACCTTGAGAACAATATTCAATGCATAAAATAGTCTAATGGCACATATATCCCATATTAAGGCTAAATATCCTTTTTAAAGGGCATGTGTAGTGGTTTAAGACTTGTTTCTATTACACTATTGTCCCATTACCATGGTTAATACCCTAAGACCCATCCTTAGTGCATAAAGCCTCATAATGACACCCATATCCTACTAAAGGACAAATATTTCATCTATAAGGCATGTGTGTTGATTTAGGGACTCATTGTCTTCTCTTACATGACTATAGTCAATGTCCCAAGACCCATCCCTCCCATCTAAAACCCTATAATGGAACCCTTGTCCCATTATAATACCATTTAAACTCCCTATATTCCATCCAAGCAGTCTATGGGGTGCCTCATGGCCCAACATTACATTGGTTAAGAGGGGGGGGGGGGAGTCAAAGGATGGAGGGGAAGGTGTAGAGGGAATCATGNGGGAGGAGAAATATAAGGGGAAGGGAGGGGTGGGTAGGGAAGAGATATGAGGGGGGACTAGAGGGAGGAAAAATATAAAGGAAATGATTGGTGGGAGGGGAATAAATATAAGTGGGATGGAGGGCCCTGGGGTCGTAGACATTTTCAAGGGATGAAACCTCTAGTTTAGGCCCTAAATGAAGCTTCTAGGAATCTAGGACCACCCATAACACCTTAAACCACCATATGTTACCTCTTGAGACCATTCTTAGCTTTGTGTGTGGGAATTGACACCATTAGGTTGTTTTAATCACTAAGTATGGGTTTAGAGACCCTTGACATGGTTGAGCGATCAGGAAACCCAGGTAATAGACACTAAAGGAGTCCATGACCATGAAAAACACCTCAAATGACCACCCATGACCTCTTGAAGTTACCCTTTCCTTTGAGTGGTGACATGGATGTCATTAGAAGGTTTTGGATAGTATATATGAATCCATGGGTCTTGGACATTGTTAAGGTAGGAAACCTAGGCATTGTACCATAAATAAAAATTATTAGAATAAAGTTTTAAGAATGAAATTTGATCCACCATACATGACCTCATGAGCATATCTATAGCCTCCATGTGGGGTAATTAGAAATAATAGGATGTTTTGAGCACTACGTATGGATATCAAGGTCTCGGACATAGTTGTGGTAGAAACCCTAAGTCTTAGTCCCTAAATGGATGTTATACGAATATTGACCCAAGAAAGATGCCTTGAACGAAAAAATTCACATATTAAGAAGATATTTGGCCTCCAATTAGGAATATTAGTATGATTATGAGTTCTCGAGCACAATGTGTACATCATGGAGCCTCAATATAGTCGAGAGATTACACCTTGGCCTTAGGCCCTAAAAGATGCTCTTGTATGTCCATGGACAAAAATAATGCTTCAAAACAACATAATGATCTCGCAATCCTTATCCTCATAGTGGATCTGTTGGTACCATTACGAATATTTTAGAGCTAGATATGAGTTTCAAGCCTTGGAGAAAGGTTACGCAATAAAACTCAATCATTAATTCTAAAAGCAGCTTCTATGTCTTAAGCGCCATGAAGAAGCACCATGGACAAGCACCTTGAACCTCCAATAATCTGACCTCATTATCCACAACCATTCACAAATTTTAGGCTAATTGTCATCCTTTTGCCACACTAAACCGCTTTGTAGGGGCCAATAATTACCATGATCTTTTCTTTTTAGATGGGGTTTCTCCCGAAGCCTATCCACTAACTTAGTAAACTCTTTTCTACTCTCGTACTCTTTTTTATCAATAAATCTAAAACGAATATGTGTTATAGCGCATATGCGATATGAATAATGATAAAATGAATATGTGTGTTTTTAAACATTAAAAACTCGACGGGAACAAGGCTTGGTGTTATGTTCGGAATAAGGTTCGGACTACCGAACCTATTGGCTAGGACAAATAAACCAGGGCAATTGCCTGTCTTTTAGAACTCTATCAATATGCTCAGTTTCAATGGCATTTTTTTCTATGATAAATATTATATATTTTTTATTAAAATTTAGAATATTGTAGAGTACAATCTTACGATTCTTAATATGTAATTTTTTTGTTCAAATGTATGTTTTATTTATTTATTATTATTTTTCTAAATGACACATGTCAGTTTTCAAAAATAGATACATCGATTGTTTTTTATATAACTTTTGATTGCCTTCACCATTTCCCAAGAAAACTATATGGTGCACTAGAAGAGAGTGATATCTACAATATTATATATAGAAATCAATGGTTTCATTAATTTTTGCCCCTAAAGTGTTGCACCCGCACAGAACATTTTCATTTAAACCTTTTCTGACTTCAATAATTAATAATAATAATAAATAATTCATGAAAAATTTTAAAAAAATAGCATTGCACTAGGCCCATATGTCCTTTATATGTTTTCAATATTTTATCCAAAATTGACATCATTTACCTCATATTTTGTTGCACCTGCACAAACATATATGCTATGATATGCTGAAAATTTGAAAACCCAATTTAACAGAAACTAATTCTATAATAATTTACACATATTTTTTCTGCATAAATGTTATATATTATGAAATCATATTCAATTACCTATCTTTTGTATTTTTAATTCATCTTCAAATACGTTAAGGAAGTACCCCTAATTGTCACCTAAAGTCAGAGGTTCCAAGTTTGTCCAGTATTATGTGGCATCTAAAGTGTCTTTAAAGGAGTCCATGATTGTGCATCATCCCGTAAAGGTGTTAGGATACCTAATATATATTTAAGTTTAAATTCAATAAAAAATGTATCTATTAAGAATTGATAGTCTAAAGGATGAAATTCAAGTGCATTTGTGATATATAGAATCGATACCTTGACAACTATTAATATAAGGCCATCAATATTTCATTTGTAATTCAAATTAAATGCTTCCTTGTGATATTTTTTTGAATAAATGTATCCTATATTAATCCTCTCCTCAAATAATTCTTTTAAACATAAACTAGTTGCAATTTTTCTCATGTTGCTTTCATAAGCCATTGTTGTTCTCTCAACACCCATTCATAAGCAAAAAGGATAAAACATTTCATTGCCAAGAACATCAAGAAAGGATAAAACATCATATTGAATACTTATGCATGGAAGAAATTTATATGTAAAACAAATATTAAATTTATATGCTCAAAATTTTCTACAGTCTCTTTCCCTCGTTGGGCAGTTGGTTGTGGTCGTCCCCACCTTGGGTCAAAAACCATGGCTATCTAGACATGGCGCCTTCGCGTCAGTTTCAATGTAATGAAAAAAATCACTTTCACTTCCTTGTCTCTGAGAACAATTTTTTTGTTGCTCCAGTGGAAATTTTGTTTGCATTTACCTACATCTACACACCACCTATATATAGTTGTTGTAAAATGGCTATTAAGGTCTTTAATTCTCAACAATTCCACATGAATAAAGGATACTCACCTTGCACCTAAATGTTGAAATGGGATACTTTAAATAACTAATGCTCATGTTGATTGTCATGTCCCAAATTTTTCATTGGGTTTCAATGGCCTAATCACATTTTCCATATTCATGAGATTTTGTCAAATTGATGCTAAGGGTCAAATAATTGCCAAGGAGGAAAATTACTAGTTTCCTGAGTTGGGGGTGGATGCTTTGGGATTTGGAATAAGGGGGGAAATAAATGATGTTTGAGAATTAGAATGGCATAAATATTTAATAAAGGAGATAAATAAATAAATACAATGGGAAATCAAAGTGGCAATTTATCATGAAGACACATGGAGGATGTGGGACCCACACAAGCTAGGTTTCCTATGCCACATGGCATCCTCGTCTTTTCATTTCGAATCCATAAGAATCCCAAGGGTCTTGGGATGAGTTGTAATGTCAATATACTTGGCAGGAATCAATTAAGTTCTAATTTGAGTGGAATATTAACTCCCATGGAAGAGAAAGAGGCATTGTGGAGCTAGTGAGACACTTGGATTAGATTCCCTAGCTCTATGACAACAATGATGAAGATGCTATGACACCTATGACACAAATAAGATATTAAGGCTGACATATGGCATATATGAAATTTCAGGGCTAATAATATCTCCAAGAGGGCACTCAAGGGATTTAGGGAAGCTAAGATGTTTCCACATGTGATTTGGTGGAAGTGGGACACTAGGAATCATTGTACAAGTGGCATTATTTGGAATCTCTTCCCAAATAGAGTTGGAATGCATATCTTGGAAGGAATTAGACCCATAGAGAGATTTGAAAGTTTATAAATGTCAAGAACAAAGAATGAAGTTATTTTTTTATCATTTGAGAAATTTGCATTTGTGAAGAGAGAGAGCTAGTGGATGACTAGTTTCGTACCTTAGCCAATTTCAAGGGTGAAAGATTCCCATACAAGTTGGTGTGTAGAAAGGTCATTCAGTTATTTCATGGAGATTTAATGGAGTCATAAGTTATAGGTTCAATCTACAGGGAATCTTGTGTACACTTAAATATCAGCTTTTTCTTTCATCTATTCCAAGTTTCTCCTCATATTCTTGCTCTATGGACTGAAGCGCACTTGGTGAGCTATTGATCTCTTTGGGAGAAATTATCATGGTCCATTTCTGATGGTAATAATCTTGATATAATATTTTCTTCATATTCAGAAAGCATTAGTTCTAAATACCAAATGGCTGTATGTAAAAGTGACTATTAATGAGCAAACAATGACCATTTCCCCACTATATTGGTGTATGCCATTGTAATGTTGATGATTTCGAATGCAAAAAAAAATCTATGATTAATATACTATGAATTTACTACCATTCATACTCTATTATTCATATTTATAAAGTCTCAGGTCGAAATACCATAATATTTCATGTAAAAATGTTAAACAATGAAGAAATAGTGCCATTTCCCCACTACCTTGTTGTGAACCAATGTAATGTTGATGGATTCGAATGGATAAGTAAAATACAGATGGTTTATGGATGAATGGAATTTTATTGATGTATTATATGATTTTAATTTTTAGTACATAAGCATTTGGATTCATTTTTTTGAGTTTTGTAGCATTTGGAGAAGATTGCCTATCATTTCCCCCAAGGTTGAAACTAGTCTTTTTGCATTTGATCTAAGGGAGTTATAGCAAACATTAAAAGTTTAATGGTGATTCATATGAGTTCATGTTGATTTAATTTATATTTAACATTATTACATTCAGACATTCAAGTTGGATTGATTGCATTTGGAAAGTCATTTTCAGCATCTAACCCTAGGGGATTTGAACCACAAGTTGCTCATAAAACTCCATACATTGACCAGATTGCCAAAGTGAGTTTCAAAATTCATTTGATGGTTTAAATACACCTATAAACACCATTTTTATTTATTAACATCATTCATACACTTTGTGGTACAATTTGAGAGAACTTGGAGCTATTTGGAGCCATCTACCATTGGGGGTTTAAGCGTCAAAATTACTAGTAACTTCCCTGAGTATCTTGTATACCTAATAGACCCCACAACCACATATAATGCTGAAAATATAATTTAATTAATTTATTATAATAGATACAAGTCTCATACCAATCATTAGTGGATGTTGTACAGTTTTTGGAAGAGATTTGTTCCAGGACCCAGGGGAGATTTCCACCTCCCAAATTGACTAGTCTTGTCCCGGAACTTCTTCCCTTGAAAACTGCAGACCCTGGTTGGGTATATCAGTTGATTATATGTCTAATATATTTAATTTTTCCCATCACCCCTCATGACCTTCCTCACCAATTTTGAAATTAATTGGAAGAGTTTGGAATCAGTTATATCCATATGCCGAGAGTTGAAATTTGGTGAATTTGAGCACTTTGGGAAAATTATTGTCAAGGGACATTACAGTGGTATCAGAGCGTGATATTGGAAGATGATGTGGTATGATATTTATGAGGACAATAATTCAAGGACCGCCATTATATATTGAAACCAAAAGTTCTTTTGTTGAAGAGGAAAAAAATAGGAGAAGAAAGCAATTTTTTTAGGAAACTGTGACTAGCGATGAAAAGGGAACCTCATATGATGGTGAGGAGCATATAAAAATAATGGAACCTATATTTGAATACATGACCAAGAATCTTATGAAAGGATTCGAATTTTTGGCTATCCGACTTGGGAGAAAATATATTGATATTAATAAAACCAAGGGGGAAAATGCATCAGCTTGTTGGAAGGAGCAAAAGGAGGAGACTCATGAACCACCTAGTTCTGAAATAGGTGAAGTAGAAGAAATAGTACATGAAGAGGATAGAAATTCACTCTCAAGTGACTCTGAAAAAGATGAAGAGAAATCACATGAGTATGAATAAGCTTCTATTGAAAATATTGAAGATCATTTCGAGACACGTCCTACCTTAGAAATGAAACAAAGAGCATCTACCGATGGATGCTTGAACTATGAAGGAGTACCTACTGATGGGTGCTCACACATCTATGTTGGTGACATATATATCACTTTTGAAAGTGCTGATGCAATCCAAACTTCCAGTAAACATGGAGATGAAGACCTTGTAGCAGTTGAAGAAGAAATAAAATCAACTTCCCCATCACCACTTAAGCTTCATGAAGTTGGTCCAAGCAAGAAGGAAGAAGATGAGGAGGTTCATTTGCAAGAGCCTAATTTTATTGAAGGGTCCTTAAATATGAATGAAAATAATATCCAATATTCCCTTAGCATACTCCATGACACTCAAGCATTAGTGTCAAATTCTTGTTGGAGAGTTACTTCATTGGACGAAACATCCTTCCTTGAAGACATGGAGAAGATTCAAAGAGAAATGTGCCACATCAAAGGTAATTTCATGTCTTTTATTTTTGATAGAAACCATTTGTTTGAGATTAATTAATTGTTACATGATGCATCTTGAAGAATACTTAGGATATTCATAATCTCACAATTCAAAATGAGAAACTTTTTGAAAAGTTGCAAGATACTTGTTTTTCCTCCGATGTTTTAGATTGTCAAATGGTAAACTTTTTGGAGGATTCTCACGACATGGTGGATCATGAGAAATGTGGAAATTTGAATGTTCTTGATGTGTTTGAATATGAACTTGAAGAGATCCAAACACTTGATGTGGTGGAAGAGTAACTTGAATTGTCTCTTGATGAATGTTATGCAATTTTTAAAGAGCATGATTCCTCTACATTGGAACCCATCTATAACAAACGTTTCACACTTTTAAAGGAGTTGCATGATACTAACCATATGGATCCTTCCCATGATGAAACTTATGCACTTTTTTATCATTTGGGTGACTCTATTCCATGTTTTGCAGCATTAGTCTCATTGAAGTATGGGTGAAAGGGTTCTTTTTTATGGTGACACATGAGGAGTATGGAACTCCTAGATTTAATTTTTATGACGAAATGGTTGGAGCACATTCTTATTCACATTTTCAGCAGAATAATTTTTTACTTTATGATGTTGCACATCTACATGGATGCACCTATGATATGCATTTGAGTCACTTGAAGACTCATGGTTTTTCTTGTTCAACATTTGGTTCATTTGATGTTGGAGGAACTTCATCCAACAATGGGGTGAATAGATTTATGATTGGAGAAAAATTTTGTTGCCAGCCACATACTTTGTTATATATTTATTATTCTCTCATTCATGGATGTATGGGTGAGACCTCTTTGAGTCATTTGAAGTCTCCTTGTTTTTTTTCTCATTATTTGGTTCAGATTTTAGTGGATATTCTTCATTCACTTATTGGATGAAAGAATACATGGCTGAATATTTTGATGCATATCACATCCTTTTGGAGCAGAATTATAGGACATGGGATCCTCGCCTATGTTATTGGAGCATATTTGATTGGTCACTTGAATCTTGTATGCACTTGGCAAATGGTGGTCTACTTACTTGGGGGTATAAGCACTTTCATGATTTTTTGATGAGGTAACTGGTCCTTGATGTACATTTTTATTATGTTGCTATGTACTTTGATGATATATATTATGTACTCATGATGTTTGGAATAATGCATACAAGAAAATGGGATGCTGGAATTCTCTTTCCTAATGTATGGGTTGGAGAGCACTCTTAATTGTTGGAGTGCAATACAAGCAATGGGACTCTGGGATAGTTTTTAGTCCCATTGATTTCATTTTTTGGGGGGAAACAAGCATTATGAGAGATGGATTCCCCAATTAATAAAGTTATTTTAATCGGAGTAGTGCAGAAGCAAGCATGGTAGTTCCTCTCTAAAATATTCATGGAATCTCAAAGACTCAAAGTTGGGAAACTCAGTGGCAACTTCAAAGAATCATACAGAAAGCAGGTTCTTCAACACCCATGTTTGAAATTGCTTGAGGACAAGCAATATTGGGAAGGGAGGATTTTTCATTGGGTCACAATGGCCTAATCACATTTTCCGTATTCATGAGATTTTGTCACATTGATGCTAAGGGTCAAATAATTGCCAAGGAGAAAAATTACTAGTTTCCTAGGTTGGGGGTGGAGGCTTTGGGATTTGGAATAAGGGGCACAATAAATGATGTTTGAAAATTAGAATGGAATAAATATTTAATAAAGGAGCTAGATAAATAAATATAATGGAAAACAAAGTGGCAATTGATCATGAAGACACATGGAGGATGTGGGACCCACACAGGCTAGGTTTTATATGCCACGTGGCTTCCTTCTCTTATCATTTCGAATCCATAAGAATCCCAAAGGTCTTGGGATGAGTTTTAAAGTAAATATACTTGGAATGAATTAATTAAGGTCGAATTGGAGTGGAAGAGTAACTCCCATGGAAGAGGAATAGGCATTTTGGAGCTAGTGAGACACTTGGACTAGATTCTCTAGCTCTATGGCAACAATGATGAAGATGCTATGACACCTATGAAACAAATCAGATCTTAAGGTTGACATATGACATATATGATATGTTAGGTATAAACATATCTCCAAGAGTGCGCTCAAGGGAGTTAAGGAAGCTAATATGCTTCCACATGTGATTTAGTGGAAGTGGGAGACTAGGAATTGTTGTACAAGTGACATTCTTTGGAATCTCTTCCCAACTAGAGTTGGAATGCATATATTGGAAGGAATTTGACCCATAGAGAGATTGGAAACTTTATAAATTTCAATAACAAATAATGAATGCATATTTTTATCATTTGAGAAATTTTCATTTATGAAGAGAGAGAGCTAGTGGATGACTAGTTTCTTTCCTTAGCCAATTTCAAGGGTGAAAGTTTTCCATCCAAGTTGGTGTGTGGAAAGGCCATTCGGGTATTTCATGGAGATTTAATAGATTCATAAGTTACAGGTTCAAGATACAGGTTAGATCATGGAAACTTCAAGATCATCTTGTTCTTTCATCTATTCCAAGTTTTCTCATCATATTCTTGCTCTATGGACTGAGGTGCACTTGGTGAGCTATTGATCTGTTTGGGAGAGATTATAATGTTCCATTTCTGATGTTAATAAGATTAATATACTATTTTATTCATCTTCGTAAATTCTCAAGTCAAAATACCAAATGGTTGTTTGTAAAAGTGATTATTAATGAGCAAACAATGACCATTTCCCCACTATATTGATGTATGTCATTGTAATGTTGATGATTTCGAATGAAAGAATGTTTCCCTGATATATATATGATGAATTAACTTCCATTGATACTTTTTTATTCATATTTAGAAAGTCTCGGGTTGAAATACCAAAATATTTCATGTAATGAAGAAACAGTGTCATTTCCCCACTACCTTGTTGTGAACCAATGCAATGTTGATGGATTCGAATGGATAAGTAAAATACTGATGGTTTATGGATGCATGGACTGTTATCGATTTATTATATTAGTGTAATTTTCAGTACATAAGCATTTGGATTCATTTTGTTGAGTTTCATAGCATTTGGAGAAGATTTCCTATCATTTCCCCCAAGGTTGAAACTAGTCTTTTTGCATCTGATTTAAGGGAGTTATAGCAGACATTAAAAGTTTAATGGTGATGAATATTATTTCATGTTGATGTAATTTATATGTCCCCTGATTCCATTCAGAAATTCAATTTGTATTGAGTTCATTTGGAAAGTCTTTTTCATCATCTACCCCTAGGGGATTTGAACCACAAGTTTCTCGTAAAACTCCATACATTGACCAAATTTCCAAAGTGATTTGAAGAAGTAAATTGATGGTTTAAATACACCTATAAACACCATTTTTATGTATTAACATCATGCATACACCTTCTGGTACAATTTGAGAGCATTTGGAGCTATTTGGATCCATCTACCATTGGGGGTTTGAGCCTCAAAATTACTAGTAAATTCCTTGAGTCTATTGGATACCTACTCGACCCCAAAACCACATATAATGCTGCAAATATACTTTAATTAATGTCTTATAACAAAACCAAGTCTCATACCAACCATTATTGGAGTTTGTACAGTTTTTGGAAGAGATTTGTTCCAAGACCCGGGGGGATTTCCACCTCCCAAATTGACTAATCTTTTCCTCGAACTTCTTCCCTTGAAAATTGCAAACAATGGTTGGGTATATAAGTTGATTATATGTCTGATATATGTGTTAATGTTTCCCATCACCTCTCATGACCTTACTCACCAAGTTTGAAAGTAGTTGGAGGAGTTTGGAATCACTCGTATCCATATACCAAGAGTTGAAGTTTGGTGAATTTGAGCACTTTGGGAAAATTATTCTCAAGGGAAATTACATTGATCCTTACATTATTGTTATCTAGCCCACTAGTCATTCTATACAACTCTCACCTTAAACTTATTAATGTCTTGTTTTTCTTCCTAGGCCATCGATTGTTTATCTTTGATTTTTTTAGTCTTATTTTTAAACAAAAAAATAAATATTTAAATAAAGACATTATCACACCTACCACATCTTTTTCACAACTTTGCATAATTCCTCCTCTTTTACAAACATTACTTTAATTTTAATTTTCCTTTTTTAGGCAATTCACCCTTCAACATTGAAAATTATAACAAAGTTTTAGTTGTCTTTTATCCTACTCAGTTTCGAGAGTCGCCAACGTTTAGTTTCCTCAACAATATTTATGTTGAGAGAAATTTCATGCAATCATGTCGGACACGTCAAATAAATACTTTATATTAATAACCTACAAATGTCAAACACCAACAGTAGATCAAAAGTGGAATTCAAGGGGTTATGTGTTTTCCAGCAACATTACCATATTGTACGAGGAAGATCAGGGAAATAATGGAGGACGAGCATGAAATGTACAACGCGGACATTTTTGAGTATGAAGAAGTAGGAGAAATAGAAACGGATCACAGCAGCGAGAAAGAGTTGGATGAGATGAAGACAAGGCTGAAGGATATGGAAGCAGATACAGTTGCACTCAAGGAAATGCAAACCAAGATTGCTCAAGAAATGCAGGTCCCCATTGCTCTAGACCCTGCAGCGGATCAGGCGAGAAAACAAGAAATGGATTCACGTTCTGTTTTTGTTGGAAACGTTGATTACTCATGCACTCAAGAATAAGTGCAAAAGCATTTTCAATCCTGCCGAACAATTAACCGGGTTACTGTAAACGCAAACAAGTTTGGTCACCCAAAAGGGTTTGCTTATGTTGAATTTATGAATGCCGAGGTTGTTCAAATTGCACTGCTTCTTACCTTCTTCTACTTACTATGTTTATTTTATTTGTTGTTGATAACTCTCTCTATGCGGTGAATTACCCCCGGCTTTATTCCCCTCCTAGGGATAATATGATAAGGCTACCCAGTCCTGCTCTAATCCTAGTAGTAAGATTCTAGTATAAGAACCAATCCATTAAATTTAACCAGTCTCAACTTCATAACCGCCAGCTGAAGGTTTCCGCAAAAAGGAAACGTCCCAGGAGTGAATCATAATCGTAATCGAGGACCACGGTTCAATCCCAATGTTAATGCATATCCCCCACCACCCTATGCTCCGTCGCCATGTGCATATACCCTACCACCAATGCCCTATGCTCATCTTCCCTGTGCATATCCCCTACCGTCGCGACCACCTATGATCAGCCGTATTTTTACACTCCCTCTCCACAGTTTGTCTATGGGTATGGCAAAATGCCTAGATTCAGGCCTCCCATGCGATATCGCCCTTACTGTTATAAAACCCATCAAAATAGTTCTCATTTATTTTACTTGAATTATGTTTATTAGTGAGCAAATAATTTGCTTCTGCATTACTGTGATTGGATTCTCATATTCAGCTGGGAAGATTTGATGTGTGATATCATAGTTAGTATTGGAACTTTGTTTTGCATGTATTAAAAGATATCCGGCTTGGCATTGGATTTAAGATGGATATATGTTGGTTATATTTAAGTGATAAACTAAAGGATGAGAACGGCTAATGAGATCTATGAACAGTTAGTAAAGCATGCCACACTCAACTTCAAACAAATCAATTTACTTTCTTTAATGAGTCACAATCTTTAATAATTCAACACATGTTACGAATTCTAAGCTTCAAATTGATTCAATTCTTTGTTATTGCACTAAGAGGAGATTTTCACTTAACATAACATAATGTAACATAACATTACATTACCGAAAATAAAAATTATATTAGTTTTTCTTCTAGAGTGGTTCCCTACTTGGCCCCGCCCAAGATCGCTGCATCCTCAAACATGAAAGAATTGTCCCAGACATGTCTATTGAAGTGTTTCGAACTTACATCTTCTCACAACGATCTCAAATGACGAATTGAGCACATAAACCGAGCTTCTCAATCACTGGGTCTTATCGATGATGCTCTTTACTAGCTGGAGTGGGGTTTCTTGGTGGGACGACCTTTTCACAATATGGACGAGGACCTCCAAATGCTGTAAATTATCAAGATGAGGAATGCAAATGTTTCACAATTTGTTGGGTTCTCTTATTAGTCGAGGAGGTGCAGACGATGGAAAATATTTGATGGTGCGCAAGAACACGCGTGGGGAAGGTTGAATTTTTTTTGGTTTCGTCCCACCACATTTTAGTTCTAAACTATGTGGGTAAACCTAACAACGTACCTTGAAATATCAACCTTCCTAGTAACACTTATAACATGAGTATTCAATCCTTAAACATTTATAAATTTAAGAATTAAAATATGTTTTATAATACTAAAAATATTTTTATTCTACTTTTAACTTTTTAAACATAAAGGTAAACATGGTATGAATTCTTTATCCACTCTATTTTGACATACATAATTTTTTTTACTTGGGTTGCTTTAGAATTCTACATAATCTTAGTAACCGCTTGCTATGTTTCCTTAAACATTTTTTTTTGCCCCGCAAAGCAATTTTATTTACTAAATTAAAAGGCTTTCACCAACTCAATTTTTTTATTAGAATGAAATCTAAAATGTATTAGTTCCAATCTTATCTCACCACATGAGAGTTATTTATGAGTTCATACTTTTATTGGTGATTTTTGCGTCCATAGTTAAGCGGATACACGTATATATCTTAGAATTTTGGTGTGGACTACTATCTATGCTTTTTCATATAAGGACGAGAATGATACAAGTGTACTGTCTAGATTGATTCTATGGGCATTTAGATTGATTCTATGGGCGTCGTCCAAGATTAAATGAGAATGAGACAACTGTACTATCCAGATTGATTCTATGCGCGTAATACAAAGTTAATAATTAATAATTTCCAAAAAATAAAAATAACTTAATTAACATGTGATAAGTACAATTACTGATAGTTGTATAAATTAAAATTAATCTTCAACTATTAGATTATTAGATATAACTACGATCTTAACTCGATCCATTATTAGATACAACTATTAGCTTAACTCCAATGATTTTAGAACTATTGGCTTAACTTCAACTTTATTCCTAGTTATATTAGATACTACAACTATTAGATTAACTTCAACTCAAATCACTTTACTCTTAGTCTAACTACATTTGGAATCTAGGAGTCTAACTAATGTGGAATAATGTAAGAGTCGATCTCCTAATAAAATCGTTCGAACTCGTAATAAACTCTTGCATCTCTTAATTTGGCATCTAGCTAATATAGAGTTAGTATTACATGTTTAGGTTCTTCATATAGATATATTAGATTTTCAATTATTTTTAAAAAAGATCAAGATTACATTGACCACAATTCCATAGACAAACACGTTTTGGCATTTGAGAATCCTATTCCAATAAGTTCGTCGATCGATAGGAAAACTAAAATTGTGTGAATATACGGCGAGTTAGTGATGAACAATCCATTAATATTCTCACGGTAGGGTTTTTTTTGTCATCCACCACATTTCAGTCCTGAACTCCGGGTCATCTAAGAAATTCCTTTGAAATACCAACGTTCTTAGTAACACTTATAACATGAGTACTCAAGCCTTAAATATTTATAAATTTAATAATTAAAAAATGTTTTATTATATTAAATATATATTTATTTTACTTTTAATTTCTTCTTTATGTTAATAAAGGTAAACATGGTATGAATTCCTTATCCACTCTATTTTGATTTGCATAGTTTTTTTTTACTTGTCTAGGTTTTTTTTATTTGAGTGGGGTTGTTTTAGAATTTTGCATAATCTTAATGACCTCTTGTTCTATTTTCATAAACTCATTTTTGTCCCTAAAACAATTTTATTTACTAAATTAAAAGGATTTCTCTAACTCAAAGTTTTAATGAGAATTAAATCTAAAATGTATTAGTTTCCATCTTATCCAACTCACCATATGAGAGTTATCTATGAGTTCATTCTTTTATTGAGATTTCTGATTTTTTATTAAACCATTTTATAATTCCAACTATCTTGTATGTCATCACTTTTTTAACATTTTACATTTTCAATCATCAAATAAATTAGGAATATTTGATTTGACTTTCTTTTAAATGAGATATACATTTTCAAAAATATACCTATATTATAACAATATTTTATATTTGAATATATATATTAAACATTGATTTTAAAGTCTCATTAAATATAACATCTTTAAGACTCTCTCAACTTTCCTTTGTTTTACATGGATTTAATGTATTATTATTTTGGTTGTTGATTGTTTTTGGATTAGCTCTGTTTGAGGTTTTTAAGGATAAAACAATAGAGCACAGGAAAGTTGATGCTCAAACACAATGAATTAGAAAGAAATTAACAATCTTACACACTAGGGAAGCCTTCAACATTAGATTGCATTTCTTGCTAATATTCAGTCATTGATTATTTTCTATGTTTCATATCCTACTTATTCCCTAATCCAACACATCTGATTTTCTTAAAGGTTCTTAGTCAAATTGGTACATAGATACTAAGAAATTGGGTTAGTGTCAATACTACCTTACAAAATGTAGATAAACTTGGATTGAAAAAGTAAATGCTTAGAATGAGTTTTTTTTTAACTCTAAAAAATTGCATCATCTTTGGCAATATCTAGAGAAGACCTAATTGTTGCACTTGAGTAGTGAGGTGCTCTATAGCCCAGTAAAGTTATTTAATGTTACCAAATATAATAATTAATAATTAAAAAAAAACATGTAGCTCTTAAAAAACATTAAAACCATATAAAAAGAACTAAAAAAATCCATGTGTGTTTATAAAAAATAAAAAAATAAAACAAGCATAGATCCATCTTAAACCTAGATCTATCAAGCACTAGGTGCAATCAAAGTTCTTAAGGTGTAATTTTTTTTGGACATGTACAAATGTTAAGATAAAAAAAAATTACACCTCAAGAAATTGTATCCCTCTTGATGGTAGATAGATTTGCTTTTAATAGTGGATATATGATAGATATATTTAAGTGAGAAACCAAAGGATGAGAACTCCTAATGAGATCCATGACCAATTAGTAAAACATGTTACACTCAACTTCAAACAAATCAGTTTACCTTCTTTAATGAGTCACAATCTTTAATCATTCAACACATGTTATGAATTCTACACTTCAAATTGATTGAAATTAAGCACACATTGTTAATTAAATTGAAGCTTAACAAATCAAGTTCACTTTAATCAACTATAGTCTTCTCATGAACAATTGAATTCTCTTTGTTCTCTATGCATTTTATCTTTATCTCTTATCTTATCGGGATGGTCAAAATGTGCTAACCTTAATTTATCTATCATAACAAGATTTGTCTAATGTTGTGATCATGTTATATTACTCTCGTTCCAAGTGGTCATATGCTAAAGTAATTCACTCTAAAGGTAACCAGTCTCTCTATAGGAGACTTAATATATGTATCCATCTTGAATGACCATGGTTAGTAATACATCACACTACATTAATTCTTCAACATGTAAAGTATCACCTCTACATTGGAGGTCCACCTCAACACATAAGGATTCGACTTGAAACACAAGTCCTTAACCTTGTTAAACAAGATTGTACAACATCATCACTTTGAGATATCAAAGTATTCACCTGAACACATGAGGAATAACCTTTTACACTAAAGGCTTAGTCATTCTTGAGTCTAACCCAAGCATATACTCCATGTTCATGAGTCCAACTCAGGATCCCTACCTCAATAGATGAGGCACAACTTAGACACAAGGCTGACTTGGAAAATATGTCGTGATGATATAAATTTAACACTCCCTCTCAGTGAGGGAGGAAATCTCTATCATGCCAATATTGTCTCAAAAGTACCTATACTTCGTCACTAACAAAGTATTTGTTAACACATTTGCAATCTTCTCTTCAGTTGCAATGTAATGAAGTCTTGCTACACCTATCTACACCATGTCTCTAATGAAGTGACACTTCATCTCAATGTGTTTCAATTTATCATGGAACATAGGGTTTTTTGAGAGCTTAATACAACTCTGATTATCAAAGATAATTTACATATTATCAAGCTTCTCCCTGGACAACCCAACAAGTATCCTTCTAAGCCACACTACTTCTCGGTAGGTAGTACTAGTTGCAGTATAATTTGCTTCAGTAGTACTAATCGTAATACACGTTTCTTATGTAGTACTAGTTGCAATACACTTTTCTTTTGTAGTACTAGCTGCAATACTCCCACCCCAAGTGGAATTGCCATAACCTAGTAACTTTACCTCATCATTGGAGGCATATATGAGTCCATAAGCAGTAGTACCTCGAATGTATCTAAGAAATTGGCCAAGATACTCATAGCATAACATATATTAGGTCTACTATGTATCAATTACATCAAGGAACTAATAAGTTGTCTATACTTGGTAGCATCTACTATATCTGATCCAGAATCTCACTCATGTAGTTTATTCAAACTAGAAACTGTCAGAGTAGTCATGGATTTGAAATCCATCATACCAAAGCGTTGTAACGCATCAATTGAGTACTTTCCTTGCGGAAGGAAAATTCTCATCTTTCCTTTGTCAAAGTTCAAGACCAAGAAGGTAGTGCATAAGAACCAAGTCTTTTATTCTCAAGATCAAAATTCAGCTCCCTCTTACACTAAACAATCGGTTGTTCCTCTCCATTAAGGAACAAGTCATCAACATAGAGAACCAATATCAAAGGTCCTTTCTTCACAATCTGTAAGGACAAGTTTGGAACAACTTCTCTCTTAGAGAATACCAATCTTTGAAGATAGTTTTTCAATCCTTGAATACTAAGCCCTAAAGTCTTGCTTAAGCCCATACATGGATTTCTTTAGTTTACATACATGGGACTCTTCCCATAAACTACAAACCCCTCAGTTTGTGGTATTTAAACCTCTTCCTCTACCTCCTTATTGAGAAAGGTAGTCTTCACATCCATCTCGTGAAGATTCCATCCTAGAACAGATGCAAGTCAGATCATAGCTCAAATAATTGTGCTTAATGACAGGAGCGAATGTATCATCATAGTATATGCCTTCTTTCTGAGAGAAACCATGGGATACAAATATGGCTTATACTTTTCAATACTACCTGTTATCTCCTGAAATAAATTTATTTTCAATAGGTCCACTCAGACAATTAATTTTTGCATAATGATGAAGATTTCAGGGCATAGTGGGAAATATGTTTGGATGATTAACCAAATTGGAATGTTTGGTGTGCGTTTTTTCAAGAAAAATGAAAGTTTTAGCTTTCGATGGCTTAGGCGAACTTTCCAACAGTTCATTAGCCACTGAAAGGCCTGACTTTTGGCAGATAACAATTTCGGCTCACGACCACGTTAACCACCGAAATCTTGTTGATCGCTTTTTTTATACAAATTTGGAAAAAGGGACTTTCAGTGGCTTAGGTGAACTTCCCAATAGTTCATTAGCCACCGAAATCCCTTGGTTTTAGTGGTTTAGCAAGGGGTCCAAAAAGAGATTAACCACCGAAAGCTCATCAACTACGTTTTTGGATAAATTATGAAAGGGCATATTTCGGTGGATTAGGAGAATGGACCAATGGTTCATTAGGCACCGAAAGCCCAGCTTTCAGCAACTAGCAAATTAAAACCTAGATTCTCTTAGCCACCGAAATTGGCATTTTACTACAAAAAGTAATCTTTTTAAAATAACGATTATGACCGACTGGACAATCATTTTACAAAACACTCGGAGGTTTTTGTTCCTAACATGTCAAAGAATAATAACCTATCTCATGTTTCCTAAAAGTATTGTATATTGGGAGAATTGAATCCATCTCTGAGGCCTAATGTTTGGATCTCAGAATTTCCTTGTTTTACACATGTTTTTGAAATACAGATATCGGGAAAATGAAAATGAATTTCAAAAAACTAAGAGAGGTTTTTTCTCAAAAAAAACCAATATACAAAAACCTCTTTCATGTTATACACAAGTTTTACATATTTGGATACACAAATGCATCTCTGAGCCCCAGTTTTCAGCAGTTTAGCCAAATTTTTAGGGCAAAAAATGACCTGTCAGTCCTCCAGGTGGTATTTTCGACCTCATCTATCTATCCATGAATATTTTTTGCAGATGTAGAATAATTTTCAGCACCAGATAGAAACATACTCAACCTACCTTACCCGGAATTTGAAGATCAAGAAGAACAAGAAGCTAGAAACCCTAGCAGAAGTGGTAATAAGCATCTTTGGCCCAGAAGCAGCCTATGAGACTGCTACCAATCCAAACCCTAGGAATGCTACAGAGACATCAAAGGGACAGCACCAGAACCTCTAAAAAGAGCAAGGAAATATTCCAACCCAAACCCTAGAACACATTTTGTGTTGGAAACCCTAGCAGAGGCAGCTATTAGCCTTAAAAATATGAAGGTAGCCCATGATATTGTTGATTTTCCAAACCTTATGCAGGCTGAAGAAGTGCCAGGAGATCAACAGCAAATCTGAAAGGAGGTTGATTACAATTTTGCAAAAAACAGAGCTTTTAGTGGCTTAGGCAGGTGTAGAAGTAGTTCATTAGCCACCGAAAGCAGATCTTTTGGGAGCTAACAGACCCGGGATTCTGCTTCCTTAATCACCAAAAGAAAAAAGAGGTGTAGAAAGGTGTTTTGACACACAGAACCAGTTTTGGCAGATATAACTAGATCAGGGATGAATTATGAAGCTGAAAGTTGTTGAAAAACACAAGTGGAGGAGGTCTGTTCCAGTTTTGAGAATACAATCAAGGAGAAAGGGGGTCACAAACCCTACCTGTATTTTACCAACATTGGCTTATCAATCAGAGGACAAGATATATCTCTAATTTAGTACTCATTGCAATCATCAAAGAGTTCAATTAATGAATAAGTGGTAGATTTAGATAGACTAGTAGTTAAATTAGGTTTTCTGACCTAATTTTGCAAAAAACATTTATTTTATCTATTTTTAGTAAAACAGATCCAACTTTTCAGGATCTAAATATTTTTGTAAAGGCTATAAAGGCTAAGACTTATGTTTAAGAAAGGGTTCAACTTCGGGGACCTTTTGACCATTATTATTATCAAGCTTTTCATATTGCTCATGAGCTAATATAAGCTCTTTTGCTATCATATGTTCAGCTTCGATTTCTTGTCTCTTCTGTGCTTATGCTTGAATGCTTTGTTCAGGTTTATTCATGTTAGTTGATGTCTGATAGCTGTCATCCTCTCTGCATGTTGATGATTTGAATTGCAAGTACTTTCCTTGTTATGATTAGCCATTAATATATAATTGTTTTATGTATGAATCTGCCAGCATAATAAGTTCTCTGTATCTTCACCCTATTATCAAACCTCTGAACAATGGTAGTTAGAATCCTTATATTTGATTGAGTTTCATGCATTTCTTGAGATTGTGAGGTCCTGTAGGTCACCTGTCTTGATCCAGTTAGAAAAACCATAAAAACATTTAAGTTACCAGGAATCCTCGAGCTGCAGCCTAGAGGAGTTTCCTAGAGTGCTAACACTACCATTAACAACATGTTTGATATTATAGATACATCCGAAAGTTAGTATGGAATTTCCTTAAATTTTAGGAATAACTTGGAAAACATCATTCTTCATAACAGATTTGTATTCCTTTACCATGGAATCTTTCCATACTTGTTGCTTAGCAACTTCTTCATAGGTGGAAGGTTTTGAATCACTAGAGTGACTCATTTGTACATCATACCCTAAATATATTTCAATGATATTTCACTCGCTGAATGAACTTAATGGTGCTACATTCCTTTCTACATCTTCTATAATTTCTCATCACCATGCAAATATTTTGTTACTAAGAGGTTCATTAAGTAACCTCTCAACCAGTTCTATTGGTTCTTTAAGAGTTAGTGAATTTGAGGATTGTTTTAGGTTCTCCCTCTCAACCTTTGAATGGGGAGAAAAAGACTTAGGATTTTAACGTCCCCCTCACCCAATCCAACCATCGATAGGGGACATTAAGTTGTTTTGAGACTCCAATGTTTGTCCCAAATCCAAATTATGAATTCATAGAAAATAAACTACGTGTGCAGAAAAGAAATAAACATACATAACAAAAAATAAATCAATCCACACACAATGAAAATGGATATGAAAGCATAAGCATTACATGTGTCATTTAAAATCATTTCACATTCAAATACACAAGAATACTTATCTTTAAACAACACAGATACAAGAAATTGGATGTGCTAGAGAGATATCCCACCCAACCGTAGATATTTTTTCCAGCATGTACTCTTTATGTTGAGAGGCCACCCCTAAGTCGCACTATGAGGCCACCAAGGAAAATGAAACACCTTCAGGATTCTCTCTCTCGGACCAAAAAACCTGGTATTCTCTCTATGCTTATCCAAGTGCTCATACATATCTCTTGAAGGGTATCGCTCAGCTTTCACAGCCTTGGATTCTACAATACTTTCCCCACACAACACCCTTCTTGGCTCAAGCATACCCTTCATCGATTCGCGGTTCTCTTGGGAAATCCAATCTGTTGAGTACTTCCATTGCGTGCATAGAAGAAAAAAACCTAATCATTCTCTTGGAGAACCACTTGTGACCTCAATTCATGGCTTCTTAAGCATATACAAGTAACAGAAAATAGTGATAAAGGGTCCCTAGCTCTCCCAACCTCTCTCGTCACCTACACATATCAAAATTCCCTTTCAAATATGCATTTATGTCCCTAAATTCAAATTTCCTAGGTTACACAATTCATGAATAGCAATACATATCTATGAGTAGTGTTATCTGCATGAGAGTGTGTGAGAATGAGGGTTGACTCCAAGAGGTATGAGAAAATTATAACAAGACAACTGACGTAACTTCTGACAATAGAATCCTGGAAACTGCAAACTGAATTTTGGTAGTTGATAGGACTATCACAAAATTGCAATTAGTCACATGCTTCTATAACTGCATGAGGTGACTCTTCCCACCAACCCTACACATGCATTCATTATTTGGAAAATAGTCAAAAAAGGATAAATTGGCTTATTCAATAACATGACAGAATTTTGGTGAGTTATAAAGTGGAAACTTGGAAACAATGACTTGGTCTCCCATGGCCCCCCTTTCCTCTTCCCCTATAGTGGAATCATATCCCCTTTGGTGCTCTTTACACAACCATTCTTGGAAAATTTTATTATTTATGCACATAATATTTACATACATTTCGAATTGGCATGATAAGCCAAACATAAAGTCCAAATAAAATATTTACATCATGCATATCCATTCTCTAGTTGGGCCTTATCCTTGAGATCCACATTAGGATTCCATACTAGAATAATTACAACATTCACATCATTTTCAGTAAATACATTCCAAGTCAAAACTAGGGGTATTATATCCTTCACCATTAGAGTCTCATGCTCCTCCATGTTTGAATCACATTGAATCTCTTTAGAGTGATTGACTGCAACCTCTTCATGGAATGTCACATATCTACTAACTTGAATGTGTATTTTTCCTAGCACATAAATTTTGTAGACTTTGGGTGATTCTCTATAACCAACAGAGGTGTTGTTCTTTCTGGATGACTCCATCTTTGTAACATACCCATATAACCTATAAAACTGCATATATGTAAAAAAAAATCCAAATATAATTTCTTTCACATGAATTTTAGCTATAACCTTCATAAAGATCCATCCTTAGTTTTTCAGAAAATAACCAACGTGAAAATCCTCAAGAAAATCAGCCTTCCGCAGTTAAATCTACTTCTGCAACCAGAAAATTCATTTACGCACTGAAGCTGACTTTTCTGGCTTTCACTTTCCGCATTTCGCCCTTTCATCTTCCGCTGCGAACAACGAAAATCAAAAACATAACATCCAATGAAATATTTTATTTACATTTCTACCTTCCACATTCCACATTTTGTTGCAGTCTAAGGACATCGAAAACCTAACATGCGATAGAATCGTCCATCCACACTTCTGCATTCTTCCTTCTACCTTTCCACCTTTCACTACGGACTACAGAACTCAAAAAAATTAATGCGCAATGGAATCGTTCATCCACACTTATGCCTTCCACCTTCCACCTTTCCTCATTTTACTATGGAACTCGAAAAGCTTAACACGCAATGAAATCGTTCATCCACACTTCCTCCTTCTGCCTTCCACCTTTCCGCCTTTTGCTGCAGACTGTGGAAATCCGAAAACTTTAACACTTACCTTAGGATTTTTTGCTCTTTCTACTTTCCACCTTCCAACTTCTGACTTTGGGTAGCGAAAGTCATTAACATAATACATTTACCCATTCTCTTTCCGCATCGTTGGTTCTTGCATGGTCAATCTCAACCGTCGATCTTGCGGCTCAGATATCCACCGTTCATCCTCGTTGGGCCAACCATATTTTGCATATCTGGAAGGTTTATTTAATCGTGCTTTTTTTCATCGCGAAATGAACCTTCGCCATATATATAAATCCTTGGATGATCTTCATCGTTCATCTTTATTGGGCCTACCGGATTTCACAGAATGGGAAGGTTTATCTATCCGTGCATGTTGAGGTTGTGAAATCCACTCATGTCATTGATCTCCGTCATCATCAATCTTAGACGTCGAAACATGCGGGGGCGTACATGATTTCACCAATCCGAAACCTTCATATAATCGTGCATGTTGAGGTGGTGAAATTCACTTCCATCGTTGATCTCTCACATCATCAATCTCGACAGTTGAAACATGTGTGGTGTACATGATTTCGCCATTCCAAAAACTTCATTTATTCATGCATGTTGAGGTGGTGAAATCCAATTCCAGCGTTGATCTCCCACATCATCAATATCAACCGTCGAAACATGTGGGGCGTACATGATTTCTCCAATCCAAAAAATTAATTTATTCGTGCATGTATGCTCGGTGAAATATATGTATGTCGTTGATCTAATTTCCTCAATCCATCCGATGGCATATTCTGTCTGTAGGTTAACCCTTCCTCCATTACCCAAGGAAAATGTAAGTTCAAGAATATTTCCTTGGCAAAATCGCCTACAGTATTTGATCTTCCCATTTGTTCATTCTGACTCTCCTTACTTTACTCTTTCCTTCGCAGGCCCGAACTTTTACAGGGAAAAGGTGTAGACGCAAGAGAAACCAATCTCATTTCAAAGCTATAAACATTATTTAAAAACTTCATTAATCTTGGGAGGGTCAACCCAGAACTAAGCTCTAGCCTCCATAGGGAACAAATACCCTAGGTTTTTAGATCGGGAAAAACACACAGTATGCAAGCAACTCTTTACATAATGTTATGGCACCATTAGGAAACCTAAAAAAATCATTAGACACAAGTCACAGTCATTCAAATAGAGTAGGATTATCCTTTTCCAGGAACTAAGTCAACCTATCAGTTCTAGGGGATGGGAATAGAGTAGGTGTATATCCTACCATTAATAATCTACATAACCAATGAAATCCTAGACATATTATCACATCCCATTCATTAACCCTACTTTTCATCATCAAAACTAAGGGCGTCCTCTTATCATTCAGCAACATTGAAGCATACAATTATAAATCTATAGGCATTCCCTAAGATCATTAGTCAAAGGAAATCATGCAGTAAACTGGTGATTCTTTACAAATCACTATTGCACCAATTTACTTGCCATTTACCCTAATACAAGGCGCCATCATCTAGAAATAGAGTATGAAACAAAAGTTCAAAGCATTATTTCCAACAGTGAAACTGAATCTACTAATTATCATTTTCTTGACAATGAAACACATATTTTCACATAAACCACATACCCGGTGTTCAATAAAAATAGCAGTGGAAATACCTTTGTGGTGAAACCTAGTTGTAAATGAGTTGCAATGAAAACAGAATTGCCATGTTCCACCCAACCATAGATTAGGCACAAATATCTCCATCCTCAATCATCCCCGATCTAAACTATGCATGTCGAGAGTGGTGACAGTCAAACTTAGTCCATTTCTCCAGAGAGAAATCACTTGCCTAACACAGAGTGCTCACAAAACAAGTATTCCTTGTTCCATCATACTCAGTGGCATCGCCCGCCTCCTAGCATATGCTTCCTTATTTATAGTTTTTTTTTTGTCTAGGTCTTTTGCAGCTAACAACCAATTCCTCCAGGAATTTTTGTTGTCGTCCCATCCTTGATTTCCTCAGGTGGGTCTAGCACCATACTGGAATTCCCATGCCTAGTGTAACCTCCCTGGGATTGATTCTTCACATCCCCCACTTTCACATGTATAATTTCTTCATTCAACATGGTTGTCCCTATCATTCATATTTTTCTTACAAGCATATATTTTAGTTACATTTGTCCTCCAAGGACCGATTGGCATATTCCAGGTCCACTAATCACATTCAAAAATAAAATAGTATTTTCAAAATATTACAAATAAAATTTATCACTTGGGGGATATTACATCATTTCCCCCTTATTGTAACACTATCCATAGTGTTCTTAGTCTTCTTCCGTAGCTTTTGGAACTCCCTCTAATTCCTAAGTACTGCTTTCTTCCTATCCAACCTTGCCATAGGATTCTTATTTTAGGATTTCCTTACTGACTTGACTTGTTCATTATTTTGTCCATTTGTATCATCTTGGTCTCAAATCTTGCAGACAAAGATTTCAAATATTTTGATGTAAATTTCACATCCTAGTCAGAAAGTTACCCTCCTTGGTACTCCACGAATTTGGAATACCTCTTTCAGGAAGTATCTCTACAATGTTAACAGCTCCATTAGTTGAATTTACAGAAGAAACAGAGCAATTTTCTTAACTTATTCTACTACTACAACCATAATTGGATCATGTTTATTTTGTGTTAATGGAAAACCTGTGATGAAATCCAAGGATTTTACCGCCCATTTCCCCGAGAAGGGGCAGAATTTATAACAAAACTGCTGGATATCGATGTTCATTCTTCACCTGTTGACACCCCAAGCATTTAGATAGATAATTAGTTAACTCTACCTTTAATATGGGCTAAAATATTTTCTTCATGAGGTTTTTATCACCTTTTGGTAACCAAGGTGTCTTGCATAAGGAGGTTTGTGCCTCTCATTTAAAATTAACAATTTTAAACCTGCAACATCCTGCATGTATAATCACATAAAAATTAGCTAAACAACCAAATACTTATTGGTATTTTTAGTTCAATAGTCAACATTTTCCCCAAGGGCATGTTTTCCCTCATCTCACATGCATGTCATACAAGCATGAGTTCACGTGAAAGGTCATCACAAAGAAAATTTCCATCATAAAATTAAATTTCCCAAACATAAGGTCTGTGTCCTTTGTTTATCTCCTGCAGACCATAATACCTGGTTTTTTTGCAGTCCCTTACCTAACATGCTTCCTAACATCAAACAATCAATATCATGGATAATCGAATCAAACGATGAATTTACAATTCTGTCTTCTACAAAAATTAGATCTCACAATCATGACACCATCCTCATATTGTTTGGATATGGCAAGTGTAATTATCTTACCCCTATTACTTACACTTGCTTCCACACGTAACAGGTCATCTTAACACAATCCTAGAATAGAAAATTTTCAAAACCAAAATTTGTAACTATGTTTTGTTCATAAATTAAATTTCACCATCATGAGATCCTTCTCATAACGTTTGGTCTTTGCACATGATATATTATATCTTTATTTTATGGTACCTACACACACTACCTACAATTGGAAACTTCCAATCATCCCATCAATTGTGAGCATCCCTGCATATCGTCCTTTCAACGCAGGAACTACAATGAACCTCAAAATTGCAACACATAATACTATACAGTTAATTTATATGCATTATTAAAATTTCCAGGTATTTTCACCTTATTTATGCAATTAAAAATATACTTCCAATACTCATGATTTCACAATCATGCTCCATACAATTTTGTCCTTTCAACAGAGAATTTAGTCACACCTGACTACCTCTTTCCCTTGCAATTATTTTTCTTATAGTCATAGCAGTTCATGAAATGATCTCATAAATTCCAATAATTCTATCACTTTAGCTATTAAATAATTTGCAATGAGGTATTTATATCACAACCAGGCATTTACAAAATGCATCTTGTATGGACCCACACATACCTTGGCATCAAAGTTCCAAGCGCTCCAGCTTGGATGAATTCTTCTTTCAGAAGTTCTGACATGAGTATATATACATGAGGGTCATCTCCTCACGGAACTACAATTTCACATGCAGGCCTTCTGAACCTATATATATATATATATATATATATATATATATATATTACTCAACCGATATTACAGAACCTAATACCTCCTTGGGTGCTCCATGGCAGTTCTATTGCAAAGCCTAACACCTCTTTTGGGTGCTCACTGGAAGCTCTATATTACCATGCTCAGGTGCTTTCTTTCCAGACATCATAATACCTAGGGGTTATTCTAATCACGGATCCCCCACTCTCGTGACAGTCTCCTTATGCGGTGTGAATGTGTGTGGAAAGAAAACTAACTAGATGTCTTACACCTGGTGTCCCCAGTGATGCATACTGGAACCTAGCTGGCCAGGGGGGATCTATGTACCCCAAGTACATCCTTCCAGAAGCCATGAACCTAGGTGCATCTTCCTCCACATACCATTTACACAAAATATCCTTCTCGTATCACTGCGGTTACCAGGTTTAGGTACCTGCAACTACTCCACTACTGACAAGTCACAATCTTTATATCATGGTTTT
Source organism: Pseudotsuga menziesii (assembly GCA_001517045.1). NCBI lineage: Eukaryota > Viridiplantae > Streptophyta > Pinopsida > Pinales > Pinaceae > Pseudotsuga > Pseudotsuga menziesii. The sequence continues at coordinate 94,866 of LPNX010115630.1, forward strand.
GTATATCATTAATATTTTATGCTAATGATATTTTTCCATATATCACAAATAAATATATTGTTTTCAGAACTGGTAATTCTCCTACTAACACAATTACCATATTTGATCATTTTAGAAGAATTTTCCAACTTCCTACATAGCATGCTCTCAACGTTATCAATTATCTACTATTGTTCACCATGAACGCAATGGATTTAATTGATGTTATCACCCTTGATATAATTTCTTAGTATAGAATGATTCTCGTTGATTCTAGATGTTACATGATCGATTGGTTTCTAACCAAGGACTACACAACCCTTACACCAACCTATTTATCATAGTGTCGTCCTATCCTTTCTTCAAAAGGCTATCAGTCATATGCAACGATATCACCAACCTCTTCAACCATGCTTCTATTGTCCTTGGTCCTACAACCATTACCATCCACCGTAATATCATAGACAACAATAATTATCAGCAGTGATTTATTTCGTATGCAACACCTCACTACTTTTACCCTTATGCAATATTATATGTATACAAAACATCTTCAGATGTACTATGCCATATCTTATTTCTTGTGTTTCCAGCATTCCTATGCCAACGTTTTATGTACATGGAATTCAAATATATATTGACAAGAGAATTTTTGACGAGCTTTTCCTTTCCAAATCCTTATTATAGAATGAAACTCTTGTTTCCACATAACAATTGGTCTAATTTCATGGATTTTATGGGAAAGCATCTGCAACATAACAGCTCTTGGTCTTCTGTAATTATATCGAACCACTCCCTTTGGGGAATCTTGCAGGTCTAGCACTAATCCTTTAAAGTGGATTGTCTAATCTCTATCAAACGCGACCTTCATGTGGACTGATCAGAAGAATTCGATCAATCATTCTTACCCGATTTTACTGACCTTGATGCTAGGTTCCCCTGTAACAATCTTTATTGTATTGATTCATGATTTAGTCAGGTTCTAAGTTTAGTCAAATTGTTAAATCTAATCAACCCAGCTAATGGTCCCTCTAATGCTTAGCAAAGGGCGTACTTCAACCTTCGATGAACAGGATCTTATAAGAATTCTGCATCCAGAATCTATTGTTATTCTCTGGGCTATTTCAACCAGCTAAATCATCCTTAGCAGTTGGATCTCTGTTAACTTCAATCAATGGCAGGCTCCAAATAAAACCAAGTCGATTGAAATTAAAATTCCGCATCCGCCCTCTGCAATTAAATGAACTGCTAGTTGAATCTATGAAATCATTGAGGACTGACAAATCTAGATCAATGGTGGACCTCAAAAATCATAAGGCATATTTCCTAAAAATTTCACGCACATCAGGATTTTGTTTTTCCGCACTATTTCTCCCTATGAAATCGTTGTCAACCATTGATCTGGATTCATGATCAAACTCATATGTTGATCTTAATCCTCTTTACAACGATTACTTTCAAATTTCGGAACTCAATGCCCTTTTATCCTCCTTTCCTTTCAACCGTACGTAATTCCTTCAGGCCGTTGATCTTCGCATCTTCAGCTCTCTGCCACACGATCCTTAGACATACAAATGAGGAATATCAGTTTAACTCATTTGTAATTTTAACTTGCAGAATATTTCCTCCGCCATAGATCTAGTTCTACCATGATCTTAACCTTCCACATAGGCATGTACTTAGGCTTTGTTTATCATCGATCCTTGCAGTGATCGATCATTGATCCAGAACCCTAATGAAGGTGTTAGTACCACATTCTACATATTTTGTATTTGATAATTATACTTGAATTTAATGTTCAATGGCGCTACTTGAGTCATGCTTATCCAACTACACGATTAGTACTTACTTTTCAACAATGATATAAGAAATACCACTAAGTCATTCCTAGTGCCCCTTCAATACTGGCACCAGATACCTTTCTAATGGAGGTCACAAGGGAAACTATCTTAAAAAATAATCGCAACATTTAAAGCTAATTTATATCCAACAATTCCCATTTAATTGAGAATCAAAAGGTTCATAACAAAATATCACTTTTCACCTTATTACAAAGCATAATTCTTCTCAGAAATCATTCAAGAATCCATTATTCATCAACTAAAATCAGTCATACCGTGACCCTCATGCATACCTGATCATCAATTCATAATACCTTAACCTACTTCAGTCCTATGTCAATCATGTAATGTCCACCAAAGACAACCATACATGCATCAATTGACATACAAGCATCCCTTGTAGTACACCATTCAACTCTGTTGCCAAATTTCTATGGTGGTTAGTTTCAGGTGTTGTCGAAGAAACCACGGTAATCAGTTGACTAGGTCAACGTTTCAAATTCATATCAGGACGCATTGTCAAATATGGAGAGTATGAGAACTAAGATATTAATACCAGAGACATGGAGATAAAAGGAAGAGATAGGCCCCGGCTAGTGTGGGAAACTAGGGTTTAACAGGTGAAAAAATCAAATAGTTTGATCAAGAAATTTAAAAATTATTAATGTTGTTATTTTTATTTTTATTTTTTTTATCATTCAACTCATCAACCATCATACATCCATTAGAATACATTGATCAGAATCCATCAATTTAATACACAACCATAGTTCATAAAAGGACTCGTCAAGCAAAAGATGGTTATCCTTTAGCAAAAGGTAGTTCTCACCTTGGTGTGCTTCAGCGGAAACTAGATGTTCCCAAAACAAAGACAGGGTTGAAACTTGTGGCTCTGTTTTAAACATTCAAAACAAAACTTTTCTAGTTAGAACAAATTTTCTCCATAATGCAGCGGAATTAGATGTTCCCAAAAGGTGACAGGGTTGAAACCTGTGGCGCTGATACCATATGTAACATATCCATATAACTTGTAAAATAGCATATATATAAAAAAATCCAAATATAATTTCTCTTACATGAATTTTAGCTATAACCTTCATAAACATCCATCCTTAAGTTTTAAGAAAATAACCAACATGAAATCCGCAAGAAAATTAGCCTTTCACAATTAAATCTACTTCTGCAACCAGAAAAGTCATTTCCGCCCTAAAACCGAATTTTTTGACTTTCACTTTCTGCATTCTGCCCTTCCTCCTTCTGTTGTGGATTGCGGAAATTGAAAACCTAACATCCACTGAAATATTTTATCCACATTTCCACCTTCCACTACGAACTACAAACATCAGAAACCTAACATGCAACGGAATCGCCCATCCACACTTCCTCCTTTTGTTACGCACTGCAAACATCGAAAACTTAACATGCAACGAAATCATCCATCCACACTTCCACATTCAGCCTTCCACATTTCCGCCTTTCACTGCGGACAGCAGAACTTGAAAAACTTAACGCGCGACAGAATCGTTCATCCACACTTCCACCTTCAGCCTTCTGCCTTTTTGTTTTACTGTGGACTGCAGAACTCGAAAAACTTAACACATGAGGGAAAATTTCATCCACACTTCCACCTTTCTCCTTCCACTGTAGACTATGGAAATTGGAAAACTTAACACTTGCCTTACTATTTTCGGCTCTTTCCACCTTGCAACTTCTGACTTTGGTTAGCGAAAGTCCTGAACACAATACCTTTACCCATTCTCTTTCCACACCATCTATTCTTGTGGGGTCAATCTCAACCATCGATCTTGCGGCTCAGATATCCACCTTTCATCCTTGTTGGGCCTACCGTATTTCACATATCTTGAAGGTTTATTTACTCGCACTTGTTGTCATCGCAAAATGAACCTCCATTGTAGATCTAAATCATTGGATGATCTTAACCATTCATCTTTGTTGGGACTAAAATATTTCACGGATCGAGAAGGTTTATCTATCTGTGCATGTTGACATTGTGAAATCCACTCCCGTCGTTGATCTCCCTCATCATCAATCTCAGTTGTCAAAACATGCGGGGACATACATGATTTCTCCAATCTGAAACCTTCATATAATCGTGCATATTGAGGTGGAGAAATCCACTTCTGCCATTCATCTATCACATCATCAATATCGACCGCCGAAACATGTGGGGCATACATGATTTCGCTATTCCAAAAACTTCATTTATTCATGCATGTTGACGTGGTGAATTCAACTTCTGTCATTGATCTTACACATCATCAGTCACAGCCGTCAAAACATGCGGTGCATACACGATTTCTCCAATCCATAAATTTAATTTATTCGTGCATGTCTGCTTGGTGAAATGTTTGTCCGCCATTGATCTGATTCCCTCAATCCATCTGATGGAAGATTTTGTCTAGAGGTTAACCCTTCCTCCATTACCCAGGGAAAACATAATTTCAAGCATCTTTCCTTGGCGAAAATCACCTACAGTCTTTGATATTCCCCTTCGTTCATTATGACTCTCCTCTCCTTACTCTTTCCTTCACATGCCTGAATTTTTACAGGGAAAAGGTGTAGACACAAGAGAAACCAATCTCATTTCAAAGGTATAAGCATTATTGATGAACTTCATTAATCTTGGGAGGGTCAACCTAGAACTAATCTCAAGCATCCACAGGGAACAAATTCCCTGGGTGTTTAAATCAGGGAAAACACACAGTATGCAAGTAACTCTTTACAGAACGTTATGGCACCATTAGGAAACCCAAAAAATCATCAGACACAAGTCACAGTCATTCAGACATAACAATATTATCCTTTTCTAGGAACTAAGTCAACCTATGAGGCCCAAGGGATGGGAACATACTAGGTGTATATCTCGCCATTAATAATATATATAACAAATGAAATCCTAAACATAATAGCACATCCCATTCATCAACCCTACTTTTCATCGACAAAACTAAGGGAGTTATCTTATCATTCAGCAACATTGAAGCATACAATTATACATCTACATACATTCCATAAGCTCATTAGTCAAAGGAAATCATGCAGTAAACTAGTGATTCTTTACAAAGCATTATTACATGAATTTAGTTTCCATTTACCCTAATACAAGGCGCCATCATCTAGCAATAGAGTATGAAACAATAGTTCAAATCATCATTTCCAACAGTGAAACTAAAGCTACTAATTATCATTTCCTTGACAATGAAACACATATTTGCACATAAAACACATACCTTATGTTCAATAAAATAGCAGGGGAAAAACCTCAGTGGTGAAACCTGGTTGCTAATGACCCACAATGAAAAGGGAACAGCCACGTTCTACCCAACCGTATATTAGGCACAGATCTATTCGTCCTCAATCACCCCCGAGATAAACTATGCATGTTGAGAGTGGTGACAGTCAAACTCAATCCAGTTCTTCAAAGAGAAATCACTTGCCTAACACATAGTGCTCACACAGCAAGTATTCCTTGTTCCAGCATACTCAGCAGCATCACCTACCTCCTAACATATGCTTCCTTATTTATAGTTTTTATTTTGTCTAGGTCTTTTGTAGCTAATGTCCAATTCCTCCAGGATTTTCCATTTTCGTTGCATCCCCGATTTCCCTAGGGTGGGTCTAGGACCATACTGGCATTCCCACGCATGGTGTAACCTCCATGAGATTGATTCATCATGTCCCCCACTCTCTCATGCATAATTTCATCATTCATCAGGGTTGTCCCTATCATTCATATTTTTATTACAAGCATAATATTTCAGTTACATTTGTCCTCCAAGGACCGATTGGCATATTCCAGCTCCTCCATTCACATTCAAAAATAAAATAGTCTTTTCAAAATATTACAAATAAAATTTATCACTTGGGGGATATTACAATATTTGTCCTCTTTTTTTTGGTACATGAATGCATACAAGACTTCAAATATCCCTAAGTGTTAAATATCTAGTTTTCAACGAGTGAACATTTCTTTAGGAGTCTTCTCTTCCATAATAGCATGAGGGATTCTATTCTATATATACACAATTTTAATGGTGGTTTTTTCCTATTAGGAGGTAGATAGATGTTGATCATGCACCATGGATTTTGCATCTTCACAAATTTGTTATGATATTTCTTTCGACAACTCCATTCTATTGTCTTCTTATCCCATTAGAACAAGTCTCATCATTCTTCTCTTATAGGCCATAACATACGACCTTTATTACAATTCAAATTCAGTCAGGTTCTTAGCAACCTTGCATATCCAATCACTTTAATGCAATGACTAATAGTTCACATAGTTTATGCAAACATTTTTTCTCGGATGCGGGTGACACACAGGTCATCCACATGGGACACCTAGTGCATAGGCCACGTGGTGAAGGCGACGAAAAGTAGGCAAGTGATGACGGGGTTCAATTAAATGCATAGGAAGGTGGCATGACTCCCAACCCTGCAGGTAGTTGCGAGGTCACTTCCCATTTGAGCTGACACACCAAGAATTGATTTCTTGTACAATCCATTATTGATAGACATGATTGCACCTCGCATTATGGGACATTGTAGACTCGGCCTGGAGGGCATTTTCATTCTCTTGTGTCTCCCTCTACTTTTGCATCTACGTCTGTGTTTTCTTCTACATCGGCGTCTCCTTCCGCTTCAAGCTCACCCGATTGTAAATATGCACACCATTTCCTAGGAACTTAATGCCAAGGACACGTGGGATCCCGCGTAGAGGTAGTACTAGCATAGGAGGTGGATGATGAAAAGCCACGATTGGGAACACGGATGGATTTGTTGAGAAAATATCCATGTCAATTTGTTTCCTGATAGATCAATGGGAGCCCAAAGCGGTCTCATACCATCTGGCTTCTGGAAAAAGTCGAGGATGCATCAATCACTAATGGATGATTAAAATCATGTTAGACTTGTTACTGGAAGACATGACAGGTAAATGGAATGGATCCAAGGGTGTTTCCCATGGTTTGTGCACCATTATACTCCAGGCGTACATGTAGCTTAAATATCTAGAGGCGAACTTCAACCTAAGACACTACTCAGTGTTTCCTAGCACAGGAAATGAGGAAATTACTAATGCCAAGAACTATGGCGAAAAAGGTGTTATGTCCTCTACTACGGCTAATTATCTAGGACCATTTCATGAACGAATGAATTTCGTGAATACCACCACTCCTATCAAGCGTGGATGTGAGACCATCACCAATGCCATTGCTACTACACCAATTCAAGAAAGGCATCCCAGCGAGCCTATGGAGGAATTTGGACCCTGTACAATTCTGGAAGAAACACCCAAGGAGCATGTGGAAGACGCACCACAATAGATGCCACTTCATCATATGTGGTTCACTCTGTGATTTCAAGTTTTTTTGGGATTATTTTCTTTAAAAATGTGGTGTCTTCATATTCATCTACAGTCTATTTCTAATATGTAATATGCTAGTTAATGTCTCTAACTACATAAAGAGAAGTCATTTTTATTCCTATAAACATCACAACTACAGTTTTTTTTGAAAGATTAGAAGGTTGGTTTGTTAGTTTAAGACCCTCATAGCTAGTTTTTTTTTTTTGCTCTATACTCTCTTTTGTCACTATGAATATATTTTTTCTCTGCTGCTTACAAAAAAAATTATGCAAACATTTTAACAAATGCTTCAACACAACCTCTATCCATATCTCAAGGAATATTATGCAGCACTATATGCTACTCACTCAATCATAACATGTATTATATGAGCTTTTATTCTCCAATAAAAGAAAAATTATAACATATGTTCATCATGTTATACTATAACATACTTCCTAATTCTAGGAATACAGATCTACATATAACTATAATGAAACATATCAAAAATATTCAGATCTGATTTACAATAGCAATTGATAATTAAAATACAAATATTTATCTTTTATTTATTAGTGGGATCCCTCTTGATCTCTTTTAGCTTGCATAGATTACTGGAGTCCCTAGGGATTGAAATTCTTTCTTGATGGAAGCTCACTACATCTTAAATTGTAATTTTGGTCTAATGCAAGAGGTATAAATATTTTCATGGGTGAAGGAATCCTAGTGTAGAATATAACAAATCATTGTATAGAGAAATTGATTTGTACCTCAAACTCATCAATCCTCTCTTCATCCTTGTTGTAAGAGGAAGGTTTTATTCTTTGGAAAAAGCAGTATTTCTTTGGATTCACCCTTCCTCTTGGAGGAAATCATGCCACAACCTCTCAAATTTAGGTTGCACCTCTTAACCATTAACAATAGCCAAAAATGTCTCCCATGAGGATGGGATACCATCAATAATGGTTTCAATGAGATCATCCTCATCCACCACTAATCCAATTCTAGTAATTTGATCTCTTACTTGATATATATTTGTGGATAAGGAGGCCACTGCCTCATCCTTATCCATCTTTAGATTCCTAAGCTTGTTCTTCAATTCCCTATTTTGACTTAGAGCCTTATTCTCATAAAGATTTGTCAAATTATCAAAACATTCCTTTGCAGTCTTCAATGGAGAAATCACAGACATCAAGTTGTCCTTCACTGAATCATATATGATTTGTTTAGATTTGTCTTGGTTCTTCTTAAAGGTAGTGCACCTTGCATTGGTTGAAGGTTCCTCCACCACACTAATACATAGCACTCTAAGTCATGTTCTTCAAGGATGTTCAAATTTGAGCCTTCCAAGTGTTGAAATTTGAAGTGCCTTCTAGTCAACCTTTTGGTCTTACTAAGATTGATTCCATTGCCTTCAAGTATCGTGCTCAACTTCTTACTCACTGTATGTGTAGCCTCAATATTTCTTGCAAAACTCAGCTTCTTCATGCGTTGAGATTTGATACCATGTTGAATTTTTGTTGAGCATTGCAAAAACACTCAATACTTGAAATCAATGAACCATTCATACACATAAGCATTCAGCCATAACATAGGATTTACCATGGGGAAAACCATCCAAACAATGAGGATGAAAAACCCAAGAAACTATTCTCGGTATAATAATGATAGATAGTAGAGAATTTGTTTTACAATAGCAAATTGTTTTCATCAACCCAGGTGAAATATAAGAGAGAATAAACGCCCCAAGTGTAAATACCGAGTAATAGAGTAGAGGTACCAACCGAATAAACTTTCCAATGTGTCTAACACATATATAACTTGCCAAAATTATTCAATCTCATAAAATTTGTAGTTAATCACCACATCGGAAATTGGTCTCCCATGCAACATATAACGAATGCCTTCTTAGAGAATATATCTACTCTTTGGTTTCTTCAATCCTGCAGTACACAATGCACAATGCCTTTCATCTTTGACATTATATTTATGATCTACTAACTTTAGGATGAACTCACATTATAACTAGATGTAAGATCACTTAGTTAGAATGCTAACTTAAGTGTCATCATTCAAGTGTTGTAACTCAAGTGTCGTAAGTTTAAGTGGTGTGTTTTAACTTAAGTGTTGTCTTTTAGTTTAATAAAGTGTCATCATGAAAAACACTTTGGTTAACTAGTTCTTCTTTATTAACACTTTAGTTAACTATTCTTAATTGAAATTATGTTGATTGATTTACTGAAGTGACCACTACGAGTTCTCCTTTATTTAACTGAGGAATACATTGTTAATTAAACTAAATCTTAACAATCCAAGTTCACTTTAATCAACTGAAGGCGTCTTGTGAGCAATTACGAATTCTCTTTGTTCTCAATGAATTTTATCTTTGTCTCGTATCTTATCCTCATGGTAAATATGTGCTAACTTTAATTTATCTATCGTATCATATTATACTAGTTAATAATATTTTTCTAATGTCGTGATCATATTATATTACTCTCATTCCAAGTGGTCATACGCTAAAGTAATTCACTCTAGAGGTGGCTACTCTCTATAGGAGACTTAATAGATTTATCCATCTCGAATGACCATGGTTAGTAATACATCACACAACAGTAATGCTTCGACATGAAAAGCATTACCTCTACACTGTAGGTCCACCTTAATACATGAGGTTCTAACTTGACACACAAGTCCTTAGAATTGTCCAACAAGATTGTATAACATCATATCTTTGACATAAAATTATTCACCTCAACGCATCAAGAATAAACTTTTACATTGAAGGCTTAATCATTCTTGAGTCCAACCCAATAATTTACTCCAATTTCCTGAGTCCAACTCGAGATTCCTACCTCGACACATGAATACCAATCTGGACACAAGATTGGCTTGGAGAATGACTCATGATGTTGTAACTTTAACAGTTCCAATAACTCATTATAGAATAATTATCTCCAAATAACCCCAATACATTTATATCACTGACTCATATGTTTATATCTCCAATATTCATTATATCAACCTATGTGTGTGTGTGTATACATACATATATACCTATTCTTACGCCTTGCATATGTGGCCATACATTTACCCTCGTTAAGGTCATATCATAGTACCCCCTTTTTAAAATATATGTCATCCAAGATTTACAACTAACCAAGATCCATCTTAAACCCAAACTTATCAAGAATCAAGAGGAACCCAAATTATTGAGGTGTAAATTATTTTCTTTATGTGTAAAAATTTTAAGATAAAAAATTTACACTCCAAAAAAATGGACCCCTCTCGATGCTTCATAGATATAGGTTATATATGGATCTATGATAGTTTTAATTATTTTATTTTATGATATGGCATGCTATTCATTTGTAGTTTGGATTATACTTTCCATGTCAATGTTACCAACATTTCATGACAACATCTCTTCATATTAGGATATAGATCACCTCGCTACTCTCGATGCAATTAAGAGTGTTACATCTTAAGGAACTAAGTAGTAGGATTTCCTTATCATTTTTCTCTCTTGTAGACACTTATGGTGATCCATACATCCATATTCAATTCTTTTCAATCCTAATCCTTGATAGTTGGTTGTTACATTATTTTCATTCCTTTGATTCCATGCATTGTTATTGTAACTTCTCTAATTTGTTGTAGTTTTTAATCTCTAATAATATCCTATTGAATAATTGTTTGTGATTCCATATTCCATGAATATGGTTAATTATTACATATTCTTCCTTGGTGTATTAGGGGTTTTGACACAATTATGTTAAAAAATACTCTATTAGTAGGTTTCTAAACTAAAGAAGAGATAGAATTAAAGGAATGGGACAACAGGGATAAGAAAATACATCAACCTATAAAATCAATGAAAGGATTAGAAGAATTAAACCATGAATTTACAAACCAAATAAGATTAAAATATAATATTTTGGGAGGAAGAAGCAATGCTCAATTTTTATTCTAATGTAAATTGAGTAAAACATGAACTATACCATCTAAGTATATTTGTTTGAAGTACATGGGCTCCAAAACCCTCTATGGGTGTTAGAATATGTTAATGATTGCCTAGCAGTATCATGTACAAGTGTAAGTCATTTTGTAAACTTTGATTATTAGGTCAAGTTATTCTTCAGTAATTAACTAATAAAAAAGAGTTCTCCCATGTTCATTGTGGTATATGTTCACTTGTCTCTCTACTATATATAATAGAAATGAAGGAGACCAAACTGAATGCAATGTAATGTGATATGTGCATATGTGGGGATCCGAAGATTTCTAAGATTTGAAAGTTTACATCAGGAACAGAAGACCACCTTCTGTGGATGTTTCCTCATCTTGGGGTTTTACTGCATAAATTGTAATACCCCCATTTTTTACTTGGAATGCATTTAATCAAAATTATGCAAATATTCTAGTATGGATTTCTAGTGCATATCTCAATGCTAAGTCATGGCTAGTGAATGGTTAGGCATATATGATGTAAATATTTGTATTTGGACCATATGGTTATCTTGTTATGCTAACTCAAAATATATGTAAATATTATGTTGCAAAATTAATAAAATGGTGCAAGATGACTATTTAAAGTGTACTGGAGGGGATATAATTACACCAGAGGGGAAGCGGAAAGGATTCCTATGGGAGACTAAGTCCTCTATTACCAAGTGTTGAGCTTAAAATTCATCCAATTTTTTCCATGTGCTTTAAATAGGAAAATTACCTCCTTTTGACTATTGAATCCAATCATTAATGCATCTATGAGGTTGGTAAGAAAATTCACCTCGTGCAATTATTGAAGCATGGGGGTTAATGATGACAGTCATGTCTAATGGGAGATGTTAATTCTGTAACTACCATGAGTTAATATTCTTCTATGGTTAGAAATTATGTCAAGTGTATTTTCACCATGATATCATAATCTTTGGAGTTAACACTCATTCTATCATTATCTCATGTATCTCTACACTAAGTAAAGGAACCTATTAATATTCATGACAATTTTCAAACTATGTATAACCCATAATTCGAATTTAGAGACAGAGCTACAGATTTCAAGCGAGAATAGATGGTTGTAGGTGATCATAGAGGTTGATAAAGTTAGGAACCGTTACCCATTTAGTTTTTCTACTCACATATGCTTGAGAAGCTATGATTCATGGTACAAGAGATTATCCAACAACATACAACTAGTTGGACTCTTACTATACACACTAATAGCATTGTAAGGGTTGGACTTCCTAAGGGAATTGTGGATTAATGAAACAAAATATCTTCCTTGTGTTATGTGGGGTAGTTGGAAGGAGTGCCATGGATGTGATGAATGGGTAAGATCTCTGTATAGCTCGGGATGAGCATTTGGCTAAACATAAAGAGAAAAATGGGTTGTGGGATGAGATAGAGAATTTTGTTGGTGTTTCCTTTCCCCCATTGGCCTCATAGCCAATATTGGGGTGGACTTTTAGCAGAAAGAGTATATCCTGGATAGAGTGCCTACCGTTGGGTAGAAAATCACTCTTACACAACCAACTACTTGGATATTATTTGTTTAAAGATAAGTATTGTCTTGTATTTGTATATGAAATGTTTTATGTAATGTTTGTGATGATTATGCTTGTATATGCATTATATGTGTGCGGATAGAGTTTACTTATGTTGAATATATTTATTATGCATCTATGCACTCATTTTAAATGTTTTGAATTCTTAATATGGATGTGGGGAAATTTTTAAAAGATTGTAATTTGTTTATGTCCCCTCTGTTGGTCATATTGATGGATAACGATGTGGCAGAGTGGTATCAAAGCTTTTGGTTGCAGCACTAGGGATGTACGGGCCATAAATCCACACTTACAAGCATAAATTAGTAATACATCTACATAAATTGGGTTTTATTAAGCGACGGATAAGGGGAAAGAAGTAATTTTGAATTGAATTGGAAATAATCTCCATTATTGTTGATTAATTTTTTTCCATAGTTATGACATTTTAAAATTTGAGATTTTTAGAGTGGGCCTTACTCATGCCATGTGGATGGGTGACATAGAAGGGGACACATATTAGGATGTTTAACATGGAATATTCATGTGTTAATAATGTATGATATGGATCAACCACATTATTTTCATGCATAGGTGACTCAATGTGACGAACTACAGAGGCAGACGGAGATTTGACTATCAGGAAATGAGGACAAGATCGAAGGTTGACGATGTTTTAGGTTGGTGAATATGCATGAGGTTTAATTAATTGGAACAATCCTAAAATGAAAACCATTGAGGTGATGTGTCAGTTGCTTCTGCATTCAGGAACGTAAAATCATTTTCAGGAAACCACTTTCCCTCAAAGCTTGAAACCTCTTTTGTCTAACATGTGGTGATGTGACGTGCGAAAATGTGATGTAGGGTAATGTTAGGATTGATGGGATCCTCTCTGGTCATGTTACTCTTGAATGATCATGTAGAGTTGATCAACAACCACCATTTATTTAGGCCCGTGAACTTGCACGATCTAGTAAACCTTTTGGCGCGATCCTGAAATAGAAACCCCTTTGTTGATGTGTTTCCCTCTCATGCATTCAAGATCATAAAATAAATTTTAGGAAACCACTTCCCATGGTTTCTGAAATCGTTTATGTATAATAAGTTGTGATGTGATGTGGGGTGGTATCATAAGTGAGCAAATTGCAGAAAATTAAGTGGTTTTCAAAACTGGATTTCAAGAAGAAAAAATAAAATAAAAATGGAAATGATATTATTTGATAGATTACGAGAAGTCGCAAGGGCCAAATATGGCGATGAAAAATGGAAATTTACCCATGTATTAAATTGAATCTCGAAACTCATAGTTTTGTATGAATTTTGACATGCAGTTAAAAAACGAAATGCAGACAATTATGTTGTGTTTCCAATGATATTTTTAAATATATAAATGCCATTTATTATGTCAAATTTTCATTCAATGAAATGTGTGTCAATAAAAATTTGAAGAGCAATTAACAAGTGGATTCGTTTGTGCAAAATAATTTAATGTTAAATTAATAATTTAAAAAAATCAAATATGTGAACATGATCTAGACAGAATGCACTAGTGCATACATATTTTTATTTAATTTTTCTCAAAAAAATATATTTATTATCATTTTTCGAAACTAACGAGTGAATATTGTAGTCGCATTTTGCACATGTGTGTGTGTGTGCGCCAAATCTTTTGATTGTTTACATAAATTGTCAAACTAAAAGTACCCTTTTGAAGAGGATGTGCTGATGTAGTGCTTGTATATTTTTTTGTATTTTTTTGAGTTTGTATTTTGAGTGTTGTTGATTTATCTTTGAGCTCATTCAAAGTTGTCGACAAGGTATTCCAAGGTAAACTTTAGCATAAATTTAACAAAGAATGGCATACGAAGATAAAAATTCATAAATTATATTTCCATGGAAAGAGGATTCGTTTAAAAATAAAATGGTATCAACTCTAGCCATTAATGTGCATTTAATGACATAGTTTAAACCATTGAAAGGCACACAAAATTTCCTTTATGCAAAGAAAAGTGCCATGGGCGTATTTTCAAGGACCTCAATCGAGCTATTATCTTGATATAGGGTTTAAATTACCACTATCAAGAGCTTGAAGTGACCTTGATCAAGCTTTAAGTGAAACCCTCGATCGAGGTCTCTTCAATCACTCAATCGAGGTAATTTCCTCAATCAAGGTTTTTTAGAATAACCCCAATCGATGGTTTGTTTGTCTAAAACAAAAAAGAGCCTGAAATATGGGTTGAGAAATTAATGTTGTTCAATGACCATTCACATGCAAAACAACAACCAATGTTTATATGACCACTAAACAATTGCCCCAACAACACTTGTTTAAATCATTGTTAGTTTTATTGCAATTATATCTATGTGAATTTCATGTTATTCAATTAGATTTCATTATACATGTATGGATTTCTTTGTAGATCTACTTCAAATTCCATACTAACATATCGTTGTTTGTTATAACAATTGGAAGAAATCTTAGTTTATTGGCATTGAAGCTTGATGGGGAATAAAAGAAAACGACAAAGGAAGCATGCTTGTGAACAAAACAACGATGAAGAGTGTGAAAAGAAAAAATAAATGATGAGGCAACAAAGAACAAGGTTGAGAGAAGAAGAAGATGCACCTTTGGTGCAACAAACTCCAATGGAGGACAACTATGGTAATTTTGAATTACATGCTCCCTAATTTAGATTTCATATTTTATATTTCTCTAATAATTCATTATCTATTACTAACTATTTGTTTTCATCTTAGGCTCACTATATTTGGTTTTAATGAGATTCTTAACAATTTGTTATTTATATTTCAAATTTTTTAACAATTTTCAAATTTTTTAACCATTTCGTAATAATTTCTTAACTATTTTGTTTGTAATGAGATTCTTATTTTTATCTTAACATTGTTATTTATATTTTAAAGTTAGTAACGAATTTCAAGTTAAATGGATAATTTTCAAGTGATGATAATTTTCTATGTCAATGGAATAATTTTCAAATTAAATGTACACTTTCCAGTTTTCAAGCTATTTAAAAATTTCATGTAAAATGTCCAATTTTCAAACTAAATGTTCACTTTTCAGTTTACTAATAATTTTCAAGTTAAAATGTTCATATTTAGTTATTTTCAATTTTCTAAGTTACTGACAATTTCAAGTTAAATGTAATTTCAATTCTTGTTTTGTTATTTGTTAAAAAATTATTTGTATGGCCTCATGTGAACTCCATGTATCAACATTTTTTTATTGACTAACTATTAATGTCTCATTTTAGAACCCGCGTTTTATTTGAAATGAACATTGTGATAGTTTTGTATTAGTTGGAAAATTCAATTTGAAAATAAATGAAATGAACATTTTGATAGTTATGTAGTATTTGTGCATGAATGTTTCCACAGTGTTCAGTCATTGTGTGCAAACTTATGGACTTCCACTATGCAGAAATTTAGAACTGATCGACGTATTTTAGGTGGACCCTCCACCCATTATCAAGATCATTCGAAGCTATGGCACAATATAAAAGAAGAGGGCAATAGAGTATATATAGAAAATTTAAAAATAGTTGTTAATTATAAAAATTATAGATAAAAATGTTTAGGGATACACTTGAGAAAAATAAAGTTGACAAATTGAATAATATAATAAAATAAATAAATTATTTTAGTAAAATTTTACTAATAAATTATTTTGTTTTATTATATTATTGAATTTGTCAACCATGTTTTTCTCAATTGTATCCCCAAACATTTTTATCTATAATTTTTATAATTAACATCTAGTTTTTAATTTTCTATATATACTCTAATGCCCTCTTGTTTTCTATTGTGTCATAGCTTCGAATGATCCTAGTGATGGGTGGAGGGTCCACCCGAAATGAGTCGATCACTTCTAAATTTCTACACAATGCAAATCCATAAGATTGCACACAGTTATGTAGTAGTTGCAAAATTCAATGACAACAAATAAAATGAACATTGTCATAATTATGTAGTAGTTGGAAAATTCAATGACATGATCAAATAAAATCAACATTGTGATAGTTGTGTAATAGTTGGAAAATACAACGACAACAATAAAAATGAACATTGTGATAGTTATGTAATAGTTTGAAAATTCAATGACAACAAAAGGGTTGTATATTTTGTCAAATCTCAAATTATGCCTACCATTGATATAATTAGATTTGGTATGTGCTATGTGTTATGTGTATATCATAATATTTTAAACATGCACTAAAAAAAAAATATTGTTCTTATAAATATACATAATAATGTATAATATTTTGTAACAATTTTCAAGTTAAATGGATAGCTTTCAAGGCACTAGCAATTTTCAATTTATTGTTTCCGCAAAAAAATTTGAAGTTACTAGCAATGTTAAAGTTAAATGTACAATTAAAGTTATTAACAATTATCAAGTTAAATACATACTTGATTGTCAAACTTTACGAACAATTCTCAAACTAAATGTACAATTTCAAGTTAAATACATATCTAGTTATTTTCAATTCAAGTTACAAACAATTATCTCGTTTTTAATGTATTTTCAATTCCTGTACCAACTTTTTCTATTCATGAATGTAGGGATAAGTTATATTTGTTTCCTTATATTACCATAATAATGAATGATAATAAAAAAAAATGTATAGGCTAATGTGAGCTCCAAGTCTCAACAATTGTTGATTGAAATAACTATTTAGAGTCTCATTTTAGAACCCTCATTTATTTGAAATGAACATTGCGATAGTTATGTATTAGTTGGAAAATTCAATTTGAAAACAAATAAAATGAACATTTTGATAGTTATTTAGCAGTTCTTAAATTCAATGACAACAAATAAAATGAATATTGTGATAATTATGTAGTAGTTGTAAAATTCAATGACATGATCAAATAAAATGAACATTATGATAGTTGTGTGGTAGTTGGAAAATACAATGAAAACAATAAAAATGGACATTGTGATAGTTATGTGATAGTTTGAAAATTCAATGACAACAAAAGGGTTGTATATTTTGTCAAGTCTCAAATTCATCTACTTAGATTTGGTATGTTCTATGTGATATGTGCATATCATAATATCTTAAACATGCACTAAAAAATCAAAACTTGTTTTTATGAATATACATAAAAATCTATAATATTTGTAACAATTTTCAAGTCACTGGCAAATTTCAATTTGTTAATTTCCACAACAAATTTCAAGTTACTAGCAATTTTAAATTCATACGTACAACTATCAAGTTATAGAAAATATCAAGTTAAATACATACTTATTTTCAAACTTTACTAACAATTCTCAAGCTAAATGTACAATTTCAAGTTAAATACATATCTAATTATTTTCAATTCAAGTTACAAATAATTATCTTGTTTTCAATTCTTGTGCTAGCTTTTTATATGTGTGAATGTAGGGATGTTATAATTTGTTTCCTTATAATACCATAATAATGAATTATAAAAATTATCTGTATAGGATATTATGTGAGCTCCAAGTGTCAACATTTGTTGATTGAAATAACTATTAATGTCTCATTTTAGAACCCTCATTTTATTTGAAATGAACGTTGTGATAGTTATGTATTAGTTGGAAAACTCAATTTGAAAACAAATAAAATGAACATTTTGATAGTTATGTAGTAGTTAAATTCATTGACAACAAATAAAATGAACAATGTGATAATATGTAGTAGTTGGTAAATTCAATTGCATGATCAAATAAAATTAACATTGGGTTAGGTGTGTAGTATACTTTGGAAAATACAATGACAACAATAAAAATGAGCATTGTGATAGGTATGTAATAGTTTGAAAATTCAATTACAACAAAATGGTTGTAGATTTTTTCAAATCTCAAATTCTGCCTACCGTTGATCTAATTATATTTGGTATGTGTATATCATAATATCTGAAACATGCACTAAAAAAATCAAATCATGTTCTTATAAATATACATAACACTGTGTAATATTTTGTAACAATTTTTAAGTTAAATAAATCATTTTCAAGTCCCTAGCAATTTTCAATTTGTTAATTTCAACAATAAATTTCAAGTTACTAGCATTTTTTAAGTCAAACGTACTATCAAGTTATTAACAATTATCAAGTTATATACATACTTAATTTTCAAACTTTACTAACAATTCTCAAGCTAAATGTACAATTTCAAGTTAAATACATATTTATTTCAATTCAATTCAAGTTACAAACAATTTTTATTGTATTTTCAATTCTTGTACCAACTTTTTCTATGCATGAATGTAGGGATAAGTTATATATATTGTTCTTACAGTACCATAATAATTTATAATATATTCAATAATCAAATATAGGAGCTTGCAAATCAAAGAATAATGAGGGTGTGTATGTTATGCATTTGAGTTAGTGCAACAATAATATAATAATGATAATTTCATCACATTAATTACATGAATTATACAATGACAATCAAATTTAAATATTATATGATGGAGAAATTAAATTTTTGAGTTGTGTTTGTGTATTTCGCATTTCAAAACACTTCAATTTGGTCCTTTAAAATAAACCTCCTTGCATAGTGCATATTCTACTTGAAATTCCCTTCACATAAATTGTGATTATGCAAGGATAGATTATGGTCAGACGTCATATCATTATGATCAAGAATCATATGACATTGTGCCCCCTCATGATCATGATCAGCCATCATAGGACACTTTTCTCTCTCGCATTTCAAGTATAATTGGGAGCTGCAATTGGGTTGGAAGGGGTGGAAATTGTCTAGAGGATTGTGAAGTTATTGGTGTATGAGAAGAGACCAGGAACCTGATCCCTAGTTGGATAGTCATAGAGCATGTCAATAACATAATCAACTTGTATTTTGAACAACATTCAATGATGTCACGAGCTCAAATCCTACATGGGTTGATAAAACACAAAAAATTGAAATGTGCCACAAAGTTGTTGGGTTTTCAAGATGCTAAAACAAAAAAATACATGCAAGAATGCAATAGAAAATGTAAGAACTGCATTATCCTCATTTGGAAAATCATGAAATGGTGATATCCAAGATCCTCATTGGGCAATTTCAATGGTTTTTGTGGCACCAAACACCTCAAGAAGTCGAATGGTATTAACAATAGCATCATTCCTCAATGTTTCAAAAAGAACATTTATCAAATATACTAAATTTGGGGTCCAGAGAGATGAAAATGATGAATTTGCTTGTTAGGATCTTATTTGTAGGGAACCCTACCAAGGCAGGATGCCATATGCCCATTAGAGAAAAGGTGATAGAGTTTTGGGACATTCATTCTCATGTTATTCCAGATCGAAAGCATTCCCTGCGACAATGTTTATCTAGAGGCATTTATTAGGAGCACTATAAGCATGTGATGGAGATGAAAGGAGTTTCACTTTATTAGGAATCCCAAGAAACCAATCCTGGTGTTCAGATCACATTTAGCATGTTCAATAAATTGAAATCGTTGTATATTACAATGAATACAATTTGCAACATTTGTTGTTTTTGATACCATGTTGAATTCCAACTATACTATGACCCATTTTTGGATTTTGGAAAAAGGCATTGGAACAGTGAACTAGCTCCTCACACAATGTGATATTTTATATATATGATATTATGCAATAAGTATCATGAACAAGTTTTTTTCAATAAGAGGTGTGTAGGCAAGAGACTGATGGCCTGAATGCGGTGATTTGACATTGTTCCATAGAAAATTTCCTATCGATTCAACACACCATGGATTGTCAAATATAATAGTTATGTGGAAGAGGTACAAGTATGTCTCTATGAACCCATCCTCTTCTTCATCCATGCCATATAGGAGGATCGACCTGCTCAAAGATGAGATTCATGTTTCATATTTCATAGAGAAGTTTCAAAGTCAAATTTATAAATACATAAAGCACTCCCATAGATCCAAGTGGCAAGCTTCATAATTCAAACCTTCTCATGAGGTATTTTAGTTAGGCACAATCTTATCAGTGGTAGACATTGCTGCGAACTACACATTTTGTCCTCAGAGAGAGATATAGATTGACTACTATAACTATGACCAAGTGTCTATCTTCATACATGTATTGTACATACATGCATGCAAGAACTGATGGTAGGGATAGCACTCCCCAATCACACAAAGTGATTAAGGAGTACCATTTTGATGTCAGTGATGATTGTGAGCATGACACATTGTTCAGTCAACACTGCTTTGGGTTGATTTATAGTTTATTTAGACAAAGAGGTGTATCATTTACTGAACACTTGATTTGGTCATATGGGTGTCTAAGGTAGTTCAAATTGGTACGTTATTTTTACTAGTTGAGTTTCCTTCACAAAGAGACAAGATTCCAATACACTGAATATTTTTTGAAATAGGGCATGGAAAGGGTGAACATGATGGCACAAGTTCATATGTGAAACAAGCACTTCGAAGGTACCAAATGACTCATGGTGCAACCTGGCTCAAATGCTTTGTAGAAGTAGTTGATTGGTGCACATGAAATTTGGGTCATTGAGGTCACAAAAAAGAAAGGACGGTGCATAGGTAATAAAATCCATACTCAATTAATAGACTAATAACATTATATCATCATTTCCAAAAAAAACACCTGTTTAGTAGGAATTTATATGACAATTTGAATTCCATGCAGGTTCTCTTGGGATGTTTCCCTTGGTGATGTGAATATATCAATTCCATGGTATTGTGATACCATACCTAGTACAAGGGAATTACATTATGTTCAGAGTAAAGACATGGGTTACATATTCACCCTTCAAACGAGGAAGTGTGCTTGTTTTTCTGATTTTTGCATTGATGTAAGTGTATGCATGCTTCATCACCCTTAAAATGATGTATATGTGAAACAATGGAAATATGTCCCTCTTAATCCAAAGTGCCCACATCCAATTTCAACATAGAAAGAGATGCACACTAATGAGGCAGTGGTCTCACTAGATCATGATCGAGTTTTTGATGTAGTTAGGGAAGGCATGAGACTTCATTATTAATTAGTTCATTATATATTACACACATGTATCCTGTAGAAATGCATGTAATATATTTGAATAATATTTGTAATTTCTCTTGCATGTGATGTATTTGTTGTCATTACACACACCCCCACCCCCCCGAAAATCAATAAAATGTGACCTATTATATGCTCGATGCACAAATTAAAAGCAGGTTGCCTCACTAGCTTCTCATCCTTCGCAGTACTGTTGCTTTGTTCAACTCGTTATTGTCTCCGAAATTTCCCAACAGCTGCTATTAGAGCGTTTTATTTATATATATTCCGCCAATAAAATCGTGGTCCCACCGATGAATGCAAAAAAGTGCTGCAAAGAGTGCATCGGGGAATATTTGGATTCCTCCTTAGGGGGGCCTTTCCCCCGTAAGTGACGACCTCTGAATCAATAATGACCGGGAAGTTCACTCACAACATATCGTCCGTGAAGCTTTCATCCCCCAATAGTTGTTTTTTAGTTAAAATGATTTGTTCGGGTATAGGACCTCTCCAAACTGTTTGGAATACTTCCTCCAACTATAGCCCCTGCCCCTAAAACGATTTAGAGATGACGAATTGATCTCCTGGCCTTGCTCCCCGCCAGCTGAGAATGATAAGAATAGAGGGCGGGCTTAGGGCGAAATAGAATAATGGCCTAATGGGTAATAAGCAAAATGAAATAAAGAAGCTTGAAGCTAGGGGCGAATGTTTTGTGGGACCAGCACACTCTCGTGCCTCTTGTCGGACCGGGAGTTCCTCCCGGATACGCTTTGATTAATGAATACAGACTGGTGAGACCCTATCAAGATGGAGAGTTCAAGTACCAAATTGAGGACCTGGTTCTAATGGGACAATTTTTTGAAAAAGTGAAAAAACAGGGTTTCTTATATTTTTATAGATATTTTATGCCTAAATATATATCATGCCAATATAGTCATTTGGTGGTGGTAGCTTGGATATATGTAACAGAAATCAAGGTGAAGAGAGGTGAGACAAAGAGATGGAAGATGGAAGAAGCTAACCATGATCGTATTATAGAGACTTGCATTCCTATAACCCATTAGCCAGATGAATGAAATACACATGCCAATTACAACATAGACCTAGCCATCACGCTAACTTGTTGAATGCAATGTTGTAGTAGCAAGTTTCCAAAATTAACATGTACATCATCCATTGCAAGTAACTCATGTATGGTCCTACATGGACTTGATTTTGTATCAAAATAATGTGAATGCATATGAGTATTAACTTGTTTTCATTTATCTATGTGCTTTTGCAATAACATTTTTTCATATAGACAATGATCCTCTATTCATTGTGAAGGTAAGTGCCCCATCAATTATGACAAATTACCATTTCTAATATAATATGGGTTTCTCTTCTCCAATGATTATCCTCAAATTGTAATTTGTAATTGATTTTTTTAATTGTAATGTAATTGAAATTGATTTTTTAAATTGTAAGTACACATTGAATTTTCAATTGGAATTACAAATTAAATTGCACAATAAATTGGAGCGAGAATATTGTTGCTCAATGCCATGCGCATACCACCTTCATTTCCCTCCATAAATTGCACGATGATTTAAATATCAATCACACTTGGCTCGATCATAATTTCATGCCCCATTAGTTTCAATTAACTTTCCCTTCTCCCTCAATGTTTCATTTCCTTTTGTTGCCACTAATTCTACTCAATTTCATCGACACTTCTCCATAGATATAGTTAGATGTAGCATCGATCTTCTCTATGAATAAAAATCCAACCATGAGACTTCATCAATAAGGCAATTCAAAAATGCATGCACTTATAGACATATTATCCACTAAGTGGCTTATCTTCCTTGTTTCTAATATGACATTGAATTTAGATTTTTATTTTTCGACATTTTTAATTATTAAGATAAAAGTGACTTTATGGAGAAGTCAAAAGGTATGAGAAAGTTGAACCTTAAGATAGTTTAGATGAATAATATGATCATTCTCAATTTAGAAGTAAATAAAATAACAATGACAAATTTTATGAAAATAAACATTTATAATACTTTGAATACACTTGAATGTACTAGTGCTCCATGAACTTCCTCCATAATAGTTTTAGAAATATTTTTTTAGATGCTTTAAAATCAAGATTAAAGAAGATAGTATATGGTTGAAGATTATCAATATCTAGGATAAACATATGTTAAAGAGTCATAATTTCTAAAAACCAAGAATTATTAAAATACAACCACCTAACTTTATAAATAGAGTGAATTGTATTTGATAGCAGTACTAGGAAACAAATTTTTATTGAAAGTTTATGTAGATGGATAGAAACTAAATCATCGAAGAAATATCCCTAAGTTGTGTGTATCTATTCATGGAGTCAATTAAGGGAGGGTTATATGTCATTAAATCTTCAAATAAAGTTTTAAGAATTGTAATGGAAAAAGTCGTTTCAATCTTGAGAGATCCATCATAAAGATGAAGAAAGAATGAAAGGGTTGAGTCCTTTAGTATGTTATACACAACCAAAGTATCCATCTTCCATATGTTTACTAGTGAATATTAATCCTCACTAATGCATGGTTATTCCACCTTAACTTTGAATTAAAATATTTATTGTAACAAACCATAATAATGTAAAAAAAGTGCATGTATGTATCACTTCAATGCCTTGTCTACACTCCTGATAATTAAAGAATGCTTTGTAGCCATCTTGACTTTATGAAAAACTGTTGAACATTAGATGTTCCCACTTCTATAGAATGTTCCGTACACACCACAAACTTCTGTTTGATATAAATAAGGAGATTCAACACCTATACAACCTTAATATAATTTTAATTTTAATTTTAAATTGCAATTTAAAATACACCTATACAATGTAAGTAATTTAAATTTTAAATTGTAATGTAATCGAATTTTAAATTTTGATTTTGCAATTGTAATGTAATTGAAACTGAAGTTTTAAATTGTAACTACACATTGAATTTTCAATTGAAATTATACATTAAATTTGAAATTTTAGTTTTAAATTTTAAATTGGAATTGAATTGCAATGTGTAATTGTATGTGAATTATAATGTGTAAATTGCAATGCAATTGTAATGGAATTGAATTTTAAATTTTGGATTTACAATTGTAATGTAATTGTAATTGAAATTTTAAATTGTTACACATTGAATTTTCAATTGAAATTAAACATTAAATTTTAAATTTTAAATTGTAATTGAATTGCAATGTTAAATTGTAATGTGTAGATTGTAATGTAATTGTAATCTGATTTTAAATTGTAGTGTAATTGAATTTTGAATTTTGAATTTGCAACTGTAATGTAATTGAAATTGGACGACCACCCAGAGATACCTCCACCTGCACCCTCACCTGAAAATTATGAAAGTGCTCAGGATCCAGTAGATGATCAGGTCGACATTCAGCAACCGTCCATTGACCCTCCTCGGGACAACCAACCAAATATATCTCTCCATGCATTAGTCGGAGCCACCACCCCACAAACCATGTGGGTCAAGGGTTTCTTCAAGAAGCTCCCTCTTACAATACTCATTGATTCTGGTAGCACTCATAACTTCATTGACCCTCGGATCGCCAAACAGGATAATTGTTTTGTTCATCCTTGCTCCATCTTTGAAGTCATGATTGTCAATGGGGGAACCTTAACTTGCAAGGGGAATTGTCGCAATGTGCGTATCTCTATTGGAGATTATAACTTGTGCTCTGACATGTTTTCCTTTCCCTTAGGAAGATGTGATGTGGTTTTGGAAGCTCAATGGTTACGCACAATTGGACCCATCATATGGGATTTTGTTGACCTTTGGATGCAGTTTTCATTCAATCGAGAAAAACACGCATTGAAGGGATTACAATCAGGGCCTCTCATCATCATCATTTCACATCACATGGAAAATATCCTTAATAAGAATCCACACGGTGCCATCGCTCAGTTCCATTCCATTCATATGCAACCATCAGTGGTCTCCACTACTCCCTTGGATATACAACAAATTTTGTGTAAAGTCCCCAACCCTCTGACCAGCGAGAGGACGCTACCATAATACTATCTACCCGAGAAACTTGCCCCATGAACATACACATAATAAAAATTGAAATGCTTGAACTAAAACATGCATAGATGCATAATTATTTATCATACAGCAGAAGAAAACTACATTCCATTCAAGCATTTAGCATGTTCATCATTTTCAATAAACAACAAATACAATTGCAGAGATGAAATAGATAAGAATACTTATCTTATGAAGAAGCTCGTCCGCAACCATCTATGTCGCTGCAATGTTCCACCCAACCATAGGCTAGTGTTTGGGTTTATCAGACTACCAAGGGGATGGAAAGGATTGTTTGCTAAGCTAGTGAGCTCAACCATAGAGCCATGAACACCTACACAAGATCTGACTTGGCTTTTCCAACACGTACACACCCAACACAAGGAATTATCCCCTTCTCTATTGTACAGTCCCTCAGCCTATGCATTCCCTTCCAGTGCTATTTAGGATGTGCAGTAAGGAACAATCATCCCTCAAGATCTCTTAGTGAGGTTCCTTCACACACTAGGTTTATCAAGCTGGTCAAGCCCCATTTCCACTCCCAATTCAACACAGACCAAAGCACAAAGGCATAAACAACAATGTACACAAATTATGGGTTGAGGAAAATGGTTTGGCAACAAAATTAATAACCGAGGTGGGTAAGAACAACCCCTAATAGCAAATTCGATTTCCCATGGACGTTTTGGCCCTAACGTGGCCAAAAATGAACTCAACCACACCCAAGAGAACGTGGTATCTCCTCCAAATTGCTGGGCAATTCAAAAACGATGTTTAGCTTGGAAAACAGTGGGGAAAATGCAACAAAAATGTTGGGGGAAGAAACCCAACCACATATTATTACAACGAATCCACAGCCCAAGAGAATGCAGAAATCACTGCCCACATGAGGGAAACACACACACACAGCAACCCAAAAACGAATTTCACACACAGAAAATTCCCAGCCGCTTGAGAGTGCCCCAACGTGGGTGAATGATGATGAGGAAAATGCCCAGGAGCCCCAAAAATAGTGAATCTAGATTCTTGGCCACTCAGCAAGGTAAAAACGGTTCCCAACCATTGAAGAATCCATGAAAACACAGGAAAACGTAAATCTTCCTTACCCCCTTACCTGAACAATAGAAAAACGAATTTATGGGCATGCAAAAATGAGGAAAATGACTCCAACGTGAAGGATGAACACACAGGAAGCTTCAGCTGCATGCAGGAAGCCCACATGAAAGAGAATGGGTGAGGAAAATGGAAGTAATGGGTGAGTAATGGCTTGGGCATTCCTTCCCAAGTATTTACTTGCCCCACATGTCAAAAAAACGTTTTCCAAAATCTAATGACTTCTTCAATTAAAATTTATGACTGCCATACTCTTCCCCATCCCCATGCATTAACTAACTCAACCATTTTTGGAAGAATTAAATGATTCGGTGAATGAGACAAGAAATGTAGTTAACTGTTTGATGGGTTCTCCCATTGACATTTGGCTTTTCCCCATTGGCCCCAAAGGTTAAATATTTCCCCCTCCTTATCCATAGGAATATCATGCCTTTTTTCATTATGGTTGCATTGACATAGCTAGTTGTGGGTATTTTTAATTAAATTGCATTTTTACATGATGCCAAAATTATAATGTGTCGGCTAGCACGAAATACCATCGACAACAATTTTTGATCGCCAAAGCATAAAACGTTAAATTGATGGTGGGGATTTTTCCTTTAGCTCCACACCATGATTAATTTCAATATATACATCATATACATTTTTAATGCAAACGGGGTCAAAACCGGGGTGTTACATTTTGGATCGATAGTGACCAAATTTATGATAACTGAAGCATTTGAATTTTGAAAGATCATTCTTGTTTTGTTCTTGAGTTGGAGGTGATCCTCCACCTGTATGTTTTTCCCCAAAATTTATTTTTCCTTTTCATTTTCTTTCTTGAGTTGCAAAAGCTTGATTTTCTTCATTCTGAGATCTCTGCAAATTATTCTTGGACAATACTTTGGCCGCCACTTAGACACAATCGGTCCATAGTCGATCAAACTTGGGTAGCTCTTCTCTTCCACAAATACTCTGGACAAATGACTCCCATGAAGAAGAAAGTCCATTAAGAGATAGTGTAACAAGTTGTGCATCATCAATGGTGTCTCCAATAGCTTTAAGTTGATCTCTCAACTGGGAGACTTTCATAAATTAAGTGGCAACTAAATATGATTTTCTCATGCTGATATAACGGAATTGATTCCTCAAGGCCAGTTTTCTGCTAGTGTTCCTACTCTCGAACAATCCCACCAAGGCATCAAACATTGTTTTAGCAATCTTCAACTCAATAATATGTGAAATCAAATGATCTTTTATGGAAACTATCAAGATCCTCTTTGCCTTTGATTCATTCTTCTTATGCTTGGACTTATCCTCAGCACCTTTTGGTTCTGAGACATTTTCCTTTTACATAATTATGAATCTCATTTTTATCCAAGATGAAGAGTATCCTAGTCTTCCAGGATATGAAATTTGTAGCACCGTCCAATCTATATTCCACTCTTATGCATATCACTATCTTGACAAGAAATTTGAAATGTGATATAGAAACCCTAACACCAATCAAATATGTCAAAATTAAACTTTAACAAAACTGGAAACTAACTCCACCAATAGATGTGCCCTACTAAGGAGACCTACATAACACTAGTTTCAAGTCCAATGTTAGGCTAGAAAGGTCCAAACTTGGAAGCCGTAATTTTAGGACTTTAGGGAAAAAAATTGATCAAAGGTTGTCTTTTAAAAATGCTCTGATACCTTGTTGATTTTTTCGCATATAACAATAGAAATACAATTTTTATAACTTGGTAATTACTTCCTATTGATTTCCAAACATTAATTTAATCCCACTTGTTATCATTGAATAATTATACATTGAAAATTTTAACTTCAAATTGCAGCAAAAATACAAGATCATATAAGGACAACCATGCACAATAGACACAAATATTTTACCATAGGAAACCCAATTTTGGGAGAAAACCCAACCAACCTTTATTAGAAGAAATCAGTCCAATTCAAGTACATTACCAATCATGAAGAAACCCTAGCATAGATAATGAACATCCTTCGTGAGGAAACCCTAGCAAGGGTAGAGAACCTCTAGAGATGGTAAGAAACCCCAAAAATTAATTTGTGTGCCTTTGTTAGGTTTTTTTGGAAAGTGTGAACAAGATGAGGAGAGAAGAGTGATGTGATGATGATGAAAATGAAATTTGTGAGCACTTTATTTATACACATCAAGTGACCTTTAATTTCAATGTGGGGCTGACTTGTACTTTTGATGGGGTCGACTTGTCTTCTTGTCTTCAATCTTCCATGGAACTTATTCAATGGTATGACTTGTATTTTTGGTTATTTCTTCTCTTCTAGAAAAGTTGTCCATGTTGATGATCATCTCCTCACATGCATGTCTATTTATACATAGAGCTCGAATGTTGATTTGACCCACTAAGAAGTCTTGAACACTTCTTAGAACTATGCCAATTCAACATTAGACTAGACTTGTATATTCTACAAGGGGATAAAAGCCCCTATCATATAAACAAGTCAAACCTCTAATATATAATAGATCACTTCATCATGGAGCACTCCCTCACAGAGTATGCGATGTGACCTCAAGCCTTATTCACACTTGGCCAAATTGCATGACTAAGCAAGGTTGCGCAAGCACTTTGAGGCCAATCTCCCCACACCATGTGACTCAAGATAGTGGTAGATTGTCTACCCCTACCTAGGCCATTCACCTCTAGCCCCGAGGATGAATGTATGCTTAATGTTGCAACCTGGGGAAACATCAAAAGATAATATATGTGGAGGATAGAAATGATGACACTACCTCAAATAGGGTGGCCCAAAAAATGTGTTTTCTAGTTGAAGGATAAACTATCCCTTCCTCGGTTATGGCCTCCTGGAAATATGCAATCTAGACGAGGGATCGACAGAACCTTCCTAGATCTAGAATAATTGTCCACCAAAACTTTTTCAAAAAATGGTTCACTGGAAATGTATTATCTATATCAAGGATATATGGTTCGAGATATCTAGGTGAAAAATCATCACCAACAAACCTTGAATTGCCATATTATTGTTGAATTATGGTTTTTTTAGGGGGGGGTTAGGGATAAATTAAGAAATTTTGTGTTGAAATCTAGTGGACACATGCAACCCTATTATTCTTTTAGAATTTGGTTGAAAAAATGGAATAATATTTTGTATGGTTCAACATATCTCTAATGAAAAATTCATAACTACCAAGTGGTATGAATTATGATTGAATCATGTTTTTACTATTCGTCATTATTTTGTTGCCATGCACTACGTTGAAGTGAACTAAGATCACTAATGCCATGCACTACGTTGAAGTGAACTAAGATCACTAATGAATTTATATTTAAATACTTATAATCCATCATTATCATAAATACGTTGTTAGCTTAATATAACAAAACCTTAATCAAACATTCAATCAATAAGTTATAAAGAACTATGAAAAAAATTTAAACAATATAAATATAAAAATAAATACTTTTTAGCATAATATAACAAAACCTTGATCAAACATAGTTAGTTGTAAAGAAATATGAAAAATATTTAAACATCTTATATCTGAAGATAAATTTTCTAAATATCTTGCGATACATTATGTTTTCATTGTGTTATTACGCAACCCGTATTACTATGACTATGCAATTGTTATTAACTGATTGGAAGGATGCCCCATCAATTATTCAAATTTTTTAAACTCGTGTTAAAATATCCTCCAAAAGAGCACTCTATTTGCTACTTTATACAATTCTAGAATTAAAATTGGAAAGTGCAAATGCTAGTCTTATAGTAACACTGAAAGATGCGCACCCATATTACTATAACTCATTGGAAGGATGCCCCATCAATTATTCAAAAATTTTCAAATTTTTTATATCGGATTACTAATATTATTTCTAATATTTTATGTTTATAACCATATATTTTCCGATATTTTATATTTATAATCGGATTACTGTTTATAATCTAATTACCAATTGTTTAGATATTACAACAGATGCAGTGATTCTGGTGTCCACTTATTGGTTATGGGTTGTCCTTTAACCTTCTAGCCAAATGGTGGAACAATTTTTCCCTCCAATCTTAATCAAATGTTGAGGTCATATTAGTTAGGATCGAGTTTTGGGAGACAGCTTACCTAACACTCGAGTCATAGCATCCTCCTTTTGACCCTCATACTGAGTAGACAACAAGGATTCCAATCTGGGTAAAAGTTCCAAGACTACCTTTGTAATTCTGGTGAGAGGAATTTTTAACTAAACTTGGTAATATTTTTGAAAAGACCATTCAGGTAGACGACTCTTACAAAAGAAACAATATTTTTTATGTTGCAATACTTTTAGTGGATATCATTACCTGAGAGGGATTGGAAAAAAAAGTGGTTATTGAGATAGGGGCAGTTATTACTATGACTATGCAACCCTTATTAATATAAATGATTGGAAGGATGCCCCATCAATTATTCATATATTTTCCATTTTTTATATTTATAATTGGATTACTAATATCGATTCTAATATTTTATGTTTATAACCATATATTTTTTGATATTTTATATTTATAATCAGATTACCGTTTATAATCTTATTACCAACTGTTTAGAGATTACAACAAGATGCAGTGATTCTGGTGTCCACTTATTGAATATGGGTTGTCCTTTATCCTTCTGGCCAAATGGTGGAAAAAATTTCCCTCCAATCTTATTCAAATGTTGAGGTCATATTAGTTAGGATGGGGTTCTAGGAGACAGATTACCTAACACTCGAGTCATAGCATCCTCCTTTTGACCCTCATACTGCGTAGACAACAAGTATTGCAATCTGAGTAAAAGTTCCAAGACTACCTTTCTAATTCATGTAAGAGGAGTTCTTCGCTAAACTTGGTAATATTTTTTATAAGACCATTCAAGTAGACAACTCTTACAAAAGAAAGAATTTTTTTATGTTGCAAGACTTTTAGTGGATATCATTACCAAGAGAGGGATTGGCAGAAAATGTGGTTATTGAGATAGGGAAGTTATTGTTAGATATAATGCAACCAATGTATTCATGATGTTTTCTATATCTAGATATCTTGATTGAACAGCTCCTATGCTATAGGATCTAATCCATAGTTGTAGGATCTAGCTTAGCTTATCATTTTCCTATATATGTAACTTTCATTCATTAATACAATTGAGTTGAGTGTGCATCTCCTCCTATCTAAGCAAGCCTTTGTGAGGTAACCAGAAAATAGTGAAGGAGTGTGTTGTGTGAAATCCACTGTTCGTTTGTCGTGGAGAAGCTTAAACTTAAAAGCTTGAGTGTTGGGCGTGAGTGTGGATGCCTGAGAGATAGTACCACATTTCAACTCCCATATGTTCTCGATGGGGGTCATT
Organism: Pseudotsuga menziesii; assembly: GCA_001517045.1. Lineage (NCBI taxonomy): Eukaryota > Viridiplantae > Streptophyta > Pinopsida > Pinales > Pinaceae > Pseudotsuga > Pseudotsuga menziesii. Next base: position 127,133 of record LPNX010115630.1, read on the forward strand.
ACTGTTTGAGGGAAAGTCGTAAAGTGAAGTAGCTCACGTGGATAAATCATTGCTAAAAAAAGTTTCCTTTCACGTGGAGAAATTGCTGCTAAATTTCTTGGTGGAGAAATTGTTGTTAAATTTGTTTTTTTTCCTTCCACCTGTTGAAATTGTTGCTAAATTTCTTGGTGTGGAGAAATCGTTGTTAAATTTGTTTTTTTTCCTCTCACGTGGAGAAATCGCTACTAAATTTTTTGGTGTGGAGATGCTGCTAAATTTCAGATCACGTGAGTGTGAATGAAGTGTATTCATCCATGTTTTCTCTCTAGTCGTATTTGTTGAAGGAGGTCAAAGTGTCGATGGTGCCTATAGAAATAATCTTCAAAGCGCCTGCGGCGCCTTATCCCAAAGGATCTTGTGCGCTGGCAGCGCCTATTCACCAGAGGGAAGAAGCGCATGTGGGCCCTCCCTTAACCAATTTTTTGCTAGCACCGAATTAGGCCAAGGCAGTGAGCTTCGAGTTATTTGTCTGGAATTTGTTAAGGAGGTGAGCCAGTATTTTTTTTTGTTCTTTCTAATTGAAATTATTTTCCCTACAATTCTGTGAAAATTGCCGACATGTCCCTTGCCGACTTATATATTACTGAATCATCAAAATTGAATGGGGAGAATTATGTAAATTGGAAATTCAAGATAATTACTGTACTTGAAGCTCTCGATATGTGGCCAATAGTGACAGGGGATCAACAGAAGCCCGCAGATCCTTTGTCAATCGCAGATTGGAATACGTAGGAAATTTAAGCAAAAGTGTTGATTTGTATGTCTGTAAAAGACAATATAATACCTCACATCAAAAATTGCAAGACGTCCAAAGAGACATGGGACAAACTGAAAGGTTTGTACGAGACGTCAGACTCTAATAGAATTTTGTGTTTAAAGACCAAATTATTGTCTATCAAGATGAATGTGAATGAATCTATGAATAAATATCTCTCTTGCATCAAAGATTTTTGAGATAATCTGGGTGACATAGGTGAAGAAGTGACTAGTACTGACCTGGTATCTATTACATTAAAAATCTTATTGCCAGATTACAAAGTGTTCATCTGAGCTCTTGCTGCAAGACAGACGCATCCTACATTTACAGAGCTCGACAGAATCCTGATACAAGAAGAAGAAAGAATGAAGATTTATGAGCCAGAATCTCAGACTGGAGATCAGGCACTAATGACAAGAGGCAAATATCCACACATACGAAATCATTGGAATGCACACAAAGGCAAGTTTCGTGTAAGACATAGAGGTATGTCACACAATGAATCTAGTGCTAATAGAGATGTTGTATGCCATTATTGTGGCAAATCAGGTCATATAGCTAGAGACTGTTTTAAGAAGATAAACAATGATTCCAATAACAGATGCAGAAAACATAATTGAAATTATGTTAGAAAATACACCCCTGATGTCAATGGATTTAAAAACCTAAGAGTGTTTATATCTGAACATGCTTTGTCTACTAAGACGGATGATGAAAATGCATGGTTCATAGATTCGGGTGCTTCTGCCTATATGTCCTGTAATAGAGATTGGTATGATGAGTATTATGAAAAGTCTGATGGCACACACATCTATTTGGGTGATAACAGGTCTCATAAAGTCCTAGGTTATGGAGTGATAAGTGTTAATCTACCTAATGGACAATTTAAACAGATACATAATGTGATGTATGTTCCAGGCATCAAAAAGAACTTAATATATGCTTCTGCGATCACCAATAATGATATGAAAGTTGAATTTGATCAATATAAATGCCATGTTAAATATGTCCAGGATCATTACAGAGTTATAGCGACAGGATCCAGACTTGGTGGATTGTACAAGATGGATGCAATAAAGGGAAACCATCAAGCACTAGCAGCATCAGCTATTTCAGATGTCGAATTATGGCATAAAGGTATGGACACCTCAATCATAATGATCTCATGTTATTACAAAAAAATTCTATGGTTTAGGGTCTTCCTATCATCAAAAATTACCAAATTGAAAGTGTTGCATGTGCACTCGGAAAACAACACATAAATGAATATCCTAACCATGAAGAGAAGAGACGAACTAAACTTCTTGAACTAATACACATTGATGTATGTGGACCTATGCAAACCAAATCACTTGGTGGTGCATGGTATTTTCTTATATTTGTTGATGACAGATCCAGATTCACATGGGCTTACTTCATAAGAAGGAAAAGCGATGTTTTCGAATACTTCAAGGAATTCAAAATCAAAGTTGAGAAGCAGACAAGTAAATACATTAAAATCCTCAGATCGGATCAAAGTGGTGAGTACACTTCTGGAGCTTTTAAAATATATTGTACAGAAAATGGAATCCAACAACAATTCACAGTCACTGATACACCTCGGCAAAATGGAGTTGCTGAGAAGAGAAACAAAACACTGGTAAAATGTGCTCGCAGCATGCTCCAAGGTAAAATCATTTCTAATGGGTTTTGGGCTGAAGCAATTAACACTGCTGCGTACTTAAAGAATAGGAGTCCAACAAAGAAATTAGAAATTCAAACCCCCTTTGAAGTCTTTCATGGCTATAAACCTGAAATTAGTCATTTAAGAATATTTGGTTCTAGGGGTTTTGCATATATACCTAAAGATGATAGAATAAATTTGGATGCAAAATCCATTGAATGTGTCTTTGTTGGCTATTGTGATGATCAGAAAGCATATAAACTATTTCATGTTAGTTTGCACAGATTGATTGCTAGTAGATATGTTGTATTTCATGAAAATACAGATATATGTAATAGGATGAATAATGTTGATGAAGAACAGATCTCAGATGAGCATGGCAAAATAGATAAAATTCTTCAAAAAGTACAGGAACAGCAACAGGTTCAGGAACATGAATCAAACATGAGTGATACTACCTCAAGTGATGAAACAACAAAAGACAGAAGAATCATGGATGGAACTCCAGCAGGTCCAGTGATACCTAAAAGGTCTAATCAACAAACTCGTCCTCCAGTAAAGTTTAGAGATTATTCCTTGATAGCTAATGTAATGAATGTCATAGAACCATTAAACTATGAACAAGCCAAAGATAAGGAAGAATCGGTGACTGTAATGAATGAGGAATATAATTCTATTATGAGAAATAAAACTTGGGAATTAGTCAAATTACCCAAAGATAAAATACCCATAGGATATAAATGGCTATTCAAATCTAAGCTTAAAGTTGATGGTAGTATCGACAAGTTTAAGGCAAGATTAGTTGCAAAGGGTTATTCTCAACAGGAGGGGATTGAATTTGAAGAGACATATGCACTAGTAGCTAAATTAAATACTATCAGATTACTAGTTGCATCTGTAATACCCCAGTTTTGACCCTGTTTGCATTAAAAGGTACATTATGTATAATTGTAATTAATCGTGGTCCCCACCATTGATTTGGTTGTGTATGTTTCGGAAAGAGGGATTGTTGTCGATGGTATATCATGCTATCTGGCACATTAGAATTTTGACCTCATGTAAGTATGCACATTAATTAAAATAAACCTATAGCCAGCTACGACGATGCAACATTAAATGAAAAGGGCATGATTCCTAAGGTTAAGGGGGGGTTGTCTAACCCGTGGGGGCCATTGAGAGTTTGCCATGTGTCGACCACCTTAGTTATTCTATTCTTAGTGGGGGCAGCTATGGGCTGGCAGGAAACCACTACGCTCACGCCTGCACTCTCTCCACGACGCCTTGGCCGATCGTCCTGTCCACTCTCCCCAACGCCGACTGTTCGTTTTCCTCACGCAAGGCAGAGTTAAAATGGAGTACAATTCATTGTTGAGGGGTTCGTTCTCCTCTGCCACACGGACTGTTGGCTTGCGAACCGGTTCTTTCTCCTGTTCACACAGAAAGCCTGGGTTCTTGCCTCCACCATAGCCGGACTACGAAGGTTTGCCATGGTTGTCACTGTGGGATGTTTTTTCGTGGTTCCCATGTCTTCCTCCTGTTTATGTTGAGGGTCAATTTTTCCCCTGCTCACATTCCTATTGTAGTCCGTCTAGACATTTCATTATTGATCGTGGACTGTGGCTTTCTTTTATTACTTGTGGTCTGTGTTTAGGTTCTTCCCCTGTCTAGGATTGAGAATCGGACTTCTCTCCCATTTGGGACTGTGTGAGGTTTTCGTCGTTTCCTTATAAGATTGGGGTTGTTGTTGATTTACCCTGGTTTCGAGTTGCTATGTAATGTTTTCGTCGTTTCCTTATAAGATTGGGGCTGCTGTTGATTTACCCTAGTTTCGGGTTGCTGTGTAATGTTGTTGTCGTTTCCTTATAAGATTGGGGCTGCTGTTGATTTACCCTGGTTTCGGGTTGCTCTGTAATGCTGTCGTCATTTCCTTGTAAGATTGGGGCTGTTGTTGATTTCCCTAGTATTGGTTAATGCGTGTGCCAATATCTTGTCAGGTTGTTGCCGAGTGTTTTGGCCGTGCAAGGGCCAATAACAGCTCTGAAACGTCTTGTTTGACCTGAGCTGTGTTCACCTTTTTGTTTGGGGTTGTCACCCGGTTGTCTTCATCTTCTTCACAGAGCTGTGAACTGTTTGTTTTACTACGGTATGCAGTGGTTGGTTTTCGGACTGTTGAGAGTAAGATTAGAGGCTGGGTATGCTTGAGAAACTGGTGTTTGGAGCCACTCAAACAGAGCGAGACTGCTAGATTTCTTCTCCACAACCCTTGAAGAATATTGGAAAGGGAAGTCAGGGCCTAAGGGACTGTGAAGCAGAGAAAAGACTGATTCCTGGTGTTGGGTGTGTGGATGTCTTAGAGGTCAGGGTTAGCTCTAGTGTAGGCGTCCTTAGCTCTCCACTGAGGCCACCAGCTTAGCATTTATCCTTTCCTAGCTCCTTGACGGCCTAATAAACCCTACTGTGTGGGCTTGGCTGATTTGTGTATCTTGGCTATGTGTAAGCTTGCTTTGACCCTTATTCCTTGAGGAATCATGCCCAGCTCGAGGGTGGCAGTGTTGCTGAGATATTGATGAGCATGCTGGCCTGTGGTTGGGTAGAACGTTGCAACAACAAGTTCTTTCTAAGATAAGTATTCTTGATTATTTTGTCTCTGCATTTATATTTATTGATTAATGAATATGATGAACATGTGGCATGATTGAATGATCGTATGTTTGCTTCCACTATGTATATGAAGGATTATGCATCTTAGTATGTCTTATGTTTAAGCTTTTTATTTCAGCATCATATGCATATTCATGTTCATGGGGCTATTATGCCCGTATGTCTGGTGATAGTAGCATCCTCTTCATCGGTTTAAGGGTCGGGGATGTTACAGTATGGTATCAAATCTCAAGGTTGCAGCATGGGCTTGAATGGGCCATGAAAGATCAGATAGCAAAGACAGGTTGCCTTCTGCCCAGCAGCGATCAGAAAATTGAAGCAGGAAAATTACGAAAATTTTCTAAGTACCAGAATTATCGGCCATCGGAAGACGTTAGTGGTTCGTGCGCCCACCATTGCGGAAGCCTAGAGCACTAGTCTTTCGACGAGGAAAAGTTCCGACTGTCGATGTCGATGTGCTTCAGTTCGCCGATCGGAAGAGAACAGTTGCTTTGGTCGGCGATGGATAGGAGATGGTCGAGCCGATGAAGCGGCGGAAGAAGGTAAAGAGAAAAATTTTGAAAAAAAATTCTAAGTCCGACCATCGGCGATCGACGGAAGATAGTTGTTTTCATCACTGATGGTTAGACAAGGGAACTACCGATGAACTACATCGAAAACATTTAGCTGATGGCGCACCCACCGCTGCAGCAGTCTAAGACACTATCCACCCGACGAATAGTTTATCCAACGGTCGATGTGGCGGAAGACAGAGGAGGAAATTTTTGAAATTTTTCTAAGTATTGACTTCGTCAGCCATCGAAAAATATTAGTGGTTCCGACCGCCGACAGGTGTTCTGGCCCGCAAGAAGAAGAAGAAATTTCCAAAAATTTTCTAAGTGTTGACTTCATCGACCATCGAGAAATGTTAGTTGTATGGGTCCCCGATAAACATCGGAAGGAATTAGTGGTTCAAAGCGCCGTCGTTGCGGAAGCCTAGTGCACTAATCCTCCAACGGATACAGGTTCCGCTTACCGATGCCGTGATGGTTGAATAGTCGATCGGAGGAGAATAGTCGTTGACATCGCCGATGAGTAGAAGATGGAAGAGACGATGCGGCGAAAGACAAGGCAAGAGAAAATTCAAAATTTTCTCTAAGGCACGAGATCATCAGCCATCGGGAAATGTTAGTGGATCGAATCGTCGATCGAAAAAGGTTCAGTGAAGGTGAACCGCAATTGCGGCTACCTAGTCAACTATCCATACGATGCCGCAATGAATAACTGCTCTGACCGCTGATAGAGTCGTGAGCTGCGGAAGACATAGGAAGATTGTGGGCCGCCGTTGCGGAAGCCGAAGAGACTAACCGTCCGATGCGTAGGGAACCCAGCCGTCGACGCAGCGAATAGTCTATGCTATCGCCGACGAAGTTCGGAACGATGGAGGATTATGGATCTAATATGGCAGACGAAAGTAGAACAACAGATCGCCGATAAAATTCGGAATGGTAGACCACTACAGGCCGATACGACAGAAGGGAATAGACAAGCGACCTGCCGATACAGCGGAGTAAATTAGAGGTTTCAACCGCCAAAACGTCGGAAGATTAGTAAGGAGAAGACCCGATGAGCAGTAGTTGACATCGCCGACGCAGATCGGAAGTTTAGTCGGTTTGCCCGTGGAAACCGTAGTAAGATTACTTTCCGTCGTTGCGGCTGCTCAAGGGACTGTGCACCCAATGAACAGTCGATTTTCTCGCTGATGCAGCGGAAAATTATTGTTGATAGGGCCGTCGATGAGCGCCGAAGAAATTTGTTGCTTAGATCGCTAAAGTGTCAGAGTTGTAGATGGGATGAGACCGATTTGAGAAAAAAAAAATTGAGTTTTTCAAAGTGGATTTTTTTCAGCGATTTCAGTGGTTTCAGTGAAATTCTCAGCAGGATTTCAGGGCTGAAAGGAAGAAAAACCTAGGTGGCTGGAGGTCGCATTTCAGACCCAAAAATCCAGTGGTGTGTTTTGCCATCATTTTTTAAATGATGTGGTTTTCACACCCGAGGTCAGAATGAAGCATGTGGATAGACGTTGGAAAGCTTATCCAGCAGGGAACAAGGGAAAGTCACCAAAATATGAGTGTGGAGCAGCAGAGTACTAGAGATTGCTTGAAAGAGAAATGTGTTGCTATCAATATGGACAAATCCGGAAATTGCATGCCTAAAGGTAGCAAGACCATGCATTCAAATCAGTTGTTGTGTGGAAGAGGAGTTCCATGCAAGGATGAGGGAAGTAAAAAGGGAAGTTTCCTTAAAACCCTATCTTGCTGATTATAACTACATTTTATAAGTTTTATACATGAAATGTATGAGGATATGCCTTGCATGCATAGGATATTACATGTTGGTAAGAATAGTGAGGATTATACGTTTATAATGAACCACTAATGATAATTATTGCATTGGTATTGACATTAGTGGAACAACCAACGACAACATGGACATGGTTGAGTATGTTGCTGATGCTTATGAATGTGACCAGCAACCCTATGAAGTAATGGATAAGGCAACAAGTCCAGGATCACAAGTTGGTGAGCAAATTCTGCAATCTCCTGCAAAGGACCAACCAAACTAATAATGTCAAGGGTGTAAGTGAGACCCATGGAGGTAAGAGTTTAATTATGACAATTGCATGGAGTGGTAAAAGCAAGAGGTCTCATACCATGTGGGTATTTGAATTTTATATTGCATTCATATAGAAATGTGGCATTGTGAGCTTAGTAGCCCAAGGATGGTAAGCACTGATGATCTTGATCGTAGTCATCCATCCCATATGAAGTAGTCATGGTTAGGCCATGCATGGTATGTTTGAATGCATAGTATTCCTGAATCAATGCAAAGTAGCATTGAGTGGATATGCATTGAAGGATTTTATAAATCTTGTGGTTATGCATTGAATGGATACATATGAAGGGTGTGAGTAACTGATTTCATAAGTATGGGTGCAATTGTTGTGATGCATTGCAAGAATGCATTGAGATAGTGCATGTGATATTATGAATAACTAATGGTTGAAATGATGAATTGATGACAATTCTGGAACCATTTCAAGAGCTGTTATGGATGCATGACAGTAAGTGCATGAAGAGGGTAGCCATGATTGATTGGCTACCGGAAATGCCCTATGGAAGGGCAAGGTGGTACCAATGATACGCTTGGGAAGTAAGGAGTATCTAAACATTTCATTTAAATTGCATAAATGATGGGACTGTACCCTGTAATTTAAAATATGATGATGATTGCGTGAAATAAATGAGTTTTGGTAATATTGATGTGCTAACAGCTGAAAATATTGATGTGCTAACAGCTGAAAATATTTGAATTTTATAAATTCTGAAAATGCTTCAGTGATGGTTGCAGCAATAAAAAGGTTATATGCATCCAGACTTACCAAGTGTTTCGGGTAGATTGTTTAGAGCATGGCAATGAGAGTAAGACCATGACAAAAGCCGGAATCTACCATGTGAAAGAGCCAAACCTTATGAGAAGAGTTTCATTGCTATGAAGATACTTTGTATGCATAATGGGTTGTTAAATTTGAATTTATGAATTTCGGATTTAAGAAATTGCTGACAATTGCTAATCACTATTCGCTTGCATAAGATTGTGTCAGGAGGATGCATTGTAAGTGGGTGTTCATGTTATGCTAGTAAGCATAAACTTATAATGGGCATAGTAGTGCTGCTTACAAGAGACCCACAATTGATGATCACCTCATTGCCAAACAAATCAATTTCTGTAGTAAACAGAGTTGCAAATTCTCATTGAATTTACTTACTAATGTCATTGTTTGGTTATGAAACAATCAATTTGGATTGTATTATCAGATAATGATTGACTATTTGGCTAATTGATGAATGTGCCAGGGGTACACACTGCAGGAACATCATGTGTGATGGCCTGCAGGAGCCAAACTTCATGGGAAGGTTTTCCCTTATCTTGGAAATGTCCCATTTGCACTGCATGTTTGGTAAGCCACATGAGTGAGATGGTATAGATTATGTCGGTAATAAATGTGTGGATATGGAATGTGAAAGGAGTTGGGATGGCAAACCGAGGGACTGTTAACTCAAAGAAGGGAGCCCCCATTCCTCCTTAGCAAAAAAATACTGCCTCGGCAAATGGATAAGTGTTTTGTGACCCTACCTAAGAATATGCATGTCAATTTGTTAAATTCGATATGCAGAGCATGTTTTGATTTTGTTTCCGTTATGGCAAATTGCTTGAGTATGCATAGGGCCTACATGGCACACACCGAAAAAGGGTGCACACTTTTCCGATGTCAGATCATGGAAGGGTTTTTCAATATTGATTACACCCTAGGGAGTGGACGCACTCCTAATGTCTCAATACTTGATAGAGGATGATATGAAACATGATTACGGTTTTAGAGCAATAACGCTAACGAATATGCTTATATTGCTTGTGTTGTCAGGCTAAACAAATGTAGTCTGGTATTGTACACTAAATGGACAATGGCTTGAGCTCATCCTACCTTCTACTAAAGAGCACAGAGAAGGAGACATTCTTGAGAGACTGTCAACTCAGAGAAGGGAGTGGTCTCTCTAAAGAACACAGAGAAGGAGACATTCCTGAGGGACTGTCAACTCAGAGAAGGGGGTGATCTCTTGTGTGATATGGGGTAGTGGAGTTAGAGCTCACTACCGGAAATGAGACCTGGAAATGGTCGTTTATTGTTGATAGAAGTGCATATGTTATTGTTGATGGCCTGATAAACCCAACGGTGCTGGCTTGGCTGACGATTGGTTGTTGATATAAGTGCATTGTTGATATAAGTGCAGGTAATTTGTTGACGGTCTGATAAACCCAACTAAAGGTTGGCTTGATTGTGCCTGATATATATATATATATAAGGACGTTGTGAAGCGGCCTGCGTGTTGACCTAACATCCAAGTCCATAAGCGATCCCAAGGCTTGCAAAGCGAAGCAGGATCCTGTGGACCAACGAGAAAACGCACAATACAGATAAGTATTGGATTATTTTGCAATTCTTGCTTATGAATATGCATGTGTATATGATTTGGTTATGATGTTTTAAGCTCTTGTTTAAGAGATAAAAACTGATGAGAATAAACTAAACATGTGAATTTATTCAATGTTTGAATATAGATATCGTTGGAAGCGAGGACTATGACAGCATCCTAGGGGTGTATGTGGACATGTGACTGTCCTGAAGAGCTCAGAATGAGCAGTAATGAAAAAGGTGCTAGTGAGACTGTGAAGTTCCTAGCAGCCGAGACAAACCATGTGGGGAGGCTCCATAGTTGAGAGGTCTGAAATAGACCGAGGACACTAAGTGTCATGACCAAGAGGGATTGGTCCAGCATTCACAGTGAAGTGAAAGAGGCTGAGAGCATGAAAAGCCACAGCGGTAATGTGGGTTCCAAGATGGAACAAAACAAAGAGGGGAAAAACTCTTGATGCTCTCTCTTGTATTTATTATTATTTTTATTTTTATTATTATTATTATTATTATATGCATTGTGAAAACAAAAGATTGTTGAATGCATGTATGACTGAAAATAGAATGTGTGTATTTGTTTAAAGTAAATTGTGAATGCTGGGATGGTTAATTCCCTACCCAAGAATGGACATGAATGAGCTCATGTGCCTGTTGGGAAGGCATGAAAAATATGAAAGTCTCCTTGATGAGACTTGGAATGTCATGCCAATTGAGCAATTAATTGACTGATATTAATGCCTATATTATGCTTGGTCTAACAAAATTTCAATGATGCATTTCACAGTTAAGAAAGATGAAATCCAGTGGTACACATTGATTGTGGCAGCAAGCCAAAAGCTGTTGAACTTGGCTGGAAGTCTCCTTCAAACGATTGCCAGGACCTAAGAGAATCTTGGAGAAATGCTCAAGATACAGAAAAGGCAGAATGAGATGAACCACCAGATTTTGCAAGACTCTATTGATTTGCAAAAGGAGGTAAGAAACCTTCTGGGGGGAATCCGTAAAGGAAAAGAAAGTGGATCAATGATGGGACATTCGTCCAAGCGATCCATTAAGAAACGGTCTAGGCATGAAGACTCAAGGGAAATTGAGCCAATAAAGATGAAGCAGCCAGCAAAATGTTGGAAATGCAAAGGACATCATTTACGTCGGGACTGCCCAACGAGGGAACATAAAAAGGGCAGTAACCACAAAGTTCCTCTATTTGGGGATGAACCGAAAGCTAAGAACCAACAAGAGAAGCTCATGGAAGCCGAGGGGCTTGGTCCTGAAAGTTCAAAGTAAATAATTGAATATGGGACAGATCTGCAAAATTTTTGAAATTTTGAATGTGCAAATTGTATATGTATTCCTATGTATTGGAACACCGAGGACGGTGTTATTCCAAGGGGGAGGGGATTGTAATACCCCGGTTTTGACCTCGTTTGCATTAAAAGGTACATGATGTATAATTGTAATTAATCGTGGTTTGGAGCTAAAGGCAAAAGCCCCACCATCGATTTGGTTGTGTATGTTTCGGAAAAAGGGATTGTTGTCGATGGGATATCGTGCTATCCAGCACATTAGAATTTTGACATCATGTAAGTATGCACATTAATTAAAATAAACCTACAGCCAGCTACAACAGTGCAACGTTAAATGAAAAGGGCATGATTCATAAGGTTAAGGGGGGGTTGTCTAACCCGTGGGGGCCATTGGGAGTTTGTCATGTGACGACCACCTTAGTTATTCTGTTGTTAGTGGGGGCAGTTATGGGCTGGCAGGAAACCACTACGCTCACACCTGCACTCTCTCCATGACGCCTTGTCCGATCGTCTTGTCCACTCTCCCCACCGCCAGCTGTCCGTTTTCCTCATGCAAGGCGGAGTTAAAATGGAGTACAATTCATTGCTGAGGGGTTCGTTCTCCTCTGCCTCACGAACTTCTAGCTTGCAGACCGGTTCTTTCTCCTGTTCACGCAGAAAGCCTGGGTTCTTGCCTCCACCATTGTCGGACTATGAAGGTTTGCCATGGTTGTCACTATGAGATGTTTTTCCGTGGTTCCCATGTCTTCCTCCTGTTTATGTTGAGGGTCAATTTTTCCCCTGCTCGCATTCCTGTTGTAGTTCGTCCAAACATTTCATTATTGATCGTGGACTATGGTTTTCTTTTATTGCTTGTGGTCTGTGTTTAGGTTCTTCCCCTGTCCAGGATTGAGAATCGGACTGAGTCTCCCGTTTGGGACTATGTGAGGTTTCTGTCATTTCCTTATAAGATTGGGGCTGCAGTTGATTTACCTTGCTTTCAGGTTGCTATGTAATTCTACCATCGTTTCCTTATAAGATTGGGGTTGTTGTTGATTTACCCTCGTTTCGGGTTGTTGTGTAATGCTGTCGTCGTTTCCTTATAAGATTGGGGTTGCTGTTGATTTCCCTAGTATTGGTTGTTGCGTATGCCAATATCTTGTGGGGTTGTTGCCGAGTGTTTTGGTCGCGCTAGGGCCAAGAAAAGCTCTGAAACGTCTTGTTTGACCCGAGCTATGTTCACCTTTTCGTTTGGGGTTGTCACCCGATTGTCTTCATATTCTTTACAGAGTTGTGAACTGTTTGTTTTACTGCGGTATGCAGTGGTTGGTATTCGGACTGTTGAGAGTAGGATTAGAGGCTGGATATGCTTGAGAAACCGATGTTTGGAGCCACTCAAACAGAGTGAGACTGTTGGCTTTCTTCTCCACAACCCTTGAAGAATATTGAAAAGGGAAGTCAAGGCCTGAGGGACTGTGAAGTAGAGAAAGGACTGATTCTTAGTGTTGGGTGTGTGGATGTCTTAGAGGTCAGGGTTATCTCTGGTGTAGGCATCCTTAGCTCTCCATTGAGGCCACCAGCTTAGCGTTTAGTCTTTCCTAGCTCCATTACGGCCTGATAAACCCTACTGTGTGGCCTTGGTTGATTTGTGTATCTTGGCTATGTGTAAGCCTACTTTGACCCTTATTCCTTGAGGAATCATGCCCAACTTGGGGGTGGCAGTGTTGCTGAGAGATTGATGAGCACGTTGGCCTATGGTTGGGTGGAACATTGCAGCAACGTAGCTGGTTGCAGGACGAGTTCTTTCTAAGATAATTATTCTTGACTATTTCGTCTCTGCATTTGTATTTACTGATTGATGAATATGATGAACATGTGGCATGATTGAATGATCGTATGTTTGCTTCCGCTATGTATATGAAGGGTTTGCTTCCGCTATGTATATGAAGGATTATGCATCTTAGTATGTCTTATGTTTAAGCTTTTTATTTCAGTATTATATGCTTGTTCATGTTCATGGGGCTATTATGCCCGTATGTCTGGTGATAGTAGCGTCCTCTTCGCCGGTTTAAGGTTCGGGAACGTTACAGCATTAACTACTAAACATAACTAGATAATACACTAGTTAGATGTCAAATCTGTTTTTCTAAATGATGATTTAAAAGATGAAGTATACTTAGTGCAGCCTGAAGGTTTTGTGCAGAAAGGACAAGAGCATCTTGTGTTCAGGTTAAAGAAAGCTATCTATGGACTGAAACAGGCCCCTAGATCATGGTATATCAAGATTGACACCTTCTATAAACAGCAAGGGTTTCTCAAAAGTAAAAATGATTCAAGCTTATATATTAAAGAAGATAAAGAGAGAAATGTTTGTTTGATATCCTTATATGTGGATGATCTCATCATTACAGGGGGAACATATCAATTAATTGCAGATATTAAAAGTTATTTGAAACTAAATCATTGGTGACTTACATTATTGTTTAGGCATTGCTTTTTAGAGAGAATCTGGTAAAACATTAATCACTCAAAGCAAGTATGCAAAGAAAATCCTTAACAAATTTCAAATAAGTGAATGCAAATATGTATCCACTCCTTTGGATCAGAATGTCAAATTATATAACAGTGATGGATATAAAGAAGCGGATGGTACTTTGTATCGTCAACCAGTGGGTAGTCTAAACTATCTCATCGCTATAAGACCAGACATATCATATTATGTTAGCATCCTTAGTCAGTTCTTGGCTAAGCCATGCAAAACACATTGGAAAGCTGCAAAGCAGGTTCTAAGATATTTAAAAAGAACATTGAATTTTGGTCTTTTATATACTAATGTATTTGATGTTCAATTGGCAGGTTATTCTAACTCTAATTAGGCAAGAAATCTTGATGACAGAAAATCCACTTCTAGATATGATTTTAACACTGGTTCAGGAGTCATATCATGGAGCAGTAAGACACAACCAATTGTTTCTTTATCATCCACAGAAGCTTAATATAAAGCTTTAACCAGTGCTACTTGTGAAGCCATTTGGTTGAGACACATTCTTGAAGATTTTGGAACACAACAAAAACAAACTACCAGAATTCAGAGTGACAATCAAAGCTCAATAAAGCTGGCACACAATCTGTTCTATCATGCCAGATCCAAACATATTGACCTGCAGCATCATTTTGTCAAAGAAAATATTGAGTCTCAAGAAATTGAACTAATCTATTGTAATACAAGTGAGAATGTTGCTGATATTTTAACTAAACCAGTCGGAAGGATTCATTTTGAGGATCTTAGGCAGAAAAAGGGAGTTGTCAAGAATCTATTTCTGCATTAAGGGAGGTTGTTAGATATAATGCAGCCAATGTATTCATGATGTTTTCTATATCTAGATATCTTGATTGAACAGCTCATATGCTATAGGATCTGATCCATAGTTGTAGGATCTAGCTTAGCTTATCATTTTCCTATGTATGTAACTTTCATTAATTAATACAATTGAGTTGAGTGTGCATCTCCTTCTGTCTGAGCGAGCCTTTGTGCTACGCTGGTTTCCCTCCTTGGTTTCTCTAATTGTTATTACTATGACCATGCAACCCTTATTAATATAACTGATTGGAAGGATGCCCCTTCAATATTTCATATCTTTTCCATTTTTTTATATTTATAATTGGATTACTAATATCATTTCTATTATTTTATGTTTATAACCATATATTTTTCAATATTTTATATTATTATTTGATCACCGTTTATAATCTGACTACCAACTGTTTAGAGATTACAACTAGGTGCAGTGATTCTGGTGTCCACTTATTGGAAATGGGTTGTCCTTTCACCTTCTGGCCAAATGGTGGAACAATATTTCCCTCCGATCTTAATCAAATGTTGAGGTCATATTAGTTAGGATCAGGTTCTGTGGGGCAGCTTACCTAACACTCGAATCATAACATCCTCTTTTTGACCCTCGAACTGAGTAGACAACGAGGATTCCAATCTGGGTAAAAGTTCCAAGACTACCTTATAATT
This sequence comes from Pseudotsuga menziesii, assembly GCA_001517045.1. Lineage (NCBI taxonomy): Eukaryota > Viridiplantae > Streptophyta > Pinopsida > Pinales > Pinaceae > Pseudotsuga > Pseudotsuga menziesii. Next base: position 142,571 of record LPNX010115630.1, read on the forward strand.
CTGGTCAGAGGAGTTCTTCACTGAACTAGGTAATATTTTTGACAAGACCACTCTGGTAGATGACTGTTACAAAAGAAACAATATTTTTTATGTTGCAAGACTTTTAGTGGATATCGTTACCAGAGAGGGATTGGAAAAAATGTGGTTATTGAGATAGGAGAAGCTATTCACATGCAAACACTAGACCGATTGTGCAAGGTGTAACTTCAAGGGCATATCGCTTTAGATTGCTTCCAGCATTTTACCAAACAAATTTGAAAAAAATACCATAAGTTGGTTCTTGAGAAGCATAAGAAGATTCAAAACCCAATTTCCACTCCTACAAGGTACGAAGTACATATTGTGATTCAAGTTGAGGCAATGAGGCAAACCCCATGCCGGCCTCAAGGTCTAAAAAGATGAATCGAGACAAGGCTGGTACGATTTCTAGGGATTTAGGGTTGACAAAACCTAAGAAAGTATCAATCTAGGGATTAGGGATTGACGACTCCTAAGAAAGTATCTTATAGTTCAACTGGGAGAAAATATTTCCTACAACATGCTTAGGAAAGGGCTGCTCTTGAGGTACAATTAAGGAAACAAGGATTAATCTCTAGGATTTATAGACCAAACCAACCCCATAACTCTATTCCCTGATGATCACCCTCACTTTTAACATAAGGAGGTTGAGCAGACAGAGTAAGAGGCTTGGCCTTTCTAGGTAGGTAGAGAACTTGAAACCAGACAATTTTGTTCCAAGAAACAATGGGTGGAGCGGTCTTACTGGTTAGGTAGACTCAAAAAGGTTCTTAAAATTGGTACATCTCCGCAGTGGACTCTGTCGAGCGTTCAGGCAGGCTAATCATGGGGTTGAACACCTCTTTAATACTAATTAACTCATTTGTTGTATGTTCGGGATTGTGCATATAATTCATGTGTAAAGATCTGGGACAGTCCCTTACAATGATGAATATGTATGGTCCCTACGAGAAGAAGTAGACATTATGGAAAAGGTTTTTGCTATACATGTGTTAAATGAAAGAAAGGTGACTGTTGGAGGTGACTTGAACTTCATGTTGATCAAGAAGGAGGTGTGGGAAGAGTCAACCAGGGTCGATTGGCTGGCATAATTTTACTTGCATCATTGGCTGGCATAATTCAAAGCCCACTTGGCGGAATAATAGGAAGGGTTGAGACTGTTTTAAAATGACTTGACAGGTTCTTATATCTGATCTTCTGCAATCAATGCGCATATTAGATCCTGGGTGGAAGCCGATAGCATATCTGATCACTGCCCAATTCTACTCTAGTTGGATCTTAAAGATAACAAGCCTGGAAACCCATTAATTTCAATCCAAGCTGGCTGGATGAAGTTGATTTTCAGAACTTAGTAAAAGAAACATCGAGGTCATTCCACGTTAGCATCAATCTTTCAGCCAGCAAACAATTTGTGGCCTTGTCAAAATTGGTCACGAAGAAGGTGGTAGCATGGTCTGCTGAATGACATAAACTAAAAGAAAATTTGTTTTTGGAGGTTGAAGCAGAGATAAATTCACTTTTCCAAAACAACAACACTGGAGCATTTTCCAAGGATGAATTAAGTAGATTTAAAAGAGCTCGAATCCAAAAAATATATATTATTACTTGACAGGAAAGTAGAATGATGTCTAAAGAGTCGAGCCACCTGCCTCAAATTGGGGACAAGAATACAAATTGTTCTCATCAATTTGTCATGTACAGGCAGTGTAAAAACAAATTGGGATCTACAGGATGAGGAAGGTTTAAGCCTAATAAAGGGACACTGGTCTAGCCAATTTGGGTGCTAAAGTATTTCGAGGGAATTTATAAGAAATCTGACCGATTAAACATAGCTAAAAGAATTAAAGTAGCTTCCTATTTTCCTCGTCTTGTTTCAGAGGAAGACAACCAGTCTGTCTATGAAGGATGAGCTAGAGGTAGTTATGTCTTCATTCCAAAGAGACAAAAGTCCTGGCCTAGATGGGTGACAATTGAATCTATTTGGATTATTTTTAACTCCTCACAGATGATTTACTTTGAGTGGTCGAAGAGGTAAAACTGATGGGCGGAGTGCTGGGGTTTTTTAATACAACTTTCATCGTCCTCATCCCAAAGGTTGACAAGGCCGAATCTTTTCGGGACTTCCAAGCTATCCTGATGTGCAACAGTGACTATAAAATAATTTCCAAGGTAGTTGCAGTCCAGCTCAAAAAAATCCTCTCCAAAGTTATTTCTTATGAGCAATTCGGGTTTCTAGAAGGAAGATTCATACACAAGGCCATAGGTTCAGCACAAGAGCCACGACATTCAATAAGAAGAAAAAAAATTGTTATTGTTATGAAGCTTGACCTTTCTAAAGCTTTTGACCAAGCCTACTGGCTTTACTTTAGGCTGCTGCTAATCCATATTGGCTTCAATCGTCAGGTGGTGAATTAGATTCTAAGCTATGTTAAGTCAGTGTCATTTGCATTTTTTAACAATGGAGCTGCTATCTCATTTTCCAAACCCACTGGGGGATTGCGCCAGGGTTGCCTATTGTCTCCATATATATTTTTTTAGTTACCAAAGGCTTGAGTGGGGCTCTAATAGCAGTGAAGCAGGAAGAGAACATAATGGGCAGCAAGGTGTTGCAGCTGCAACCGTTCTCCCCAAATCTCTTAAATTTTGGGCCCCTCCTCATGATGAATATTGCTTCAGGTTGTTTTATCCTTGATTGTTGATCATGTTTTAAGTTTGGATATTTTTAACAATTTATATGCAGCCTGTTCTCGGAATTTGTTTGTTTTTTAATGTTGCAACGAGTCGCAGAATTGAGTATAGTATCGAAAATTGTTCTCTTATTGGTCGTCGTTGCGAATGTATAGTAGGTTTCTGGCCGTTATTTATTTTTAAAGCTGTCTAAACACTTAGAATATGTATATTGATCAGGAGTCATTCTTGTTGGATCGGAAGCCGGAGCCTTTTCGCTTCCGCCGTTGCGGAACCCAGAGTAGTTTAGCACCCAAAGTCCAAATCTTCCCGACTGCCGATACGTGTTGACCTAATTTAGCCACGTACCCGAAGTCGTTTTTCTTCCGCCGTTGCGGCTGGGGAAGTCATTTGGCTTCCGAAGTGCAAATCCGTCCGACTTCCGACTGTGCATCGCGTGGCTCTAGCCTTCTCTTTTCCGCCGTTGCAGCTCTCAAAGTCATTTGGCTTCCGAAGTGCAAATCCGTCCGACTGCCGATTAAAGCCTCTCCCGCTCGCGATGCGCATAGCTTTAGCCCTCTCGTTTCCGTCGTTACGGCTAGGCAAAGCCTTTGAATTCCGACGCCAGTATCCTTCCGACTTCCGCGGTGGTGCACCTAGTCATTTCTTGTGGGATAGTCGTTTCAGTTGTATAATCTGTTGTTTCGTTTTATAACATAGTCCCAATGAGTAATACACTTGGATTAATTGCAGGTGGACGTAAGGAACTGATGCGCGAAGACGTAAAGGAGCAGTTTGGCAAGGATCGAAAAGAAACCGACCGGATCGCTAAAAGGGCCATCGAAGCAGAAGGCAAAGTCGATAATGATAAAGGCACGAACCTGATTGTCTGTCCGTTACTAAAACGTTCCTAAGTGTATACAGACAACATAGAAGAATATGGAGCGTTGGAAGAACTGGAAGGTCACACATTGGGGGTAGCCCAAACGATCGGCTGTTATAGTTTAAATACTTGAAAGTTAGAATTTAGAAAGGACTTTTTCCCTGAAAGAATTTGTAAACCATTTGCTTGTAAGAGGAACTATTTCGTTTTACAATCAGAAACTGCAACTTTTGCCTGCTGGAGAAAGTGAAATGTGGAATATATCAATGTGATTAAATGAACAATGTTGAAGGGGAACTATTCCATTTTCAGCTGTGTTTCATTAACTGTGAGAGTGTTTAACTTCCTGAACCTATGTTCTTGTTGAATGCTTTTCATTTTATTTTGTGATGTTTTCCACTGTGAGTAATGAATGTTGTTCATAAAACAATTGGCTAACTGGTTGTTCAAAAATCTGCAATTGTTCATGTGTCTTGAAAGAAGTGTCAACTATCTGTAACTTTTCATTATACATGTACAAAATGTATTACTCACCAATGAATAATAATCTTGCTCCCTAGGGATAGATTAGGTAAGTAGATTTAATTTCTTGTTGTATGTGATTTAGATGTCAGTGAGTCTAAGACGAGAGGTAAGAACCTGCGCATCACATTGTGACTGCTCCTTGCATCTTATCACCCTGCATGGTTAATTAGGCACTTGCATATCATAACTAAGTCAAAAATACAAAATACACGGTGAACCAGGCCGCAACCGGTAAAACTTTTGTTTTTGTTACTTTGACCTACAGTAGCCGGACCACAAACCGGACGGATTCCCTATACCAAACAGTCAACGGGCTAGTTGGGAACGTTGACTGGGGAGAATCCCTTACTGTTGTTGCCTGCGAATTTCGGGGCCTCAACAGTTTTGGCGCTAGAAGGAGGGCCGCCAATGTATGGCTGGCCAAGGAAACCCGTTTTCCCGAAATTATTCCACCGGTAACAGTTCTGAGAACAGTGGGTTTCATAATCCAATTCCGGAAGAAAGAGAACATCTATATTTTGTTGTTAAAGAAATTGTTAATGATCTGAGAAGACACACCAAGGAATATGTAAAAAAGATTGGAGGATTGCCAATCATCCCTGAATTGCCCAGAAGAGAGTATAAAAAGAAAGATCGTCCTGTAGCAGAAGACTCAGTGTTGGTTGGAGACTGGGAAGAACTTGTAGAAACAGCCTTATAGGAAGTTGTGCTACCTTTGAATCAAGAAGGCCCAGAAACCCCTCACAGTTCTCCTGCTCACACTCCAGTTGGTTCACCTCCTCACTCTCCACCCAGACTCATGGCTGGCGTAAACGCAAACCAACCACCTAACCCGCCAAATCCACCACCTGCATGGAGAGCCAGATCACCATTAAACCTGACACCTCCATTACACGACCTACCTCAAGCCTTTGACAAAATGTTTCCCAAGTTTGACCCCAATGAGAAAATACTAGTAGATGATCACCTACAAAGTTTTTACTTGGCAATTAAAAGATTAAGGGCCGGGGAATATGAAGATGTAGTCTGCAGACTGTTTCCGCATACCCTTAAAGGCGCTGCGGCATTATGGTACTTTGGGTTGCCTGCGAACTCTATCCCTGATTGGGATACCTTCGAAAGAATTTTCAGAAGTAAATATGCAACTCAGAAAACTCATGCAGCCCTCATGAAAGGGCTATGCGCCTTGAAGAAAGAAAGGAAGGAAAAGGTGCACAGTTTCACACAAAGGTTTGCAGCCTATCTCAAGAATTTTTCTGAAACGGATAGACCTTCAGACAAAGTTCTGATTGAATATTATACTTCAGCTTTAGGCCCTGATTTGGCCATGTTTGCCAAAGGAAGGGCCAAGCCTACGTTGACTGAAACCTATGAAGAGGCAGAAGTAGTGGAAGCAGAAAGAGAAAGTATTGAAGATTACCCAGAACAGTCAGGAGAGAAAAGTGCAGGAAGAAAAGCCTTACTATTTACTAATCCTAAGGAAGAAAAGTCGCCAAATTTGGAAAATATGGCCAAAATGATGCAGAAGCTTTCCAACAAAATCATAGATATGGAGAAAGAAAAGGAAACACAAAAGTTTTATAAGCCATATTATAAGAAAAGAGAGGATAACCATCAGTCCCAACCTCCTCCTCACAATACTGCATCTATGAATTTAACAGAGGTGGGCATGGACAATTTTTGCACTTTCCACCAACAGCCACACTCTGAAAAGAATTGTCCTCAATGGATAAATTCGATGACGTTGGTCATGAATCAGCTGCTGGATTCTAGATTAACAGAAGATGGAGAAGAAGAGAGAAAAGAGAAGACTACGTCAACAAAGGAACAAGAGGAGGAAATCATGGCTTTGTGGGATTTCGTTTCATTATTTGATGCTGAAGAGGAAGAGAATCAGAGCTACAAGGACATCATGGAAACCAACGTAGCAACAAGAAGCCAAGGGCCAATCAAAGAAAACAGTCTCATCCTACCAAAGATCAAAAGGCTACAAAGAAATGTAAAGAAATTTCAAAATAAATCCTTAGCAGATAAGATTCCAGAATTCACGATTACCAGCCAAGATCTGAAGCAGAATGATACGTTGGCTAGGCCAAATGAAGGAAAGATGAATGCTGATAAACCTCATCCCATTGAGCAGCCGATGGATTATGACATAGTGGAGGATTTAAAGAAGGTAAAAACGAATGTTCCACTATTCGAAATGTGTAAAGTGCCGCAGGAAAAAGAAAGACTGTTGAAAGCACTTGAAGCATCGGATGAGAAGCTGCCCGCTAACAATCAACCTCAGGAAGAAGAAGAAATTGGAGAAACCAGCGTTGGAGGTAAGTCTAAAAGCAAACATCCACCTTTCCTCCTCACGTTTGAAATTTTCAATCATAATGTACATAATTGCTTGGTAGACTCAGGGGCATCGGTTAATGTTATGCCCATATCAGTATGTAAAAAGATCAATGGGCAGCCTAGGCCATCTACATGGAGGGTGGTTCAATTGGACAGAACGGATGTAAAGGTAATTGGTGAGATGGAAGATGTCCTAGCCTGTCTGGCATCTAATGACAAAGTATGCCAAGTTATTAACATCGTGGTGGCTGATATACCAGATGCTTACGGTCTTGTCCTGAGCAGAGATTGGTCGGCCAAATTAAATGGATATTTCACCTCAGATTGGTCCCATCTTTGGTTGCCATAGAAAGAGGGTCCAAACCAGATTAAGATTCTAAGAGAGCCTCACATGAAGTATAATGTTACTCAGCTGGAGGAGAAGAATGTACCAGTGGATTCTGTATTGGGAAAGTATTTTATTGAGTTGGAACCAGGGAATTATCAAGCGGAAGAAGCCAGCAACACATCTGACACCCAGCCTGATCTCTTTCGATTCTCACAGGCTGATGAGATTGACTGTAATATAGTAAGCTTAGCAGTAGGAGTAGATTCACCTTCAGTAGTTAGTGATTTTTGGATTTTGTTTTTTGATGGCTCTAAGACATTAGAAGGGTCAGGGGCTGGCTGTGTCCTGATCGACCCACAGAAGAATAAACATTTCATTTCATGTAGATTAGAGTTTGAGTGTACTAATAATACAGCTGAGTACGAAGCACTGGTGCAGGCACTAAAGAAGGCAATTGAATTAAAGGTAAGTAATGTAAAAGTTTTTGGGGATTCTGAAATTATTGTGAAACAAATCCGGAATCAAATACATTGTGTTTCTCCTCACTTAAAGGCTTACCAAAATGAGGTATGGGATTTGCTTAAATGTTTTAATGCATTCAACATTATTTCAATTCCAAGAATTAAAAACGCAGCTGCTGATCTGTTGGCCACGTCAGCCGCTAGACTCATACCCACTAATAATCGATGTTCTGTCGAACTGCTTTTCAGGCCCTCAGTACCGGATATGATCATCAATTTGCGAGTGTTCGACAATGATCAGCAAATCATAGAATGTTTAACAAATGACGAGGTGTTTAAAGGAACGATCATAGACGATGAAGAGCATCAGGCCGAGATGAAATATGACAATTTCATTTCTAAAGGTGTCAGATCGTTAGAAAAAATGTTCAATTTAAATGAAAAGTTCAGAAGACCAGCCAACGTGAAGACCCACAGCTCATCTCTACAGTTCGAGCTGATAAATTTAGGGACTGAGACGAATCCCAAATTTGTGAATCTCGGCAAGTGTTGTTCACCAGCAGAAAGAGACAAATTCATCAGTCTATTTAAACAATATAAAAATGTTTTCGCATGGACGTACGAAAATTTGAAAACATACGACACCAACATCATCAAACACGTCATCCCCATTAAAGCAGGCGTCAAGCCCTATCAGCAACCGTTAAGAAAAATGCATCCAAAATTGGAACCGCTGATTCAGAGTGAAGTGAAGAAATTATTGGATGCTAGAATCATTTTTAAAGTCAGACACTCTGAGTGGGTATCAAATCTGGTCCCAGTAAGGAAAAAGACTGGAGAGATCAGACTCTACGTGGATTTCAGGAACCTAAACCGTGCATCAGACAAGGATAACTATCATGTTCCACCCATGGAGCAACTGCTACAAATGGTTTCAGGTTCTGAACCGTTTTCATTATTGAATGGTTTATCTGGCTACAATCAAGTATTAGTAGCCGAAGAAGACAGATTGAAGACCACGTTCAGGACCAAATGGGGAACCTTTGCCTACAGAAGAATGCCCTTTGGGCTTATAAATGCTGGAGCAACATTTCGAAGAGCTATGGACATAGCTTTCCGCGGATTGATTGGCCGAAGTGTTGTAGTATACCTTGACAATATTACAATATTCTCGAAGAAAAGAGAAAAGCACTCGTTTCACTTATGGCAAATTTTCAATCGCTGTCAAAAATACGGCATCTCACTCAATCCTAAGAAGTGTGTGTTCGCCGTCACGGAGGGCAAGGTGCTGAGTCACATAGTTTCAAAGAAATGAATCTCTATAGATCCAGAAAGAATTAAGGCTATTGAACAAATCCACTTGCCCCATAATAAAAAGGGGATGCAATCATTTATGGGAACAATAAATTTCGTGCGAAGGTTTGTGCCTGATTTTGCTCAGATTGTCAAGCCGTTGCAGCAGATGGTAAAGCAAAATGCACTATTCAAGTGGACTGAAATTGAGAAGAGCGCATTCAGCAAAATCAAAACTGTTGTTGCACACGCACCCTCCCTGAAAAGCCCAAATTTTGATAAAGATTTTATCTTGTATACCTTCGCATCCGATGATTCACTAGCAGCTGTGCTCACCCAAAAGGAAGATGGGGGGATGAATTCCCAATATCCTTTATGAGTACTGGTCTACAGGGGGGCGAATTGAATTACCCAGCTGTTGATAAACAAGCTTACGCTGTATTCAAAGCAGTAAAGCAATTCAGGCCTTATATTTTAAAAAATATAACCAAGGTGATCGTCCCCTACCCAGCTGTGAGGTCTCTTCTTATACAGAAGGAGTTAAGAGAAAGAAGAGGCAACTGAGTAACAGCTCTTCAAGAGTACGACCTTGAATTCAAGCCAGCATCGATAGTTAAAGGACAAGGGTTGTGCAAACAGATGACTGAAAATGGAAAAAATGAAGAACACGCCTGGGAAGATGAAGCTGAATTACATGTAATGGAGGCATGCCCTTTGTTTACAGCTCCCGAGTCTTGGTATAGAGACCTTGTGTATTACCTGCAGGTAGGACTATTGCCAGAACATTGGAATTCCAAGCAAATGAGAGCGTTGCGTCTTAAATCAGCCGCATATCAACTTGTTGAAGGGGTATTATTCAGAAAGAATTATGACGGGGTTCTTCTCAGATGCTTAGAAAAGGAAGATGCAAAGAAAGTGATGGCAGAATTGCATGACGGTCCTGCTGGAGGACACTATTCAGGGGATACCACAGCCCACAAAATCCTTGGGGCAGGTTACTACTGACTTACGCTCTTTAGAGATGCACACGCACATGTCAGGAAGTGTGATATTTGCCAAAGGTGTAGTGGGAGACAGCCTAAAGCAGCAGCACCTCTAAAGCCTGTGATGATCACGGAACCATTCGAGCAATGGAGACTGGATATTATTGGAGAAATAAAACCGAACTCCTCTTTGTAGCACAAGTACATTCTGACCGCTACTGATTATTTCACTCGCTGGGTCGAAGCCATCCCATTGCGCAAGATAAATGAAGACGAGGTCATCAGCTTTCTACAAGACCACATCATGACCAGGTTTGGAGTTCCAGTTTCGTTAGTTTTTTATAATGCTAAGTACTTTTCATCAATTAAATTGACTGCTTTTGCTCATGATAAAGGAATAAAATTGCATTATTCTGCTAATTACTATCCACAAGGAAATGGCCTTGCTGAATCCTCCAACAAAAATCTGATTAGAATTTTAAAGAAGACTGTAGTAGAAAACCAGAGGAGTTGGCACTCAGCATTACCAAATGTCCTTTGGGCCGATAGAGTCACCCCCAAGTCTGCGATTGGAGTGTCTCCATATACCCTTGTCTATGGTAAAGAAGCCATCCTTCCTCCCAATATCATGCTACCATCTTCCATACTAGCTCAAGAGTCTAGGGGGTCGGATGATGAAGTTTTGTAAATGAGAATATATAATCTCCTGAAAGCAGAAGAGGCTAGATCTAAAGCCAGAGAACGCTTTAGGCAACAGCAGGAGTTAGTTAAGAGATGGTTCGACAAGCATAAAGCTGGAACAAAAGACTTTGAAGTAGGAGACTTGGTCCTCAAATGGGATCACCCCCATGATGAGAAAGGAAAGCACACTAAATTCCAGTAGTTGTGGGTAGGCCCTTATCAGATAGCGGCAAAGCTTGGCCCTTCTACTTATAAGTTGCAAGATCTGCAAGGATGGGAAGAGAACTTACCAGTAAATGGTTTGGTCCTCGAGCCGTATTTTTCCTGAGTTTGTTTGAATTCTTCTGTCTTGTATATAAATAATATGTTTGGCTGTCTTTTGAGTCATGTTTTACAATTTGTTTTTAGTTTGTTTTTCTTGATTCTAATAAAGGGAATGAACCCGCAGTTGCATAGAAAACATTAAAATATTTGGGAATGATAAACATTTTTGGGTCTCAGACTGTGTGTTTTGTATAAAAGAATTTCTTCCAGTTTAGTCGTTTTCTCAAATAATTATGTGTGCATTGAAGTCCAGCTTAACCCCTGTGAAATAAACCAGATTCGAAGAGTCTGGAGTACTATGTTGAGGCTCCATCCACGTCACACTTAAAATGTTCTAAGGAGCGACAGCAGAGGACCCATGGAAAGGAGCAGGGTGAACAGTATATTAAATATAAATGATCCAATGCCAAGAAACAAATGCCAAAAGGCAAATAAAGAGTCAAAAACTCCTATGAAAGCACCATAAATCAAAGCAGGTGCTGAATCATAAGTATTAAATTGCCGAAAGATCCTCTCCGTCCGTGAGCTGAAACTTGAAGTACCCCACTCACACAAAAAGACACTATGGGATAGAGGATCCTGAATTAAGATTCAGTATGAAAGGCATGCAGGAGGACTCATATATAAAGGGGACAAAAGTCCAGAAGCACAAAAGTGCTAGAGTGGCATGGAAATGAGGAACAAACGAATATTTCTGTTTACCATATGCTACAATCCTGTGGGGTCCAAGCTATCAGCTACCTGAAGACAAAGGTAATAATGAAACTCATCCTCTGGCCTCAACAGAGTCATCTGGACTTGAAAATCTTGGTTTCCACTCTCCCAAATTGGACTATTATCAATGATTGAGGGTACACACTTCCGGCATTCAAGAAATCTAGAGAGCTGGAAGAATTCAATAGATGCATTTGTTGTTAAACAGTCTATCACTCAAAGAATAATCGCCCAGAGATCTAGGTTCACCAGGTAATCGCCAATTGTTGCAGTTGCAACCGTTCTCCCCAAATCTCTTAAATTTTGGGCCCATCATGATGAGTATTGCTTCAGGTTGTTTTATCCTTGATTGTTGATCATGTTTTAAGTTCGGATATTTTTAACGATTTATATGCAGCATGTTCCCGGAATTTGTTTGTTTTTTTAAGTTGCAACGGGTCGCAGAATTGAGTTTAGTATCGAAAATTGTTCTCTTATTGGTCGTCGTTGTGGAGGTATAGTAGGTTTCTGGCCGTTATTGATTTTTAAAGCTGTCTAAACATTTAGAATATTTATATTGATCGGGAGTCATTCTTGTTGGATCGAAAGCCGGAGCCTTTTCGCTTCCACCGTTGCGAAACCTAGAGTAGTTTAGCACCCGAAGTCCAAATCTTCCCGACTGCCGATGCGTGTTGACCTAATTTAGTCACATACCCGAAGCCGTTTTTCTTCCGCCGTTGCGGCTGGGGAAGTCATCTGGCTTCCGATATGCAAATCCGTCCGACTTCCGACTGTGCATCGCGTGGCTCTAGCCTTCTCTTTTCCGTTGTTGCGGCTCTCAAAGTCATTTGGCTTACGAAGTGCAAATCCGTCTGACTGCCGATTAAAGCCTCTCTCGCCCGCGGTGCGCGTAGCTTTGGCCCTTCTCGTTTCCGTCGTTACGGCTAGGCAAAGCCTTTGACTTCCGACGCCAGTATCCTTCCGACTTCCGCGGTGGTGCACCTGGCCATTTCTTGTGGGATAGTCGTTTCAGTTGTATAATCTAATGTTTCGTTTTATAACGTACTCCCAATAAGTAATACACTTGGATTAATTGCAGGTGGACGTAAGGAACTGATGCGCGAAGACGTAAAGGAACAGTTTGGCAAGGATCGAAAAGAAACCGACCGGATCGCTAAAAGGGCCATCGAAGCAGAAGGCAAAGTCGATAATGATAAAGGCACGAACCTGACTGTCTGTCCGTTACTAAAACGTTCCTAAGTGTATACAGACAACATAGAAGAATATGGAGCGTTGGAAGAACTGGAAGGTCACACGTTGGGGGCAGCCCAAACGATCGGCTGCTATAGTTTAAATACTTGAAAGTTAGAATTTAGAAGGGACTTTTTCCCTGGAAGAATTTGTAAACCATTTGCTTGTAAGAGGAACTATTTCATTTTACAATCAGAAACTGCAACTTTTGCCTGCTGGAGAAAGCAAAATGTGGAATGTATCAATGTGATTAAATGAACAATGTTGAAGGGGAACTATTTCGTTTTCAGTTGTGTTTCATTAACTGTGAGAGTGTTTAACTTCCTGAACCTATGTTCTTGTTGAATGCTTTTCAGTTTATTTTGTGATGTTTTCCACTGTGAGTAATGAATGTTGTTCATAAAACAATTGGCTAACTGGTTGTTCAAAAATCTGCAATTGTTCATGTGTCTTGAAAGAAGTGTCAGCTATCTGTAACTTTTCATTATGCATGTACAAAATGTATTACTCACCAATGAATAATAATCTTGCTCCCTCGGGATAGATTAGGTAATTAGATTTAATTTCTTGTTGTATGTGATTTAAATGCCAGTGAGTCTAACACGAGAGGTAAAAACCTGCGCATCACATTGTGACTACTCCTTGCATCTTATCACCCTGCATGGTTAATTAGGCACTTGCATATACACGGTGGACCGGGCCGCAACCTGTAAAACCTTTGTTTTTTTTACTTTGACCTACGGTAGCCGGACCGCAAACCGGACGGATTCCCTATACCAAACAGTCAACGGGCTAGTTGGGAACGTTCACTGGGGAGAATCCCTTATTGTTGTTGCCTGCGAATTTCGGGGCCTCAACACAAGGTAGGTGGTCTGGAATATATTACTCGTCTACTTTTCGTGGATGATGTGCTTTTGTTTGTTTGAGGTTGTCAGAGAAGCTAATAAGGTGTTCCATGAAATATTGCAGTTACCTGCACTTGTTTGAGCAAGGTGGTGATTCAGAGTCACAATTATTTCATTTCAGGATGGTGGACCTACAAAATGGGCTATTGAATAAAAGATTATGGTGGCTAGTTGGTAAGATAGAACAAAAAATCCATTTCTGGTGTCATCAATAGCCGTCTCAAGGAGGCAGATTAACCCTCATCAAAGCTGTTATAGAAGCCATTATGATATCTTGGCTCCTCCTAGCTCATATCCCAAAGGGTGTAATGGATTAAATCAGAAGACTGTCATGATTTCTTGTGGCAAGGCAACTACAATAAGGTTGGATACCACTTGACGAGGTGGCAGTTGATTGCAAGAGCAAAACACGGAGGATGAGCGTTGAAATATATTTACTATTTGGCCAATCATTAGCTACAAAGGGTTATGCAAATAAGGATCATTAGCTAGAATTTGATTTACCTGTTATGCTAATAAGGATTATTAGCTAGAATTTGATTTACCTGTTATGCAAATAAGGATCATAGAAGAGGGCCATATTACAGAAACATCTGGCTCCAATCTTGTATCTAGATTGAATTCGGAATTCAGTTAACAATATCAAGAATGTCTCCAATTAATGGAAAGCCCTTGTATCGTCCTTTCCAACCATCAGCAATCACATCGCTTGGAAGGTCAGAGACAGCCTTTGCAGGAGTTAAACATTCACAACTACAGCACATGCTGACACCTCACAGCCTAATAATCGCATGCACTGATTTAGGAAGCCTCCTTGTCCACTTGCATGCAAAGGAGGCACAAAATATTGATTAAAATATGAACTGAAATGGTTCTCATAGATCATATAATACTCACATCTCAAATAACATAAATATCATGGCTTCTGCATGCACAATCAACAGAAGAATGCAAAAGAGCTCTGTGACTATTTGCTGTTATTAACAAGGTTTCTTTGATTTAAAAGGAGGGCTTTCCAACTCATGTAGAAGTCGTAGAAGCAGTAAACAAAATAAGCAGGACGAGTCAAAATAACAGTTATACTCGTATAGGAAAATTATACAATTTTCCAGATCTATAAGCGTTACTATTGCAAATATGCCTCAGCAATCTAAAAGACCAAATTCAAAAAGTAGGGCCGATATCAATAAAAAATAAAAAATAAAATCAGACGAAATATGCATGCAACATTTAAGTAATTAGCCTTGCAACATATTCACAGCATGTTCACATGAATCCATGTTATTACAGTAAAGCCTAAGATCACAACAAAAATTCAAAGGCAGGCTCCATGGCCAATTCTTTTGTAAACTCCTTTGCGAGAACCTAGACTAACTTCCTTAACCATGTGTGAAGGGGGACCTTGCTGGAATATCATACAATGTTGTGATCATACTTTCCTCGTTACTTTTTCTTAAGAGTCTGCAGTCCGGCTCCCATCAACCACCCATACCTTCCTCATTACCTTTTCTTAAGAATCTGCAGTCCGGTTCCCATCAGCCACCCAATACTGTTTCACAGCTATCAATATTTTTTCAGGAACAAGAGGTCCATCTTCATGATCCACCAGCTTACTATCCCATCTAATACCACCTAACACCTTTTTCACCCTGTTCAAAACGTCAACATTGTCTCGAAGTATGACTGCACCCTCTGGGCGCAAAATGCGATCCATCTCTAAAAGAATGTCTTCTATGTTGCACCTGTTCAAAAGAAAACGAGCTATTCAAAAGTCAAATCCATGTAGCAAACTCAATCAGACGAAATTGTTGAATGCAGCATTGACAAAAAAGGGCTATGTTTACCTTGATAAGAGGGCTACATAGTTGGCAATTTTAGATAATAACCGGTATAATGCAAAATTATCTTTGACAAATAACTTGTTATAGAAAAGTTTTTGTGTATATCATCCGAAAAATAAGCTTTAATGCCCTTCAATGAAATCCTAAAACAAGAAATATAATTGACTAAAACCAGTTTGGTTCATACAATGATTATATTTGACTTCGCCATTTGGTTTAATTTTAAAGTTTTTACATTGCAATCTGATGTAGAAGTAAAACATGTGGGAAAAGACAGTTGTTACTTGTTTGCTTCTAACGTCCATTGGATTGGTTTATTGATTTTAAAACAAATAGGTTC
Organism: Pseudotsuga menziesii; assembly: GCA_001517045.1. Lineage (NCBI taxonomy): Eukaryota > Viridiplantae > Streptophyta > Pinopsida > Pinales > Pinaceae > Pseudotsuga > Pseudotsuga menziesii. The sequence continues at coordinate 158,107 of LPNX010115630.1, forward strand.
ACTTTTATTGAATCTCCACAGAAATTTCTATTGTGAATTTCTGTGGCACAATAGGATTCAGAGTGTATCAGTATCTTGGATCTGAAAAGAAATTTCAGTTATGAATTTCCCTAATACCAGGATTAGGTATTAACAGATGTTAAGACCTGCTACATCAAGTTGAATTCATAATAACCACCATTATTTCTTTTACCAGCATAAGCTTGGCACTTTAGAAAATTAGAAGTATGTAATCTTCAACATCCAGTGTTTATCATTTCTTTCTCCAGGATTCATATTGTTTTAGTGGACTGTACACTCATTTGTATTCAGTATCTTGGATCTGCAAAGAAAATTCTGTTATGAATTTCCCTAACACCTAGGATTAACAGATGTTAAGACCTGCTACATTAAGCTGAATCTGCAAGGATCAAGTGCAGATACAAGTGCCCACCCACATAGGATTGTGAAACAGCAAGGGATCAAATGCAGATAAAAGTGTCCACCCACAAAGAGTGTTGAAGAGCACAGAAGCAACGCAGATATTAAAAATTCAGAGAAGCAAGGAACTAGGAAGCACCTGTCATGTGGAATTCCCAAAAGGGCAATGTGCCATTGAGCAAACAATCGGGTAAGTAAAGACAAGTTTTGAATATTTAGACAATTGAAAGTTGGTTTAAGCAAACTATAGTGGCACGTGAAAGGCCAAAGTCCTGAGTAAAAAGTGTCAATTATGGAGTACAAGGTTCTAGTAAAGGCGGGAAAATAAGATTGAATAAGTCAAACTTGATCATCACAGTCAAGGCACACGCCATGACAACTGGAGATGAATAGAGGCATAACACACAGTTGCCATAGCCACCATCAACAACCAAGAAAACAGAAACATGGATTTCCATTGTCCATCAAAAGCCAAAGAAAAATGAGACAATCATAAACCCTAGACTACTTGAAAATAAACATACATGTAAGCCTTGCATGTCTTATAGATATAAATTTCGCATAGAGTTGGAGAAAGATTCAATCAGGGGCCTTAATGCAAATCGCAAGGCTCTATGTTTCTTCAATGTGTGCCAACCCTGAAATCTGGATCAACACTGAAGTGCCTATACCAAAGCCCAGGTCATCGAACCATTAGAGTGGAAAGCAATTGAATCTGAAAGGGGCATATGTGATCCATACAGTTCTGTTAGTGGCCTGATAACCATAAGCTTGTAAGGGACCTTAGGTCCACAAATCCCTTGTCCTAATGTACTTTGGAATTGTGTTTAGCTTTTATACAAGAGGAATATAAAAGCTAAAAGAATCATTTTTGATGCAATAAAAGATCATGTGATTTCACACATCTCACGTAAAGATCATGCCCATTAGATATGGACCGCTTTAACTAGCCTTTACCAAAGTTCCAATGAAAATCGGAAAATGGTATTAAGGGAGAAGTTAAAGAGCATTCGCATGAACAAGGCTAAGAATATGACCACTTGCCTCACCAAGATTACACAGGTTCGTGCTAAGCTTGGAGTTATTGGGGAGGTGATAGAGAGTGTCGAGTTGGTGTGTACAACCTTGAATAGTGTGACAAAGCCATGGGTTGTATTTGTGGAGTCAATGGTTGCCCATGAGCACATGCCTTCATGGGATCGTCTTTGGAATTATTTCATACAAGAGGAGACCCGGAGGGGATATGTACAGGGCAATACATCTCACAACAAGGATGATGAGAAGAATGTGGCATTAGCAGCAAAGGGGAAGAAGAAGTTCAAGAAGGGTTCCAAGGGTGAAACCAAGCAGCAAGATCGAGAGAAGGACATGAACAAAGTGAAATGCTTTACTTGTCAGAAGTTTGGGCATTATGTTGGACAATGCCCAAACAAGAAGAAGAAGAAACAACAGACAACAACTTCAACAGAGATTGATGAGTATGCTGCTAGATATGAAAAAGGGTTTTCCCTTTTTGCTGATGGTTGTGTAGAGAGAGCATCATCCATCACCAACACGGATTTTGAAGATCACATGGAGCATTCCATGATCGTTGGGCATTCACAAGTGTTTCCACTACTTCCTCCACTTGGTATATTGATAATGGTGTTTCGAATCACAAGACAAGTGATCGAGACATGTTCACCGAGATTTCAGAGACAAACTTGGAGTTGTAGGTTGTACTAGTCGATCATACAGTCATGAGAGCAGTTAGGTGTGGGATAGTTCGCTTTGACAGGGAGTCCAGGGAGCCCATGGTACCGAGTGATGTCTGGTACGTCCCTGGGCTGAAGAAGAACCTTGTGTCAATTTCCACGATCTGTCCTTGGGTTATATGTTCTGGATGGGAAAGTTTACATCTTTACCAAAGTAGAGGGTCCATCTGCTTCATATGCGATTAGAGTCAGATACGGGAAACTATACAAGCTTCTATTCCAAGCACATCATACACTGTCACACACTCAGAGCAACAGTGAGTTGTGTGAGTTATGGCACAGGAGGATGGCCCGCCTTCATCATTCAACTTTGAGGATGCTAAGAGACATGACCACAGGTTTGTCAGATTTCAGTACAGAGCAGAGTGGTGTATGGAGAGGGTGTGCTTTGGGAAAGAACACCAAGACTGCTTTTCCGAGCAGTGATAGAAGATCAAAGGGAGTGTTGGAGTTGATTCATTCATACTTATGTGGTCCAATGTCTTCTGCCTCATTGACAGGTTTTGAGTATTACATTACTTTCATCGATGACTTTTCAAGGAAGACCTGGATCTAGTTTCTGAGAAGCAAGAAATCAAAGGAGGTCTTGCTTTGGTTCCGAGAGTTCAAAGCTCTTATGGAGAACCAAACAGGAAAGAAGATCAAGGTGCTCAGATCAGATAATGGGGGTGAGTATACTTTCCATGCTTTCGATGAGTTTTGTAGGCAAGAGGGTATCAGGAGGCAGTTGACTGTTCTTTACACTCCACAACAGAATGGAGTGGCTGAAAGAAAGAACCATGCAATAGCGGGTGCAGCTAGAGCCATGTTGCATGATCAAAGTCTTCTTTTCTTTCTATGGGCAGAGGCCTGTAGCACAATTGTTTTTGTGCAGAACAAGAGTCTGCATCGTGCCTTGGGGTGCAAAACTCCTGAGGAGATGTTCACCAAGAAGAAGCCTAAGACAAGCCACTTCCGCATCTTTGGATGCCTTACATACTCACATGTCCCTTCTGAGATGAGGACAAAGTTGGAGACTACTAGAGAGGGGTATTTTTGTTGGTTATGATGAGGTCTCGAAGGCTTATCACATATACCTTCCTACACAAAGGAAAGTTTTAGTAAGGAGGGAGGTGAGATTTGAGGAGCGAGCCTTCAAGAGATCTTGAGATGGTGAAAAGGAACGAATTTCCATACAGCATTAATTGCAGTCCATACAATAGGTAGAAAAGGCACAAAAATCGAGGTTCGTACAGCCACACGTGTGGTGCCATACAGCACAAATTTCGAGGCATCCATACATCAGGTTTTGTCAGTGATTGGCACAGATTTCGAGAAGAGAGATAAGTACTATTGTTTCATTTTTGTAAAGTTTGCCTAAAGAAATAAAATCTCTCTGGAGTACATGTTTTTCCTTCGGGGTTTTTCCTAGGTCAATTTGACCAAAAATTTGAGCATTTATTTTTCATGTGTGGTTGAGTTTTAAATTTCTGGGTAAGAGTTTAGGGCTGATATAATTTTCAGAGTTCAAAAGAAGAAAAGAAATCTCATGTGCTTCATGTTTTTCAGTTAAAATTTTAATTTTTCAATGTACATGCATGATGGGGTTTGGGCATTAAACCATATGCAGCGCTGAAATTGAAACCGGGTTGGGAGCCTTGAAAATTTTCGGAAGGGAACCTTGTATTCTCTTGTTGAGCACCCAGCAGTCTCTCTCAAATCAAAAGAGGTAAGTGTTAGGGGTAGACACATTACCTAGGTTTTGATTTTCTTCTTTCAACACACTAATTCCCATAAGCTAAAGTGAGACCTAAAATCATTTAAAATCTACAGGACCACTTGCAAAACATTTTGATCATTTGACAATTTACAAAGCATTTTATTTCAAGTTCTTCATTTTGATTCAAGTTATTTGCAAACAGGTTTCCACTCATTATTTGCTCACTTTGCAGAAAGTTCTTTTCACTAATTTGAATGTGATTGTTTATTACTTTGAAATGTGAATTGTTTAATTTAATTTGTATATTTGGTGATTCTACTTCTTTTGTTATCAAGTTTAAATTCATAAATCTGTGACTCCATAGCCCAAAATAGAATAGGCACTGGTTTAGTGAATAATTATTTATTGCTTTCTTGCAACTTTGTTTGGTTAAATTTCAAAGCAAGGTTTGTCTGTCATTGAACATTTTGCATATTTGCATGATTGCTTGTCATTTAACTTAAATAAGCCTAACTAAGTTTTAACTCCTAAAACAAAACCATTGAAAATTTAGTAAATAGGGACTACCCCTCTTGACCTTTGAGAGTTGGGTCTAAATGGAGGAGTTAAGAATCGAGGTGACAGTGGGTTCTAAACTCATAGTTGCCCCTCAAAAACACTCCTAGGGGTAGGGAGACTTTTTTGCGGTTAAGTGTGTATTAGGTGGCAACACAATCCAACATTTTGTTACACACATTCAGATTCTACTGTCCAATATGGCTGATGCTACACAAGTCTGCATGCCACAATTGAAGTACCTTGCAGAAGGATTGTCCCCAAGATATCAACAGATGAATGTTTACTATTTAGTAAACAGTGTTGAATTACTGAATATGTCTGAGTATTGGTATTATAACTCAAACAAGAGATTCATACAAACCAAGGAGAGATATGTTTTGTTCTTGACGGTGCCTTGAAAAGTAAAATACAATCATGGTAACAGGACTTGCTGAAAATCAACAAGTTTTGATGGGTTCACTCAGGTCATCAGTTTCTCCAGTCAATTAAACTCAGTCATACTTGTCACCATTTGAGCACCATAAAATTCTGCAATAAACCCTTCAGTTGGTGCAAAACAAATTCCAAAATTACCACTATCCATCGCACTCCATATTTGCCCAAACCCAGTCTAGTAAAACTACATTTGTTGCATCTTAATCTCAACTGAAATTTCTGGTAAATAAATCTGCATTTTCCAGCCATAAGAGGACTCTTTATAGGCCCAGAACTCATTTTTTATTTCAGCAAGGCAGATCTGGAATTTACATCTTATACTCTTTAATTAACGCTTCCCCTAAGTCTGAAAAAAATCACTAATCAATACACCTGATCACAGATTTAAAAGTATGTCCTATATATCTGAAACTTATAACAGCAGAATACCCCAAACACAGATTTATAACAAGTCCATAAACTCTTCTACACTTAATCATATATTCCTAGACTTATTGAAAATATGGAAGCCCCACCTGTGTTGATAACTAGCCATCTAAGTTGCATGAAACTGGGAAACGAGGACCTATGAAGGGAAACTTCATAACAAGGGAAACGCAACCCCGCAAAATTTTGGAAACAGGGAAACGCGATATATATATATATATATTATGCTAAGTTGCTCGAAACGTGGAAACGTGTACAAGTTTGGGCAATGGGAAGGTTTGGAAACGTGACCCCCGCTCCCCCCCAGAATTGGGATGTCAGGGGAAACGCAGTATATATATTATATATATAGTGCTAATAACACATTATCTCACAATAAAATAAGAATAGGAGATTAATTTGGAGGTAGGTTTAAAAAATGATTTAGAAGTTAATTTGCAGGTAGGTTTAAAAAACAATTTAGAAGTTAATTTGTAGGTAGGTTTGGAAACGATTTAGAGGTTAATTTGTTTGCATTTTCCATTAAATATAGGCTTTTAGATTTCCTATTGGTCACAAGCTGCTCATGGGCCCTTGGAGGTATCACAGAAGTTTCTGAGAAGTTTCGGAGTTTCCGCGAATTTCTGGTACCTGTACGTGGGCATTTTAGGAGTTTTGTGCAACATAGCTAGCCATCCTAAAGTGAAGGAGGGTGCGTAGGTAACAGTGGTAACTCGTCCTGGTTCCACTAGAACTTTCACTTGGTGAGATCTCTGCATCTTAGGTGAGAGTGTAACTGGTAACAGTAGGCATGCTAGCTTTGCTTGCCTGTATTGGGAAAGGGAGACAATTTGACTGCTGCCTAGACAACATAAGGTTTCTATAACATTGTTTTTATTGTAATATGAGAGCATGGTTTTCAGAATATATAATTAGTCCCCCTCCATACCTATAGAAAGACAAGCAAGCATACCTGTATAAAATAAGGAATATATTCTCAAAAAAAGGCATACCTGTCTTGGTACATGTCGAAGACTCCGTTTCCATGAATTAAATCATAAGTCCTTGGATATGTTGAGAAAGCTTCACACCTATTCAATAGCCAAGAACAAAATAAACTAAATTTGAAGATGCACATATCAACAAATATCAAGCCCAATTTCACATTTGTCAAAGCATCACCACCATTATCAAAGCCAAAACCTATCACTGTGTCTTCTTTCTTTATTGCAAGAGCATCATACAAAATAGAAAACACAAAAGAGGATATACTGCTTTTGCCTCCCAACTATTACATAGAAGTTGAATAGAAACATTGTTAATGGATACCAACACATCATTCCATGCATTTATAAAAATGCAATGCAAGTAAATGTACCAATGTAGAGAAAAAGACAAAAAACCTTAGTAAATTATTTCATACCCATCAGCTGCAACAACACACACAAGAATTCAATTATATAAGAACAAGATAAATAAAGATAACACAAACATACAATGGAAACATCTCTACAAAGTGGATGTTTTTGTTAGATGGAAAATCAGGTCATCTTGATCACTCCAAAAGATATAACAAAGTAGGCCTAGGATGAACCACGGAACCGTATTCATAATCACCCAAAAGGGTGTTACAAAAGAACAAACAACACATCTGTCTGAGAATTTAAGGGTTAACAAGTTTTGATAATGACAACAATGATCACAATGCACAAGGCATCAATCCACCCAAAAACATTATAGTTGAAAAAGTATCTTTATGTTAGCAAATGAAGTTTAGACTCTAGAGTACCATATTCACACTGAGGACCTCTTTCTTTCCAAAAAGATATAAAACAGGTCAACGATGGTAGTCAAATGAAGCTTACCATTAATACGCTAGAAGAATCAAATCTAAAGACTTTTAGAGTGGGAATAAACAATATAGAACAAACCAAGCCTCATGCTTAACTGTCAAAGACTCGAAACCCAAATGAAATGAATTACGTCTTGCCCAAAAATAAGCAAACAGAATGAAGTAGTCCTCATCAGAATGATGAATCTCAAGGAAATTATGTCATACAAAGTGTTGCAGGAGTTTGACTATAGTGGGAGGGTATAAGTTAGGGTCCTACCCTAACCTCCCTACTTTAAAATATTTAGGATTTAATCAATTAATTTATAAGGCCATCTTCTCTGAATAACGCCCATTAGATGGTCAGTGGGTAGTTACGTAATGTCAAATGATAATCCATATTCAATAAGGCCCACTAGTTGTTTAATACTCATTAATGATGGGAACACTAGTTAAAGTTTTTTCTACTAAGAAAGTATTTAGAGCTAGAAGGCTATGTAAGGTTTTGTCAAGAGTTGTTGTTGTATTAGAAACTTGGACCCCCATCTCAAAAAAGATTGCCTCCTCAAAAAGGCCCATGAACATTGCTCTCTATACTCCTTACTTAGTGGTATGAAAGATTTCATTCAGTACTATTGTTGGAAACCCTCAAGTATATCAAAGAGTTATAGCTCGTAACACTCCTTTGTCCTTGGGACCTTGGCCTCTACAACAATGGTAGCAAAATTCCTACATCACTGAGACTATCTCGACTTTCAACATTATGTCAAAGCATTAGTACTTAGCAATGACTAACACCCGAACAACATTATTTTTTAAAAAAGTACAAGACCAACCCATAGCATTGTGGGAAACCTATCTCAACAAATTCCTTGCAGCACACAAATAGCATTGGTACAAATATTCAACTAAAAATTTTTGTGGACCCAAGCATGCTCTCGCAGATGACCTACCTCAAAACCCTCCTTGTGTGAGTCTAATCGTGTTGGTATAAGTCCCTAGTAACCCTTTTGGTGGACCCACAAACTTCAAGCCAAACACTTGAAGCTTGACTTGGACAACAAAGGCACCCAAATAGACAACTAGTTCAAGAATCTTGACCACTCAATTACTGAGCTCCGTGAAAATTATAAAACACAACTTGATAAGAACACATTCATGGAATGTACTATTGGTTAAATACCAAACATGCACCAACAACTTAATATGTCGGTCAACCGCTTCATACCAAAAAGACCTATTGGCAAGAGCAGCTCATGAAATCCCCAAGTAAGGAAACTTCTATGGAGCGAGAACACCACAATAAACAACCCGTTTAGGATAACCATTGCAATAGATCCTACTTTCCTGATAACCATATTTGGAACAAATATCCCAAAGTGCACTTGAACAAGTTTCATGGTTCAAATCCCATAAATTGGGTTACTCAAATGGAACATTGCTTTTCCCTCCAAGGTATTATCAATGACTTAAAGAAACTCCACGTCGATGCGTTACACTAAGATAGGGAATGTTGGCAAGGATGGCAAGGGTGTAAGAAATCCTGTGCAAGGTACATTACCTTGACCCAATTTGTCAAATCCATCTATACTCATTTTGAAACCCACTCAAAATAGTTAAGTGGGTTAGATAACTTATAACACATTGGCACAATGGAAGATCTTATGGATGAAGAAAATATGACTTAAGAAAATGAATTTGCTCATTTACACATTATGTCAAACATTTACAGAACCTAGGGTTTTAACTTATATTAATGGAAAGTAAAACCATACTTCTGAAATGTACTTCAAAATTCTGTCAAATACTGAAACAATCTTTAAGCAGATGAACACAATGATTTTGGTCTAAGACCAGCCAAAACCCCAACTTGGGGAAAACCCTAGAAAGAAGATATTTTCATTAACAGAAAGATTCAGAAATATTTTTCTCCAACACAAAATATTTTTCTTCTGACCCATACTGACAAAATCATTCATCAAAACAACTGCAAATACCTCGAAAACCATGCCAAATTGTTGTACTGTCCACACGTGTGGTACGGACTGTACAAATCTCACACGTGCTGCACTTTTTGTACTTTCTGCCTGCCTCGAGATTCGTGCCCAACAGCAATAAATGTTGCACAGCCCTGTCAAAGAAAAATCAGCAGTACAGAATCTAACTCAAAATCTGAGCCTTCACACGTGCTGTACGAAATTGACAGGCTGCATTAAATGTTGTTGTATTTTCCTCAATATTTGTGCTGCAAATTGTCTTGGGAAACATGTCAGTTTTCTAGGGTTCTTTTCTCTTTCAATCTCATTTTCTTCTTCCTCTCCTCATTGATGGTGAATTATCTTTATTTGTCCTCTCTTTGCTTTATACTTAATTTTCGTAACTTCCTTCATCAACAACCTAATCTAGGGTTCATATTCTTTTACAAAATCAAGGGTCTACATCATAACTCACTTTTTAATAATTAAAAACTTTAATTATTAAATACATTTAAGTGTGACCCACTTTTCTAAAGTATAAAAACACATTCAATTTATTTATATAAAGTTTAAACGTCACTTTGTTACATAAATACATAAGGACAAAATTTTTGGTCCTCTCATCACACTCACACCAAAAACATGGGAGGACCTTCAGAGTTAACTTTCCAACACACCCTCCTAACGAGGAAGGTCCGCAGCACTATCTCCATCTTTGACTCCTGCAACAGCTCCCTCCTGCTCTGGAATCAACCTCGAAAACAGATGCTCTATCTCGAACTGAAACTCTGAAGCCTGAGACTCAACTTGAGTCCCATCAACCTGCTCAACTCCATATCTATCAACTCTTGGTCGTACAACATGCCCTCTCAGGATATATAGTCTGTCCATGCGATCTCCCAATAAGATGGTGGTACCAACCGGCTCATCTCTCCGATACAAGAAGATATGACCAGACCTGATCATCATCCCATAGCCATCATCCTCGAAGGATGACACTGAGAGTTTGCTCACTCCCATCCCAGGTACAAACAATACTCCATGAATATCTAGGAACTCTCAAGGTCTAGTTGGAACCTAATTGTTCCAACCCCTTGTATAGCAATCTAGGAACTATCAACATCTGTCTAAATGAAGTGTCCCGGCCCCAACAATGTGATCATCTGAAAAGACTCATAGACTCCAGTCATATGTCTGGTTGCACCACTGTCAACAACCCAGACATGCTCAAAGGTAGAACTCCCTACACTGGAATCAATTGAGAAAAGAGAAAACTCTTGCTCAAACTTCTTGGCATATTCTTCTACTACTGCAAAGGTTGCCATATCTCTTTCAGTCTTCACAATCTTTTTCTCAAGACATTTTGTGGCATAGTGTCCTAACTGGCCACAATGATAACATTTGATCCGACTTAGATCTTTCTTCTTCTTGTTCTTGGATTTGGCTGCAAGTGCCACATTTTGCTCAGCATCCTCACTAGTTTGGCCAACCTGTGGCCCATCTCGGATTTCCTCTTGTGTAAAATCATCCCACAATTTGGAACAACTTGGAAGTGTTTCTTTGCCCACAATGCACTTCACAAAAACCTCCCACTTCTTGGTGAAAGCCCTTCAAGGCTATCCTCACCAATTCAAAATCCAAAATGGTTTCTCCTACTACTGCCAACTCGTCCTTAACTTGTGTAACACGAGTCAACTAAGAGGCTACACCCTCATCGTTTTTCATTTTAATGTTGTGTAGCTTGTCTTTTAGGGACATATTCTGGTTTTCGTTCTTTGCTTCTAACAACTTGGTAAACGTGTCCCACATTTCTTTAGCAGATTTCTTTTCTGACAAGTGTGGTATGAGATGGTCTTTAACCCCATCCAAAATAATTCTTTGGGCTCTGGCTTCATGAGCTTCAAACTCCTCAAGCTCATCTTTATTTGTTGGCTTCCTCATGACACTGTTAATAAAACTCCAAACTCTAAGTTCTTTCATTACAACAATAATTCTTAGTTTCCATGGGATGTAGTTGGATACTCCATCCAACCGATACTTAGACCTAATGTTCATCATGGAAAATATCTTGCAACCAAAAATTAACTGAAGACAAATCTAACAATTTTCTGAAACTTCAAAGAACACCTGCTAAACTTCTTTTTCAGTATGACTCTGTTAAACTATGATCTAATACCATCAGCTCTGATACCATGAAGGAAATCTGACAAGAAAATGAATTTGCTCGTTTACAAATTTTGTCAAACATTTACAGAACCTAGGGTTTTAACTTAAATTATTGGAAAGTAAAACCACACTCTTGAAATGTACTTCAAAATTCTGTCAAACACTGAAACAGTCTTTAAACATATGAACATAATGATTATGGTCTAAGACAAGACAAAACCCCAACTTGGGGAAAACCCTAGAAAGAAGATATTTTCATCAAAAGAGAGATTCAAAATCATTTTTCTCCAACACAGAAAATATTTTTCTTTTGACCCATACTAACAAAATCATTCATCAAAACAACTGCAAATACCTCTAAAACCATGCCAAATAGGTGTTGTATGGAAATGTTGTACTTTCCACACTTGTGGTACAGACTATACGGATCTCACACGTGCTACACTTTTTCTGTACTTTTTGCCTACCTCGAAATTCGTGCCCAATAGCAATAAATGTTGTACGGCCCTGTCAAAGAAAAAACAGCAGTACGAAATCTCCCACAAAATCTGAGCCTTCACACGTGTTGTACGAAATGGATAGGCTACATGAAATGTTGTTGTACTTGCCATGATATTTGTACTACAAATTGTCTTGGGAAGCATGCCAATCTTCTAGGCTGCTTCTTTTCTCTTTCAGTCTCAATTTCTTCTTCCTCTCCTCATTGATGGTGAGTTATCTTTATTTGTCCTCTCTCTTTGTTTTATACTTCTTTTGTAACTACCTTCATCAACTACCTAATCTAGGGTCGATATTCTTTTATAATATCAAGGGTCTACATCATAACTCACTTTTTAATATTTAAAAACTTTAATTATTAAATACATTTAAGTGTGACGCACTTGTGGTACGGACTGTACGGATCTCACATGTGCTGCACTTTTTCTGTACTTTTTGCCTACCTCAAGATTTGTGCCCAATAGCAATAAATGTTGTACAGCCCTGTCAAAGAAAAAATGGTAGTACGAAATCTCCCTCGAAATCTGAGCCTTCACACATGCTGTACGAAATTGACAGGTTGCATTAAATGTTGTTGTACTTGCCATGATATTTGTACTGCAAATTGTCATGGGAAGCGTGCCAATCTCCTAGGGTTCTTTTCTCTTTCAGTCTCAATTTCTTCTTCCTCTCCTCATTGATGGTGAGTTATCTTTATTTGTCCTCTCTCTTTGTTTTATACTTAACTTTTGTAACTACCTTCATCAACTACCTAATCTAGGGTTGATATTCTTTTACAAAATCAAGGGTCTACATCATAACTAACTTTTTTTAAATTAAAAACTTTAATTATTAAATACATTTAAGTGTGACCCACTTTTCTAAAGTATAAAAACACATTCACTTTTTGGTCCTCTCATCACACTCACACCAAAAACATGGGAGGACATTCAGAGTTACTTTTCAACAATGGAAGCCTTCGAGCAATTGGCAATCTACACAAAGGACATCAACAATACCTTTTTCTAAGAATGTTTATCAGTTATTTGAAGAAGAAGATTCTAGCACAAGTCTTAATGGGTCACCCAACTACTTTGTTGGTGGCATCTCAACAAGCTAGAGAGGCCCAAGTGGTGATCAATGCTCAAACCAAAATAAACCCATTTATTCCCCACCCCCCACAACAACCCCTCCCCACTCTCAACCATTTGAGTTAAAAAAATTGACCTGGGAAGAAGTGGCAAAATACCAACACCTCAAAGACCATTAATCTAAGGAACAAAAAATATTTCAAATGGATGTGTCCCACCAACAACAACAAAAAGACATTCTCGAGGATGACACTCCTCAGCTCGATTTAGCGAAAACTACCCTACCACATTAAAAAATGCCCTATCGTCCTTTACATGAAATTCTAGCGCCCTAGACCCTGAAGTTGATTAGCTACATCAAGCACTAAAAGGTGATTATTTTGATTTACATGACAACACCCACAATTTTATTGCTACAAAAGTTGCAGAAGAAACCCATTGTTATGTCCATGCGATGGCTAACTTAGAAATTATGATAGACACTAGAGGTATGATGAAATGTGGTGGAAAGTGTGAGAATGTGAAACTTCATATGGGGTACCATCTACTCAAATATCACAAGCTCGTTATTGAAATGGGAGTTTGTTATGTAGTGCTCGAAGTAGAATGGTTATGCACTCTAGGTCTTATTACCAAGGATATCAAAGAACTATACAAGAGCTTCACTATGGAAGATCACCAACAAACACCGAAAGGGCCCATGTCCAACTCCATTGAAATTATCAGCTCTCATTGTATGGAGAAGCTCTTGAACAAAGGCCACATAGGCATTACTTCCCAACACAAAGCCATTCACCCAAATTTGTGGTTGGTCCTAAATCTTGATCAAACATCAACAAGTATTTGAAACACATCGTGGCTTACCCCCTTCACTCGATGAGCATGATCACAAAATCCCACTGCTTCTGGGCATTGAGCCACCCATTGTGCATCCTTATGGTCACCCTTTTGTATAGAAGAATTAAACTTAAAAGATTATTCAAAATTTGTTGGAGGCTAGAATCCTTCATCCCAATACAAACTTTTGTTCATCACCAATGGTCATGGTATTGGAGAAAGAAGGCAATTGATGCATATGTGTCTTAATTACTGTGCTCTCGATAAGTTCACCATCAAAGAAAAATTTCCCATCCCAATTATTGATGACCTTTTGAATGAGCTTTACGGTGCCTAGTTCTTGATTAAACTGGAGTTTCGCCCATGCTACCACCGAATACAAAAGAAGGTGGTGGACATCCCTCAAACAACTTTGTATACACATGAAATCCATTATGAGTTTTTAGTGATGCCCTTAGGACTTCACAATACTCCATCAACCTTTCATAGCCTCATGAACAAGCTTTTGCATCCCTTCCTATAGATATTGCGCCTGTAATCTTTGATGATATTTTGATATATAAAAAAACCATGGTGGAAAACATCGGCATCGGCAAAAAATCGGCAAGGGTCCAGAAAACGTCTTCTCGACAATATCAGCAAAAAAATCGGCAAACCACGACAAATATTGAAAAACACAAAATATATTCTTTTTTTCATAATTTTAAGCATATAAAGCAACAATGACACCAAATAAATAAATTGGCACATAAATATTGAAAAAAACACTGATATATATCTTGTAGTCATGCCAAATATAAAAGTTTGAATGATGTATATTCAAAAAATGGTATATTCAATTTTTCAAAACTAAATTTCAAAATTTATATAAATTATAATATGTTACATTGTTATACTTAATACTTATAGTTATTGTGTATTATAATTTATGATATTATCATTTATTTAAAATTTTAATATCTAGATTCTAGAATCTAGATTCTAATAAGTATTATGCATTGTACAGTCACTCAGCTACTCATGGTTTGAAGTTTTGGAATCATAAATGACATTAACAATGGAAGAAGTTAGAAAAAAAATGGCATTAACTCTGATATTGGAGAGAAATGAACAAAAATGGCATAGATTTAAAAAAAAATAATGAACAAAAATGGCACAGATTTTTAAAAAATTAACTTACCTCTACGTTTTCCCTTGAGCAAGGGCTCTTCAAACCCTAACCGCCCTTCAGACGTCCCTCAAACTGCCCTTCAAATGCCAAGACGAACACCTGCAATTTACGATTTTTGAGAATTAAATGGTGAGTCGTGACCGCGCTACTGTTTGATAAAATCCTCCTAGTATGCTTGAATCTTGATAAAACCCTCCTGGATACAAAGGATAAATTCGTGAGTGTGAAACAATGCCCCTCTTCTGTCGTTCTCCAAGGCAAAATGACCAAATTGAACACCTAAATCACCTTTAACGAACCGAACAGAAGACATGACGTGGTTTTGGGTCGTGGCGCGATTTTTTAGCTCACCGCACAATGTATGAATTTTTCCAGAAATTGCGATTTTTTCGCCATAAAAATTTGTCAACCCGAAAATCTCGCGATTTTTCGGGACATCGGCGAAAAATCGACGATTCTTTCTTCTATGAAAAATACCTAGGAAGCATATGTGGAGCATATTGAAAAAGCCCTACAACTTCTCCGAGACAACCAATTGTTCTTTAAACATTACAAATGCACTTTCGCCACTTCAAAAGTTGAAAACTTGGGTTACATTGTCAATAAGGACAAAGTGCGTGTGGATCCCAAAACAATTGAGGCTATGCAAGATTGGCTACGCCCCAAGACCCTAAAAAGCTTACATGATTTCTTAGGACTTATGGGTTACTAAAAGAAGTTTGTGATGAATTATGGGTGAATTGCAGCCCCCTTAACCAGCATGTTCAAAAAGAATGCCTTTGTATGGAATGAGGTCGTTGAGCAATCTTTGTCAACTTTAAAGGATGTCATGTGTACTACACCCATCTTAGTCGTCCCTAATTTCACTAAGACTTTGATCTTGGTGTGGCGTTTCAAGTAGAGGCATTGGAGTTGTGTTGATGCAAGAAGTTCACCCCTTGGCATTAACTAGTAAACAGTTGTCTTAAAGGAACTTGGGCAAGTACGCCTATGAGAAAGAGACAATGGCCATCATTCATGTAGTAGACACTTGGTGCATGTATTGTTGAAATACTGAGAGGGGGGTGAATCAGTATTTGCACAATTATAAAAAGTTTAATCAAGAGCAAGTTGCTAATCACCAATTATAGCATATCATCAATGTACATGAAAATAACAAAATGCACAATACACTATTTTGACGTGGAAACCCAAGTCCTGGGGGTAAAACCACGGAAGCCTTTTTAAAAATAAATTTGACCCGGCAACAACTGGGCTAGCAGATTTAATACAACTTTTCCAGCTACAACCCCTTAGGGTTCATCAGCCGCAACTGACAAGCTACTACAACAGCTTAACTCACAAGATTGTGAGCCCTAGCACCGCCCTACCGCCCTGAAGAAGAAGACTAAACCTGTGGCCCTGATCTTCAAATCTTCGAATCTTCCTGCATTGATCTTCTTCCAAGGTTCATTAGTTCTTCTTGCTGAAGTGTATGAGGACTCCTCCATGGTTGACTTCTTTGACTTGCACAATCTTGGGCTTTGTGACCAAACCCACTACAAGTGTAGCATCTCGATGTGTGACAGGTGGCAGCAATATGTTCAACTTGATTACATGTCCAACATCTAACTGAGTCATTGGGACTTCCACCACTTTTTCTTTCGTAGAGTCTTCAATCCATGGCCTTATGACCAAAGTTAGAACAAATATAACAATAACCATTGAATCCACTTTCATACCTAGGACTTTGGTTCCATCTTGGAGTTGTTTCTTTTCTGAGCTTGCTTTGAGGAATAGATCTAACTCCTTGTTGCATTCTTTAACTCCCAAAGTCCTTGTTGTCATGTGCAGGTGCATGGGGAGCAGCTTTGGACGTTGATGGACCTGCTTCTGGAGTCTTAGGAGACCAAGTGTCATTTTCATATTTTTCTTTCTCCTTCTTGTAACCAAGACCAATCTTGTCACATGGAAATCTTTGGCAATCCAAGATCTTATCTAAGGCAATTGAACTGTCTTTGAACTCGACAAAAGCATCATTCTTTTCACCTTTCTTTCTCTCAATTTCCATCCTTTGGATTGTTTGCTCCTTTTCTTCCACCTGTTTCTTCAAGATTTCTTCTATCCTCTTGGCTTCCTCCAGCTGAGTCTTCATATCATGATTGACCTCTCTTGTTTCTTCAAACTCTTCTGAGTCTTCACCAAGCTCTTCTTGTTCTTCCTTTTGACTAATCAATTCAGTCTTTAGTCGTTCAACTTCAGCATCCTTGTCTTTCATCTGATCCCGCAACTCTTTGTCCTTGTGTTTGAGCTTCACAAGCGACACTTTCATTGTCATGGTCTTCTGCTAATATTCATTAAAAGAATCCAAGATTTTCTTTAAGAACTTTGTGAATTCACTATGGTTGATATTTACTCTGTTCATGACCCAATCTGCTCTGAGATCAATATTTAACAAGGTTAGCCCTTTATCATCTTCTGCAAGAACCTTCTCAATTTCATCACATAGGCTATCATTACAATCACAAGAGATACCTTTACTGGAGTCCTCTTCTTCTTGATTGACCACTTTCGGGGGCCTTGTATTCTGATTCATGATCTGTCTTTTCGGATTATGGTCTTGCCTTCTGATACTCGCTTTCCAACTTGAACCATAGGTCTTTGGCTGAAGTGTAATCTCCTACACTTTCCTTCACTAAGCTAAGAAGTCCATCCATGAGAAACTTCAAGGCTGTAGCGTTGTCCTTCTTTGCTTCCTTCTGTGCAGCTGACTTCCCCTTCTTATTTGATGGAGCGAGTGGATTGATCACAATCTCCCAAACACCAAACTTCTTTAGATATACCTTCATTTTACTCCTCCAATCAAAATAGTCTATAACATCAAGCACAGACACATCATTGCTAGATGACTCTGCTTTTTCTTCCATTGTGCCTCCACGGATCTCTTTCAAGATTGCAAGGCTTATGACGAAGGCCTGCTTGTTACCTACTAAGTCATACTTAGTCGGTGTTATCAAGTGAGCATGGTGAACCGAACATAGATGATTTGTTCGAACTTCAAAAGACCTTCAGACTTGCTTCTGGGAAGTGTTTTTTTATCTACCACATGTTCATACCCCTTAGGGGAGTTGTAATAAAATGTTCTAGCATGGTAGTGTCTGTAAAAGACTCAATCTCCTGGACTCATTTGTCAATCCGATCAGCCCAAAGTGTTTTTCCCCTTGGTTATTATTGGTTTTTGAATAAACGACTCATAATTTCTGAGTTTTTCACTCAATACCTCCTAAGTTGGGGTGGTCGGCTTGACATTTAGGCCTATTGAGGTTATTAGAGTCTGTGTGTCAATGTATAAACATGCTAGGCATTATGGTCGAGTCATATGAANTAGGTTTTTTTTTTTTTTAATTTTAATTTTTCCACAAAACTTAGGCTATTTTTTAATTTTAAGTCAGTTTCAGTCATGGGGGTGCTCATTTTCTAACTCGAAGCACCCGGTAAACCCATAAACCCACTTTTCCTAAGTTTTGAGTGATTTTTTCATCACTCAGGTAAGAAAATCCAAAAAAATCAAATATTAATTAATTTAATTAAAAATGAATTAAATAATGGAGCAAATCCAAGTTCCTAAATCGGTGGATTCTCGACCGATTTGATTGAAATCAGTTTCTATTAGCCTCCTTGATTTTTGTTGGGACTTTCCTTTGATCGAGGCATTAGTTTTAGTCCCTCTCAGCTCCTCTATGAGTTCACTGGGGTTTGGAGGGCGTCTCTCTCCCTCATGGGGCAAATTGTGTTGTGTTGTGCATTCAGGATGAGTTGGGTGAGCCGATAGGTGGTGTGGTGGCGCCTCAGGTGAGAGGTGGCACACCTAGACTGCCTGATTCACTTCAGATCTCACCCAGTTCACTGCAGATCATCTCCCAGCTCCTCGCGATTTTCATTGGTTTTGGAGAGAAGGATATCTTCGTCCTTATGCCCTAGCATGGATGAGTCTAGCTAGGGCACCCACACTTGGTTTTGACATAGGCTACAGAGTCCTCTTCATGGACAAGAAGGTCCTACTATGGGCAAAGAATGAAAAGCTACGCTCAGCTGTACAGATTGGGGTTCAAGAGGGAGGTATTTGTAAGGCTTCCGAAGATTCCACTCATGCTTTGGTACACCATATAGTTGATCCATGTGAGATATGGCATCGAAATTTTTGGACACCTTCATTATACAGCTCTTCCAAGATTACAAAAGATGGTCACAGGTATGCCAGAGGTCTCTCCCAAATATGATGGAATCTGCAAAGGATGTGCTCTAGGTAAGAACACTAAGAAATCCTTTTCTAGAAGCAAAAATAGATCTAAAGGTATATTGGATTTGATTCACTCTGACATTTGTGGACCCATGTCTTCACCTTTCCTGAGTGGATGCTTGTATTATGACTTGTTCATTGATGATCATTCTCGAAAGTCATGGGTTTACTTCCTCAAGGCCAAAAGTGAAACATTTTACAGGTTCAAAAAGTTCAAGGCTCTAATTGAAAATCAAATAGGCAAACACACTCGTATCTTGAGATCAAATAACGAAGGTGAGTATGAATCTAATGAGTTTAATGATTTTTGCCAAGAAGCAAGAATCAAGAAAGAGATGGCAGTACCGTACAACCCTCAGCAAAATGGGGTTGCAAAAAGGAAGAATAGAACGATCTGTGAAGCTACTAAAGCCATGCTTACTGATCTAGATATTCCTTTATCCTTGTGGGTTGAAGCTGCTTGTACTGTTGTGTACATCCAAAATAGAAGCCCTCATATTATCTTGGGAGAGAAGACTCCAAAAGAAGTCTTCACCAGCAATAAACCTGCAGTTGACCACATGAGGATATTTGGCACTTCGGTTTTATCATGTCCCCAATTAAATAATTTCCAAATAAGACTATTTGCAAATAATGTTTCACCAACCTACTAGTTCCCTAGGTTGAGATGGAGACATAAATTTCGTAAAGGGAATATGGGACCCAAAAGGACTTTAGTTTACCATATTCACATTTAATTGGGTCACATAAATGATCAATACTAAGAAAATAAGGTGGCGTGAGTTCATGAAGACACTTGGAAGCTTGTGAAGAATTTGGGTGACTAGATTCCCCACACACTTGGCATGGTATTCATCCAAATTCGAACACATGAGTAATGTCACATTATTGGATGGTAATGTGGTGTCAAATATCATAGAATGAGCCAAGGAAGTCGAATTGGTAAATGAGGGTAACTCCCATGGAAGAGGAAGAGACTAGAAGACAAGGTGTACCACTTGGAAGGAGATTCTATGCACTCTATGACAACAAATGATGGAATATTCTATGACAAGTATGGCAAATTCAGACCTGATTGCTGACATATGACAAATCTGACATGTCAGGGCTAAAAATAGCCACCAAAAGGTCGAAATTGGGAGTTATAGGCAGCCATTCGAATTGGGGAAAGAATTGGAGCATGAAGAGGAAGACAAGTGTTATCAAAGTTACTAAACCACTAAGATGAGTTGGAGAAAGCTCATGGAGGGAAATTCGACCTTAGGAGGCATCGTGAAGTTAATAAAAGGATGTCATGAGGAAGGAGAATAGCTTTTGATCATTTGTTAACTGGGCTTTGGAATTTTGGAGAGCTTTTGCTTGTCCATGGCACGGTGAGTGCACACCTACCCTGCTAGTGAACCAATTTCGAGGGAGTTGCATTCCTTTCCAAGTTGGTTGATGGAGAGGCCATTCAGACCTCTCATGGGAGATTAATGAAGGAGTTTTATTTGCAGTTTGAAGGTCCATAAAGTCAAATTCTCATCTATCTCCCCATTCTCTCATTCCTTCTTATCCATTTCCCCACACTCACATTTGATGGCGCACTTGTTGGAGTGATTCTTGCGCTTTGCTGAGGATAGTTGATGACAAAGCTTTGATTTATGATGTATGGCTTTGTAATATCATCTCCATATGCTCTGTAAGTCAAAACCTCGGAAATACATGTATGAAAGGCTCGCATTCCCCATGCTCTTCAATAACTAGTTGTCATGGACTTGGCTTCAATATTGAAGTAGCTTTATATCAGATTTGTATGAGGACATTTATATGAGTTTTATGATGATGGGGAAGAAATATATGATGTATGGCTCTATAATATTATGTCCACATTCTATGTAAGTCGAAATATCAGAAATACATGTATGAAAAGCTTGTATACTCATGCCCTTGTATCACTAGTCTTCATGGATTTTGGCTTCAATCTTGAAGTAGTTTTAGACCAGATTTGTATGAGAGATATTCTATGAGTTTGAGGATGTTGTGACAGCCATATAAGATTAATTACTCTGTAATTTCATGTCCATAACCTCTATGGATCGAAATCCAAGAAACTCATGTGTGAAAAGTTTGCACTCCCATGCCATTGAATCACTAGTTTCCATGACTTTGGCTTCAATCTTGGAGGAGTATTGTATCAGATTTGTGGGAGGGTTTTCCTTTGAGTTTTATGTTGTTGTGAAAGAAATTTTTATTCCATATATTACCACCATGTTTCATATTACTCTCATAACCATATATTCTACCTTTCCTATGTCAAAGTCTAGCTAGTAATGCAAATTTCCCTTAGGCAATTTCTATGAAAGTTACCCTACAAATGTTGCAAACCATAATCCATTTGCAGAACTTAATGAACATTATTAAGGACTGTAATTGATGTCTGATACTCATTCCCATACTCTGTTCTTAAATTTTGGAGGGTTGTCCTTGATTTGGAGAGCTAGTTTGGCCATCTCACCCTTGGGGGGATTTGAACACAATTTCCTAGTAATTTTGGTCGTTTTGTCATTAGCCCCAAACAAGTTTGCAGAGGTCTAAAGTCTAATAAAAAGTATCCATAAAACACCTTGGGATGTTTTAAGACTCACCATACCATCTCCTTTCAAATTCAAGACCATTTGGTGAAAGTTGGAACCCTCTAGAGTCATGACTAGTTAAGCTCGAATTTTGCCTAAATTGCACTTTTCTCCAAAATTCTGAAAAAGGGCCATTATAGGTTTACATTCATGTGCCAAAAGAAAAGAGAGCTAAGCTAGAAAAAAGAGAGCTAATCTAGAGCCTTCCAATAAGAAAGGTATATTTGTCGATACAATGACAGCTTGAAGGCCTACCGCATCTATGTACCTGGACAGAGGTACATTTAAGTTAGTAGAGACGTGATCTTCCATGAGTAAGTTGTGTTTCATCAAACACAAGAGCTTTCAAAGGAAGATGAAGTACCTCAAATGAGTTTCCAGATTCAAAAGTTCAAAGGGAGGAAGAGGAATTTGAGGATCAAATTCCAGATGCACCTAAGGATACTGAAAGTCCACCAGAAGAACTGCTTGAAGTTCCTCCTTCCAAAAGGATACCTGCTTGGTACTGAGAAACAGTGCAATAAGCTAAGAAGCATAAAGCTCCTCCCAGGACTTTCAGTGAAAGCATAAGACTACATAAGCACTCCGGTCTTATGAGCCAGCTCATTGGTGCAAAACCTTCCACGTACAAAGAAACAGCAAGTCAACAGGTATGGGTTGATGCCATGATTGAAGAGTACAGTTCAATCATGAAGAATGATGTGTGGGAAGTTGTTCCCAAACCGACGGGAAAGTCAGTGGTAACATACAGATGGCTTTACAAAATCAAGCATGGTGTTGATGGCAATGTGGAGAAGTACAAAGCAAGATTCGTAGCTCATGGCTTCACTCAAAAAGAAGGCATTGACTATGATGAGACATTTTCTCTTGTTGCCAGGTATACTGCCATCAAAACCATCATTTATCTTGCTGCAATATTCAGATGGACGTAAAGACAGCCTTCCTCAATGGCAAGATTGATGAGGAAGTCTATATTGAACAACCTAAAGGCCTTGTAACTCATGGGAATAAGACCCATGTGTGTAAACTAAAGAAAGCCTTGTATGGACTAAAACAGGCTCCGAGAGTCTGGTATGCGAGGATGGATGGATTTATCCACAGCTTGGGGTTTTCCAAAAGTACAGCTTGACTCCAACTTGTACTTTAAGGTTACTCATAACCATATCTTGATACTTGTTCTATATGTGGATGACTTGTTTCTTACAAGTGAGGAACAACTGATAGAACAATGTAAGAGGGAGCTTACCTCTGAATTTGAGATGAAAGATCTCGGTTTGATGCATTATTTTCTTAGCTTAGAGATCTGGCAAAAGCCAGGCGAGATCTTCCTGACACAAGGGAAGTATGCAGTAGACATCTTGCAAAGATTTGAGATGCAAGACTGCAAGTCCATGAGCATCCCCATGACTACCAACTTGACAAAGTTGCGAGACTCATCCACCAGTTCACAAGGTGTGGACTCTACTCTGTACAGATAGCTTATTGGATCCTTGATGTATCTCGTACATACGAGACCAGATATCTGTTACACAGTGAATGCTCTGGGTCAGTTCATGTCCGAACCGAAGCACATACACTAGGTAGCCACCAAACATGTACTCGGATATGTGCGAGGTGCTATCACTTATGGGCTCAGGTATACTTCCATTAGTGGAGTATTGTTAGCAAGATATGCTGATTCAAATTGGGTTGGCAGTACAGTAAACCGAAAAAGCACCCCTTGGTTCAGCAGGAAACAAGGTTCCATAGCTCAGAGTACAGCTGAGGCAGAGTATATTACTGCAAGTGATGCCTGCAAGGAAGCAGTTTGGCTAAGGAAACTTCTATCTCATTTGTTCGATGGAAAGCTTGACTCAACGATCATCCATTGTGATAATCAGAGTTGCATGAAGCTTTCAAAGAACCCGATGTTTCATGACAGATCGAAACACATTGAAATGAAGTATCATTTCATCAGAGACCTAATAGAAAGAGGTACTCTGAAGTTGCAATACATTCGTACAAATCAACAGATCCCAGATATCCTGACAAAGCCTCTGACAAGAACAAAGTTCATGTACTTTCATGACAAGCCTGGCATGGCAAAGAATGCCTCTCTCGCTGAGAGGGGGTGTTGATTTTTCCTAAGCAACATCGAGAGCCATTCTCTTAGGAGAATGGAGACATCTGGTTAGAGACCAGGATGTGGAACCAGTCCAACACTGGGGGACTCAACCTTGAGTTGAGTGACCATTCTGTTGAATGGAAACATCTGGTCCAGGACCAAGATGTGGAACCAGTCCAGCACTGGGGGAATCAACCTTGAGTTGAGTGACCATTATATTGAATGGAAACATTTGATCGGGGACCAACATGTGGAACCAGTCTAGCACTGGGGGGCTCAATCTAGAGCTAAGTGGCCATTCTTTGAATGGAGGCACCTGGTCAATTACCAGGAATTTAACCTAGTCCGAGACTAGGGACTCAGCCCGGGGCTAAGGGTCGTTCTTCGAGAGAATGGAGGCGGTTGGACTGTTACCAAGTATTTGACCTTGGGTCAAATTATGCAGCCTATGGCTGAGGTGCCTAGTCTGTTACCAGGATAACACTATAAGCCCTAGACCGAGTCTGGGCATGTGTGACACTCCTCCGTCGATCTGTGGGCTTTGTGATCTTCTCTAGGGATTAGCTACCCTTGGTTAAGACACCTTAGTACCTGATCTTGGTGGGCACATGGAGTGTGAGATAAAAGCATTAGTAATTCTCTTTGTTTATTATGATGTACTTTGAGTGGGGATGAAGGACCACCTTGACCACTTGTTTTGACCACAAGGGCACTTGAAGAAGGCTAAAGTAAAAGTATAAAATACATAAGGACCCTTAGTACCACTAAGGAGTCAAAGTGAAAGTGCAAAAAGACATTTAGTACCACTAAAGGTAAAAGTCAAAGTAATAAACTAATAAAATAATATTATTTTGTTCTTTTGAGTTTTGGTCCACTTACAGCTGACTCTAAGGATATAAAAGAAGATCAATCCATTTAATTTTTACACACACATACTTGCTCTTGCACTCACAGTTGCTAGACAAAGATTTTCATTGGTTTTGGAGAGAAGGATATCTTCGTGGTTATGCCCCAGCATGGATGAGTCTAGCTAGGGCACCCACACTTGGTTTTGATAAACTCTAACCTAGGGTTTGACTTACGAACAGCATCAGCAGCATCTTATGGTCTTAGGGATTTACCCTAACTCCACCAGCAGCAGCAATCTACCTTCGATAGCTCCTCTCCCTCTTTTAGTTGTTCTCACCACCCTCAGTCATCTACAACAGGCTCGGGGCAGCCTGCTAGCAGTGTTATCGGAACCGGCCCAAAACCGGCAAAACCGGCCGGTCTGACCGGTTCACAGGGTTGACGGTCCGGTTTCCTAAAAAAATTTTAAAAACCGGAAATTTGACCAAACCGGGCACTGAACCGGCCGGTCCGTACTCTGCCGTACGTCCGCTTGCAGGGACCCACGTTTTTTCAAATTTAAAAAAAAAAAATACAACCTAAAAGAGGGCGCACTTGGGTAGACTGTCATCTATGGAGAGTGTCTGAAATTGCAGAGGAAACAGTCACCATTTATTGGTGAGTTGTGAGAGCCTTGTAGTGGTTACTTGTTGAGGAAGGGCATAATCTCAGTAGTCTTCTCATTTTTTTTATATACAAGCTGTTACAGGATTTCATGGACTGAGTTGTGGCCACATAGGAAGATACCCTGCTGCCATCATTTCCAGAAATCGTGGGTACCATCCTCTCAGCGTTTTGACTGTCATACTGTGTTAATTTATTGGGATGAAGTTTCTTTCCAGCTGGGCATTATCATTGGGTATGAAGACTGTATATTGAGGAGAAATTGTGGTCCTGTGCACCAAAAAGAAGTTCTGCCCTACAAACTCAGTCAGTTAAGTGTTCAGCACAGCCATTAATTTGCTACGTTCAGGAAATGACCAGGTTTGAGGGTTAATTA
>LPNX010115630.1:184143-248565 GCA_001517045.1 Pseudotsuga menziesii
AAGGGCTCAGTTAATGGTCTGGATTCATATGTATGCACATGAATATATATGTTTTTTTACAAAATATGAATATTTTATGTATTTTTTAGTCAGCCGGTTTTTTACCCGGTTTTTTGCCGGTTCCGGTCCGGTTCACATTTTGGGCTTCGCCGGTTCGATGACCGGTCCGGTTCCGATAACATTGCCTGCTAGTGCCTCCGGGCAACCTGCTAGTACCTTCGAGCACCCACAACAAGACCAGCAGGACTCGGGGCAGCCTGCTAGTGCCTTTGGGCACACACAGCAGGCCCTAACAAGCCTCAGGCAGGTAGATAGAGGCCTGCCAGACCTCCAGGCAGCAGTAGAGAAGCCCGGCAGGGCTCGAGCAACAGCAGGAGAAGTCCAGCAGAGGCTTGGGCAGCAGCACAGGGATCTGGGTAGGGTTCAGGCAGGAAGAGAAAAATTTGGGCAAAAGTTAGGGCATTCGAGCAGCACAGTCAAACTTCTAGGTAGCAATACGAAACTCGGACAGCACTCATGCAGACCTAAATTCTGGCCTAGGCAGATAGCTGGGCATGAGAGAGAAAATTAGGGCAGAATGCCCTAATTTGATAAAAGGCCATAATTTGGTGTTTTTGTGTAAAAACTATCTTCTGTAATTTGTGGATCTGTGGTACAAACCCATTATGGTTTGAGAATTTTTTAAGAATTTAGTCATCTCATTTACGAGATTTATTACTAATGCTTTTGGGGTTTTTGTCCTTTAAAGGTTTGTGTTTTGATGTGTTGATGTTTTTTACTGCACTTGTCATTTGTTATCTGGTAGTCTGCAAATTTTAAAGTATTCATGCTAATGCTAAAATTCAACACATGAAGCCTAGTGCACCCTCTAGAGACGAAATCCCTTGATTTTGCATTCTTTAGACAAGTTTCCATGATGTATAGTGGTAGGTAAAAAGGAATATTACCTTTTAGGTGGGCACCTTCTTGATCTCTTAGTTAACTGCAAAGGTGGGATTTTGAGCTCCAGTTTGCTTTAGTTATGGTTGCAATGTTCCTTCTTGTTTCCAAAGGCAACCCCTTGAGCGCTAGTTAACTTCTAGAAGTGGTGCTTTAGTTCACACATGAGGATTGACACATGGATTGCCTCCTCCTCTCATCCTTTGGCAACTTAAGCAAGTGTGCCCCCCTCTCTTCGTTGTTGGTTGGTTGGCATTTGGCCTAAGCTATTGTTTTACTCTGTATTGAAGAATTTTTGGTAATAAAAAGGAAAGACTTTGGAAGCTACATTATGGGTCTACTTGCTTTGGTGTGACTTGTTAATTGCTTGATGTTCACTTGAGGTAACTTGTACTATGTCACAATTCGTGGGGCTTTTATTGCCACAACACATGTTAAAGTAAGTTACAAAAAGTACAACTGGATGGGTGACGAGGTTCAATGACACACAATAAGTGAACACATAACAATGTGTAGGCAAGCGATATCTATGAGGGTTACAGCCTATGGTTCTTGCTCAAAGTTGGTTTATGAGACTAGACAACAAGGAGGTCTCCATGATGGCCCTAAACCTAAGCCAAGACAGCTCGATACTTGCATTCACGCCAATGATTAATGCTACACGAAAGGCAATCTAGAAGACATTATCATGGCCATTACTAGTTCTTGTCCTAACCCATATGGTTGGGAGATTTTATATGGGCTCAAGAATGGAGGCAAAGGATGCCATCCCCCACCATTTAAGAAGTCATTATCATTATGTTAGCAAGAGAAACATGCAAAAGGCTAGCTAGCTTGAACAGCTCCCCTACTAAACGCAAGCCTAAGCCTAGTGACCCT
Source organism: Pseudotsuga menziesii (assembly GCA_001517045.1). Classification (NCBI taxonomy): domain Eukaryota; kingdom Viridiplantae; phylum Streptophyta; class Pinopsida; order Pinales; family Pinaceae; genus Pseudotsuga; species Pseudotsuga menziesii. The sequence continues at coordinate 185,962 of LPNX010115630.1, forward strand.
AGTAACTAAAGGGATGGGATGGAGGATGTCCCACCGAAGAGAACAAGCAAAGGGAAGACCTCCAAAGGCCCAAAGTAAAAAGGGAAAAGCTCAAGAACCCTCACAAACTCGTAAGAACTTATAGACAGTTTGTAGATACCAGACATTTACTAAAGAGGTTTAAATCTAAACACAAGTCAACCACCATACAAAAACTAGATGAACTTGAAGGCACAATCCACCGAGTCGCATCAGTACGAGTCAGACATGGAAATGCTAATCCCAAACATAGGCATCTCTTGTTTTAAAATTACAAAATATAACAAAACAGTGGACCTGGACTTGTACACCATGGAAATGATTTCCTGCAAAATGGAGAAAGTACTATGGAAGAAATCCCCCTCCTAGAGAACATTCGAGATACCCTCCAACTTTTGGATGATAAATACAACTCCCTCAAAGAACAAATATGTGGCCTACACCCTAGTACTACATGCTCAAATCGCAGACACAGCCTTGGCCACACAGCAACAAAGGAGAAACCAAAGTTCCCAACAAGAATCATTCCACGGCATCCCATCTCTTTCGATGATGAGGACGCTTGGCCAAGGTCCCAATACTTCTCCTCATATTTTTCTAGTTTTTAATGATATATTGTCGGTCAAGGTACATCTAGGTATGAGTTTTGAGATTTATTGTTTTTATTCAAGAAGCACCAGGCCACACAGCAACAAAGGAGAAACCAAAGTTCCCAACAAGAATCATTCCACGGCATCCCATCTCTTTCGATGATGAGGACGCTTAGCCAAGGTCCCAATACTTCTCATATTTTTCTAGTTTTTAATGATATATTGTCGGTCAAGGTACGTCTAGGTATGAGTTTTGAGATTTATTGTTTTTATTCAGGAAGCACCGGGCTTGCCCATGGAACTTTGTATATGTCCTTCCAAACACTGATATTGACAAACAGATAGCCCTAAAAATTGCTTGGTATATTTGTTTGTTTGAATGCATTAGCCTTGTTCTAATAAACATCAGAAAGGAATGTTTTATGAATAAGACTTGTTCTGAAAAACATATGAGTCAATCAAACCTCTGGTGACCTCTCAACATGTTTGTAACCTTATTTTGTATATCTAATCTGATTCTCAACAGAATTACTAGCACAACCACTTAAGTGGCCGGTGAATGTCGATAGGCCACTAGCCACAAGTTAAGTGGCTATCTTACAAAAGAGAAAATGATCTACAAGTAATAATAAGAATCTTATTGTGTAGTCAGATTCTAAAATCAAACCACAAGTGGCAATGTCCTAGTTATATGTTAGTTGTCAAAATTTGATGTTGTCACAATTCGTGGGGCATTTATAGCCAAGACACGTATTGAGTAAGTTACAAAAAGGAAATGATCTACAAACAGCAATAAGAATCTTATTGGTTAGTGAGATTCTAAAATCAACCTACAAGTGGCAATGAGAATCTTTCTAGGTGGAAAAATGTTAAAGAAAATGCATGCATGGAAAGCCATTGATTCCACGTGCAATGAACAAATGGCTAAGAGGGAGAGGAAATTAATAAATTATAAATAGGCCCAAATGCCTCGGAAGAGGAATGTTTAGTTGTAGGAGTCTTGAGAGGCTTAACTCTTTGAAAATCGCAACGTCCATACCTTCTCAGGAAAGTTATTTATTGTCTTGTGTACTATTGAAGAGTCCTTTTATTGTTAAAGTTGTGTTTCGGAAGTGTTTTGCAACTTTCTCTACTGCATTTATTTTCCTAGTTTCTAGAATAGTAGTTCTGGCATTTTGCTGAGGTACTTTTGGTTGATTAGAAATTAGTTAATTTTCCTACATTTCCCTTGCTTATCAGCTGTGATCAAGTTAAAACTTAAGGTTAAAACAGGATGAACCAACAGTTTTTAAAACTCTTTTCGGTACACAATGAGTAGAAATGTCTATAAACTTAACAAGGCCTATCATCACAGCAGACATCCAGATTTTTAGCAGCCATTATTTTATATGTAAAAAGAGCTAATTTTGGTCAACATTTTACTATGTTTATGAAGTCCTCATTTTCTCATCTTCACCAATGAGCATGAACAATGAACCTACTATTTTGATCTAGAATAGAAAATCTCACTGAATGTCAGAAGACTTGGCTGTGCGTATGAAGTACTTAACAAGTGTAGCCTGCATCCTCTTATTCAGCTATTATACTTTATGTCTATTCCCCTTTCATTCATTTCAGCCTCTTCACCCTTCCCCAAAATCCACATTCTACAACATACCATCCGAGCCAACTTGGTTGATTAATCTACACATGCACTAACTCATCCCATACACCAAATATTTAAACTTTTTATATAATGCCCTCTAAAAATGACAAACTCATGCAAAGAATTGACTGTTTTTCCCAAGCCTTTCAAAGCATGAATTTTGAGTCCTATTCCAATGAAATTTGAAAAATCTAAATAAAAAATGTAACAAAAATTGCTGGGTGTCCAAATGTACTAACAGAAAGGTAAATGACATAAATGGATGATAATGTTTCAAATGTTATGGGACTAGGTTTAGAAAACAAAACTGACAAAACTACTAAAAATGCACAAGGCAAATAATCCTTACAGAAATTAAAGCCTTGCAAAAATTAAAAGAGAAATGAAGGGTAACCATACCAGTCATGATAAATTCCAATAAGGCCTCTTTCATATATCACACCAAGTGTATTCTTTTTTGCAATGGTTGGGACAACATTCATAACCCAAACTTTGTCGGATGTAAGTGCTGCTGCGAAGCCACCAAGACCTGCATTCATGTCCATAACATTGCGATATCTACTCTCCCCAATATATTTGTTCACTCTTTTGTAGCCTTTCACGTACTTTCTCCACAACTGTGTATCAGCATTATATGTTTCAGCAGTAACACCTGATAATGAACCACTGAGAACTCTAGGAGGAACAGCATTCAGGCGCTTTGGGAACTTCTCCAAAATCCCTCCAGACACATCACTAGCATCACTGACTTTAGGCATTTGCGTAGTGCATCTTTGCATTCTCTTATGCCTGGGGGGTCAGCAGATTTTATAGACATTATCAGATAAGCATAAAATTTCAATCATCTGAGTAAAACTAGGCCACTGTCAAAGCAGATCGGGAGAAAAAGAGACTCTTCTTGTACTGTAATGAAATATGAAGCCAATTATGCAAACATGCCTGAAATTTTTTAAGATTTAGACAGTTAAACTTAAACCTGTCTGCGGCACAAGATCAATTCATGCATGGCCATTAAAATGTAAAAGCAGATATGAAAATTCAAAACTCACATAAAAATGATGTATTCAAAATGCATCTGACTTGTATTCAGGATATAAAGTTGCTAATCCCTTGAATCTTGTAGCATTTACAGTTAAAATCACAAATTATAATAGGTCAACAGCCATTCTATCAATTGTTACAAAGCAGTTCTCCAGATTTCTACATGTCAGAAAATTATGACAAACAAACAGACCATGTACTTCAGCTTAATAGCAGTGCAAGTTTAAATTTTTCATGGTCAGCCACACTGACATTTTAGTTAAAAGGAATTCTACAACCACAATGCACTTTGTAACATATCCATTGCAAGATTGATATCCAATTTAGAATTTGGCATGATATTAGTCTTCTAAAGGAAAAAAAGCCAATAGAAGAATACTTACAAGGACAGGTGTTAAATGCTCGTTTAATAGAATAACAAATGTAGCCAATACCTGTAATCTAAAAGCACATTCTAGGAAGGACAAAAATAGGTTTTAACTGTCAAACCCCAGGAATGTAATGGAGCCTAGATTTAAACCTAAGAACACCTACAGCACTGAGCTTATGGTCATGCTTAAGCACAAAAAATGTCTGTGTTACAAAATTGCTCATAAATATAATCACTTTGTTCACCAGCAACGAATTTTTGAAAATAGATTTTAGCACACTATCGATCTGATTATGTTCTGTTATAAAATTACACTTTGAGCTATGAAGTTCAGGAACTTACCAAGAATCATCTGGATTGCCTGATTCACAGGCAGGAGGTGGGTCAATAGTATTCAGGCTTCTAGGACAAGAACGAGTATTAATTCTCTTTTGCCAAATGGCAAGATCACCTTTTTCGTACTTCTTTTCCCAGCACAAAAGTTCTGCTATTTCTTCAATTTTCTCTTGTTCCTGCTGGAGCTCCTCTTTTGATCTCTGCCAAGATTGGTAATATTGCTTCCAATTGATGGGAGGACCAGAGAGAATCCAATATCCACCTGGTCTCAGGACTCTATCCACTTCTATCAAATACATACCATCTGCAAACAAATGAAGCTACACAAATCAATTTGAGAATCAAATCAGTAAATTCAAGGCTCTTCTATAGCTCAGAATTTTAACTTTAACAAAAGCATTAATCCTGTAAACGTCCCCAGTACCATTTGCAGTCCAAGGAATCAAACACCGTGAACATTGAGACATGTCAAAAGCCCTGGAAGGGTAAGGAAGCTGCTGTGTCCCCATTACACCAATCACAGCAGGCACACCTCGCTCCAAAGCAAACTGCACTTGGGCTTCATGTGAATCCCTTGGTGCAAATGACATGGTCAAAACATTTCTCTTCAAAAGATATGCACCCCAGCTTGCCACCTAAGCATGCCATAAGGATTTCAGATAAGGGCATATCCTCAAACTCCATAAATCATTGCAAAAACAAAATACAGGTATCTCTTCAAAATTGAAGAACACTTGTAAGCATATATCAGACAGTCACAAATTAAACATACTAGTTGCCACAAAAAGAGCAACAGTATGGACAAGAGTGTTGCAGAATCAAGACTCGCAAGGTGTATATGCTTCAAACATACCCCACAGCCAGTGTCCAATGCAGTCCTGACAGTACCATCAGAAATAGGTATCACTTCAGCAAGTTCATCAATATACTTATCCGCACCTTGAGGAAACATCGTTCCTCCTCCAGGAAACTTGAACACATCGCCTTCAAATTGAACCCAATTCTGAACAGCCTTCTCTACTGTGAGACTCTTGTAGGGAACATTAGCATATGGCACATAGTCACGGCTCTTTGGCCATGGAAATGGATTTTTGTATCCTTTTGGAGCAGGAATGAGGCAGTGCAGCTTCTCATCCTCTGGCGGGCAATGCCTCTCTCTGTATATCATATTATCTCTAGGAAATGTCATAGCTCGTTTTTGGTCATGGCAAGGGGTGTAATCAATGTATTTGGCACTGCAAGGTTCAAATACTTTTGCTTTGGATTCAGAAAGTTCAACGTTATCTCCTTCATTGTGGTGAGTCTCAAAATTTAGAGTGGACAAAGTTCCACAGTCTGTCAGCTTATTGACTTCCAATGCAATGCTATCACCCTTTCCAAAACCACTCTTCTGCCAAGCACCCAATATATAGAAAAAACAGCATAATCCCACAACAATAAAGATAGAAACAGAACTCCTGGTCTTGCTGTCTGCTGAATTTGTTTTCGACCTCATTTTGTATCTGTTAGAAGACAAGAAAATGAAGGAATTATTCCAAAATCTATGAAGTCAAAAGCTCCTACTGTATAATAATGTAAACACACAATTGACAGAAACAAAAATCACAGCAGAATTGAACCATAAATTAGTGATGCCCAAACACATAGGAGAACAGAACTCAAGCCGGAAGCCAAAACATGAGCAAATGAAAGAGAATACATCCTCTCATCATGAAGCTAAGATGAGCCTGTTGAACATCAAATTCATGATCCAAACACATAGGAGAACAGAAATCAAACCAGAAGGCCAAATATAAGCAAATGAAGTGGAATATGTCCTCTCATCGTGAAGCAAAGATAAGCCTGTCTATTACACAATCTTAAATATTCAATGCAGCAAATAAATTATCATGCTTCTAAAGCTAATTCCATGGGTTTACCAACATTGATAATTCCATCTCAAAGGTATAAAAAATAGAAAGAATGCTTCATGCAAACAGATTGACCAATTTCAACTTTAAATAAAGGAAGGCTGCATCTTCATAAACACAAATGCATTATCAAGACATTTTGGGCAGTAAAACGATGAAACAGCCAATGATTTTTGAAAAGTTATGTTATGCTGTCAATCATGACCATGTTACAAGAAAAGACAAAAGATTTGAGTAAAATCTTGGTATCTTGACGATTATTCCTATGTCGCATGTATGTTGTCTGGGAATTGAATTTATAAACTGCCATTAGTTTAACAGAAAAGTGATATTTTCTGTTGAAACCCTACCCATTGGAGCCATATCTCAACTGTTCATACACAATTTCCAAATAATGATGTCATTATCTGATTAAATATTCAGTCAAGGTAAAGAATAAATAGATACATTCAGACCGTCCACACTATGTAACTCCAGGAATCTACAGACTGAAGCAAGAGGAAACCAGATTATGATTTTAATAAAATACAGGAGCTACAATAAAATAATTGTCAGTAGAACAGACAGCAATTAAAACAGATTATGACACAAAATATTGCATAGTTTTTCATATGGTGATGAAGAATTTCACACAAGGATAGAAATAATATAAAAGCTGAGGTTGAAATATGTAGCAGTGTGCATATAAAAATTGGCTCCCACAACTCTTTTTTTACCTCAAAATATGAGAAAATACAAGTACATCTGATCAAATGACCCATCTCTATCAATTTGTAGTTCAGCCTATGAAAAGCAACAATGAGAATCGTGGACATCTGCTTTTCTGCCAATGGAATATAAGTGCAAAAGAAACCATTATGCATAAAAAGGATTTCAGATCTGAACAGAGAATGACTAAAATGTTTTGCAATATCACACCTGCAGAACTGATAACAGTAACATGAACATAGCATTAAATAAAATAATGCAAAATTTGAACAAAACGCATACTTTGTTAGTAACTGGAAACAGCTTACAATGGCATAACAGCAAAACCATAAGTATTCACTGTTTGAACATTTTTCAATTAATAGCGACAGAACCAATTTCTCGTCTGATTTAACTCCATAGCTATGAATAATGACCCAAACCCAGTTTGACAAAATGTTCTCTATTTTGCTATCATCAACAACATAACCAAAATTTAAAATGCAGAAAAAAAGGATTTCTTCTATATTGAATATATTCACTTTCTTGCCTACTCTCTTAAGATGGGGTTTCAAAAGGATATTGAAGCTTGGATAAACTGCCTTTCGGTTTCACCCAAAAATTTTCCATTAAATCACAGAAATATTTTATGTTAGAAATATAAAAGGTTTCTGTTCACTGATATGCACTTACAGCATAAGACAGCGGCATGAATGACATGATTTCCATATAAATACCACCTGCATAGATCACTTTGCTAGTTTCTATTTGTAACTCGGACAAACACATTCTTTGTCAACTGCCATCTCATTAACTGCCCTAAGATTGACCACAATGCAAAGAACGCATTACTTAAATGAATTGCACTAAATATTATCAGGTCTAGACTGGTGGCAACTGAAAGGAGAACGATCCTCGCCCATGAAGGTGTATACAAGATCAGTAGTCCATTCGTTATGGCACAAAGAAGGTAGGACGGGCTTTTGAGTAGCTGTAGGAATATTGGGCCCCAGGCAGATTCTGATAAAGAAAAAGCTGCAGATAGATAAGTCAACAGCTCCAACCCCAGCATCCTGAGAAGCTGACGATAAAAAAGGCATGAATTCTGATAACAAAGTTAATTGGTTTAAGTTCTGGACTGGTTTTGGGTCTTGGATTTTAGTTACGGAATGTGTTCTAGCCCCGAAATGAATGGGGCTTCCCAGACCTTAGGGTCTAAAGCATTACAGGCCACCCTACTGTGGCCTACTGTAGCTCTTTTTAAACAGCTCCAACCCCAGCATCATGAGAAGCTGACGGTAAAAAAGGCAGCAATGGCATTTATTCTGATAACAAAGTTAATCGGTTTAAGTTCTTGTCTCGTTTTGCATCTTGGGTTTTAGTTGGGGAATGTGTTCTAGCCCCCCAATGAATGGCTTCTCAGACCTTAGTGTCTAAAGCATTATAGGCCATCCTAGTGTGGCCTACTGTACCTCTTTTTAAACACCAGCAGTCTTCGAAAAGTATGGACCTAGGCAGTTCCAACTCAGCTTTATCCCTTTTGTAATCTTTTGTAGTCTAGAAATCCCATGAACAACATATGTAATATAATGATAATAAATTAAGCTTAAAAGAACTACCCAACGGAGCCTTGGTCACTGGTGAGGCGGAAAGAATATTAAGCTGACCCACCAGAATTCCAATCCCACAGTGATATGCCCCACCCTAATGGCATGTCCCAAGGATGAGGCTGGGTGCAAGTACTGGGTGGTTTTGAATCTTGATGAAATAGATAAGCCACAGACTTCGCAACTAAGATAAAAGTTATCCATGTGAAATTCGACGATAGATTCATATAGCTAGTTTCAATGCAATGGATCTGGCAACTAAGATAAGGGATATCCATGTGAAATTTGAAGATAGATTCAAATTGCTAGCTTCAATCCACTTCAATACATTGGATCTGCCCTCCGGACAAGACTAATGCCTAAAACAGACTCAATCCACTTGCTTACAGTGACTTTCGCTGAAATTATTGCACCAATAGAAGGGTAAGCACTTTACAGCCAGGGTGGAAAAGACGTGTAACTTATCACATGCGGAAAATAATTGGCGATCTTCATGGTCCAAAATAAAGAACCAACTTAAAAGTTAAATTATTGAAAGAAAAAAATAGCATAGATCTAAGGATCTTTTAACCACCAAAAATAGATACATCGTGGATCTATTCGGTCCGTCTTACCTCAGGATCTTTAAAGCACCAAAAATAAATCCAGTGTAGATCTATTCTGGGGAATAACTGAAACATTATGCATTCAAGTACATCAAACTTTAGATGATTTACCATTAAAGCAAGCCATTACAGGATTTAGGGTTTATCAACAGACATACAATCACTCTCTCGTGAATTACATTCTGAGATTAACATTATCATAATTTTTTCGCAGTATGAACAATCAATCGTTGTGCTGAGCTCATCGTTGTGTTCTCAAAAAAGTAAAAACAGGCATCATTGCGTCTATCTGCTATATACACAAGTGAGCAATAAAACCCCCTTTTTTCCAGACCCAGATGTGGCTTATTAGAGCCTTCAATGAGACTCAATCCCATGACCCCTGTTCTTACAAAATACTGGAATGGGACCAATAATCATCCGAACAAAAAGCAAACAACAGATCTATATGTGGGTATCAAATATTACCTCGAATTGGAAGCCGGAGAGCAGTTCAGAGAACCTTCACAATTTATGTTCCGGTGCAGCTTGCCATGGACACCTAAATAATAGAAACCCAGTAAACGATAGCAGCTTATATATAGGAAACGGAAATCATGGGTGGAACGGAGCCCATAAATGAAATTACTAGGAATCGGCAGTAGACAAGATCGGACTGGGACACACACGCAATCTCACAACCTAAGCCCCTCCTCGAGGGCAGACTAAATGAAATGAAAGATGTAGCTACAATCGAGGATCAAACGGTAAAGAAACGAGATCAAAACAAGAACAGAAAAATAAGAAAAAGTTCATTTCAGTAAAGTATCCCGTCCATCATGATTATGGGACTAGTTGTTCTCCACCGTGGGGAGTGCAGTTTTATCGGGCAGCGTGCACAAAGGCATGGTGTCCACCCAAACGCCGAGTTGTTGAATTGAAAATTCATGGATGTTTGTTCGAGCATTTTCGGCTCAAAGTGACGATATGGGTGCCCACATGGTGGTTATTCATTGGAGTATCGGCAGCTTTGGATTCTGTCGTAATATTTTGAAGTTTTTAAATGTTTAAACTCGCCGTACGCTGATAATGTTGGAAAACTAAGCTTGAATTGGTGTTTTAGAAAAAAAATCAATAATATTAATTTATGGATTGATTTTTTCAATATTTCTTTTAAATCTTAATTAAATATGTAAAAATATTGTGATCTTAATAAAAATTTATATATATATAAAATTTATATTTGTATATACGGAAGAGTATTTTCATTATAATTTTGTATATAGATTATCTTTCTACATTTTTTATTTTGAACGTGCATAAATGGTAACATCTTGTTTTATTTTGAGCGTGTAAACATGGCAACATCATGTCGAAGGAACTCGGTGCGGCAAGGGCAGGCGGAGTTTTCTTCACCCCGGACGGCATAATTGAAACTACCTTCTCTTGGGGTCTCGGCACAGAAACAAACAGCATAGCCGAAGCCTTAGCCATTTGGGAAGGACTTGTGATTGCCAAGAACAAGAGAATTACAAGGCTCACAGTGTTGGAAGATTCGAGGATAGTTATACAAGCAATGGTCGAAGGAACTCTTCCAAATCATCTGCACCTCAGACAGCTTTTAACCAAGATCTAGTCCTTAGTGCGCTCTTTCCACAAAGCCAATCTTTTTCATGTGCTTAGAATTCACAACAAGGAAGCGGCTCCATGCTAAGCCCTGGCTCCCTCCAAATCAACAAGTCCCATGAGTTCTGCCCTCTTCCATAGGACCAGGGCTAATAAAGCGACGTGGTCATGAGAATGACACGTGAGGAGGACAGGCGTCGTCGTTTAGGAGCTCAAGACAGGTTCAGACGTGTGGTGTTCATGTGCCACTACGTAGGAGATCATGGCAATGCAAGGAGCATTTAAATGCTGGTACGAGGGGGCGAATCGTATAGGCGAACAAGAGGTAAGCAGTCTCGTCGATTCGCAGGGAGCTGGGAAAGGTGATGTGCGATTTAATGAACTGTATGATTATCCCTAGTGGTCTAGTTCTTTCGTGCGTGAGGAGCAGGGATATAAACGCCAGGAAAATGAAGGGAAGAGGAACTATGGTCTGGCTGGTTTGCATGCAAACTGAGATTGTTTTTAGCGCAAGTTTTGGGAAGAAGCTGTGAGTGGTGGCGTCAAAGGAGATCAGTAGTGTGGTAGTAGTTATGGCTTCCTTCGAATCGTTGGGATCATCCATGCCAGCTCTGGTTGATTACGATGTTAGAGAGGAAGTGGAGAAGCTCAAAGGCATGGTGGACGTAATTGATTCTGAAGGAGGTAGAAGGATGGAAAATGTGGAAGGGAACCTAGCGTTCCTGAGAAAGGAATTCAAACGCACTATCAGAAAGTCTGAATCTGCAATTCTCAAGTTTTTAGCAAATTTGGAGGTAAAGGTTGATAAGCTCGAGCTAAGGGTGGTCAAATTGGAATGCACAAGCAAATCAGGTTCGTCGTCTCGTCCCTATGGGGACTCCCCATAACCTGTGGATTTCGCTCTATTTTGTCTCCTGCAGGTGGTTGAATGATTTCTGGTCTGTTCCTTTCTGTAGTATAATATGTATGTCTTCCTATCAGTTTACTGTTTACTGTTAGTTCTAAAAGGTTTCGGTGGACTCTGTTAGCGTACTGATATCCTGAACTTATGTTAGCTTCAGTTACTTACTGTGTTAGTTCGTTCCTCTAGTAAGGGAGTTTTGGACCTTCTTTGTCACTTCCATAAGGGCGTGTTCAAGGATGACTAAGGTTTGTTGACGTACATTGTCTCTTCCATAAGGGCATTTTGTAAGTTGAACCATGTTTCTGTGGTTATACCACCCCTTTATATAATATAACCGTTTATGTCTAAAAAAACATCATGCCCAAGCAACAATATCAAATTATATTGTAATTAGATAGTAAACATACCAAGGGAAAAGACCTGATGATGAAGTACCATTGGATGACTCCATCTCTAGATCTATAGGTATCATTACCTTGAGCTAAAAAGACGATTCTACCCAAACAACTAAGGTGGAAGATGTGGACACTTGTATAAAAATGGCTGATGAGTCAAACCCATCATTGCATTGCCTCTACCTTTCATTATTCCATGAAAAGACAAAAGCAAGTAATAATGCATTGCAATGAGCATTGTTAAAAAATCCACCGCTTGTCTTGTGAGTACTGCTCTCTTGTAACAACCATGAAGCTATTAAAATTGAAAGAGTCAATTTGTTACATAAATTGAATTGTTGCTCTAGAATAAATGCACATCTCACACATCAACCTAAGGAAAAGACTTATAGTTTGAAAATCAATAGCTCAATAAACTACAAACCAACCTAGAATTGTTTTTACAATTGTGATATGAAACATTTTTGTTTTGAAAAAAGTGGCATTGAAGTAAATTGTTTTACAATAAATTGACATTAAATATTAATGCTCTTTTTAAGATTTTTTGTCGATCTTAGTAACAATGAACATACAGCTTTCGTTGTAACTTGTTATCTTATTAAACCTACAATTCCTTCCAAAATATATTAAAACAAGTTAAAAGAACGGATACTCTAGCTCGCATTCTTTATATGGGGACTTTGTGACATAGAAAATAGTTAAAACAATAGATATGTTATTTCCAAAGGTTTCAATAAAAAATTAAGAAATGTTGGCAAGTCTATTCGTAATTTTGAAAAATAATCTATTGCTTATTTTGATAATGTATTTCTCAACAAATAGAGATGAACAATATGCATTTTTTAGACCTGCCTTCAAACATAGTACGATCAATATCCATAGTGTCATATTTGGTGTACATATCTATTAGTTCATTCTACCACACAAAAAAATGGCACTCCAATCTATTTTGTTTTATATAAACATGGATTTCCTTACAATGTTTTGGGATTGATAGGTTGCCATAGTCAAGGATAATGCTTGTAATGGTTACAAAGTTGGGCTTCAATCCAATTGCAACTTAGTGATTTTTATTTTTTTAATACCCCTATTTGTTTCATCATTTTTTGTAATTTTTCAATGTCAACCTACTTGCGAACTTTGCTATGCTTTTGATAAAGTCGTGTGTCTCATCTAAAAAAATCAACACAACCAATTTTCTATAACTTTTCAAGTTCAACCCACCTGTGAACTCTGGCATGCTTTTGATAAAGTCATGTGTCTCATCCAAAAACCAACACAACCTAGAAGGTCCACTATATATACATGTAAAGAAAAGGCATATTACATCTAAATTGTTGGACCTTTCACTAAAAATGCATGGATGGTGTTGATCAATTTTTGCATTCGTTTCTACAAGTACCAGCAATCTCTATGCATCAATCGTTTTGCATAAATCTCTCTAGGTATATAGAAGATAACAAGTGACAAATAAGGTAATTAGTCAATATGGAAGTCAGTGAACATGTCTTGGCAATTAGTTAAGATGGAAGCCATTCTCATCTTGAGAATGACTTATAATTTAACTAAAATCATATACATATTCAATAGTCTTGTTTATGTCATTGAGATTTGTTTTGCAATCTAACTACAAGCACAATATATGATTAAATATGCAATGAAAATGTTTAAAGTGGATTTTGACTTCATTATCATTGTATCACATGTAGATTTGGACTTCATTAACATTGTATCACATTGACTTCAGTTGATTCATATTCATAACTGTAATTACAAAACAATAAAATGGATTTATTCAACCTTAGTGTCTCTATTAAAACTTGCCAAAACCGCCACCCAAGGCCAAACCAACCCATCTACCGCCACCAATGGTTCCTTTGCCTGTAAACCTCGACCCCTCGACTTTGGTCCCTCTCCATACCCACAATGTAAATCAGAAAACAAACCACCCTCAAATTCAAAATTTTGCTTTTGTTTGTATTTTGTTTTCCTTCAAATTTAAATCGATGTTGGAAGGTATCTAATTTTACAAACTTTTGAATATCAAGAGAAATTTTTGTTGACAATATTGCATTCGAGTTCTTTAAGAAATCTGGATGCATTTATTGAATCTTTTGGACTATTTATTCTTGTTGAACTGACTATGTGCTTCTATTAATTGCATGCTTTGCTTATGCAAAATGTTGATTGTCGAGCATGTTTATCTACTTTTGATATCACTTCTTTTTACAGAATATAAATAGTCACTTTTATTGCAAAAAAAAAGATTTTATAGTTATTATTGTTATATTATTCCAACGTTGTTGTTGTTCATATTTGTTTCCCATGTTATCGTTATTAAGATTACTTGCATGATCTGGAGGTTGGAAGACAAAGAAATTTCTATGTCATGTATATGGTTTGTGTTTGTGTTGTATAACTGTTGGGGTATTTAGATTTTACAGGCCATTGCCTCTCTAAATGCCAAAAATAAATTCGGCATAAAAATTCAAAGTTGTTTTCCACACCTCTGAAATACCCATTTACGAAAACAACAAAACCACCTACAAAAGCAACAAAACTACCGGAATTGCTCACTTTCAAGACCATTGTCATTTACACATGCCATGACAGTTAATGCATCTAAGTCATAGTCCCCATTTGATTCCAATTTCGGTCCTCGTTACCCTTGTTTCCCCTTCACCTTCATTTGTTTTCCCTTTTTCGTAGGCAGTCTCGATCCATGTTTCCTCTTTGCTATCTCCGGTCTCGATCCCCATTTCTTCTTTTCGATCACCAGTCTTGGCCCATGTTTCCATGTTGCATTCTCCAATAGCTTATTTGGTTTATGCCCATATTTCCTCATAATATTTAATACACTATTTACAATCCATCGGTGTTGTTGAGGTATCAATATTATTCTTTCTCAATCCATAATGCCACAAGGAAAGGACATGTATAGGATGTAATAGAGCATGATAGAGTGTCTTCAAGCCTTCCAAAACATGTTTTTTCATGGGCTTTTAGGATAACCATAATTCAAATAGTTTGATTCTACAATTATGATGTCTCTCTCTTTTAGCTTATATTACACTGATATTCAATATCAAACAAAAAGTCATTATATTGGAATTGAATTGTCATCAGATTTCAGTCTTCCAAAGACTTAATCATTGTAATTATACAATGAAAAATAATAAATCTACCAATAGAGAAAAAACAAACAAACAAACAAACATCCCTTACCCATCTATAGTTGCTTCAACACACAACGCGCTAGTAGGAGACCAGTGCAATATGCTTCAAAATCAAACAATATATCCATTAAAGCTTTGTTCATTATTAAAAAAGAATACTAAATTTGAAACTGAACTAATTCTCCTTATGTTTATTTTGGGTTATTTCATTAAAGGATGCATATAATCAACTTTAAATAAGCATAAGAAGAATTAAAATCGTAATTGGAAAAATTATTTTTTGTTGTTTCATTAAATAATGGATAAAAATAACCCAAAATAAGCATAGGAATAATTAAAAGAAGAGTCGGTGAAACTCAAGGCTCAAATGTAACTATGTTTAAGGGACCTATGCAGGACATCTGAACTCCAAAAAAAGGGCTTTAAAGTAATTTGGATTTCTTTCAATTATGGACTCATGAAAACTTTAAGCTTCCAAAAATGTATAGCATGAAATCCTCCTCGTGATTGATAAATATTTTTCCAGATTTCCTATACATTCTCCTAAACTTCTGAATTACTTGCTAAAATTATGTTGAAATATTGTAGCTTCAAAGGATATTCTAAATGTATTTTACTGATGTACCCCAAGGGAGATGTTCTATTCCTTTGTTGCGATGTTATTATTGTAATTGGTCATCATATAGTCATGAGGTAAAACCTCCATTGTAAGTCAGGTCAATAGTACCCTAATGCATATAATATAATGTTGTTTTGTGATTTCCTAGGTGAAGTCGGCTGAGTCAGTTTAGTGGGTCTGACTTGTTAAGGTAAAAGTCAAGTGACAAAAATAGTATAAATAAAGGAGTTGTGTTCCTTGTTTGAACACACAGACTCACACTTGTGTAGGTCATAGGAGAGAGAGAGAGAGAGACATACCATCAAGGAGGAGAATACATGCTTGGGGTTTTATCTTATACATCTATATAGATGAAGTTTTGCTTGGTTTTCTTCCCCTTGAGGATTTCCCATGATAAATATTGTGTTTATCTTGTCATTGTGTTTCTTTCAGTGATTTTGCATATGCTACTATTGTGAAATTGGATTAAACACTAATGATATCTAGCTAAGCATATCAAATATTAACATGGTATCAAAGCTAGCATGAATAGAACAACATTCACAAGGTGAAACTCTCTCTCCCCTCTCCCTCTGGAAGAAATTAGGGTTTTTGCAAAATTTGGGATTTTGAATATTTGCTTGCATAAAAATTTGTGCTTCCCTAGAGCTCATCTGTTGAGCCCTAGATCAAATTTTTTGAGTGGGTGAATCTCTGAGAAAGTCAAACCCTAGTTTGGCCCTGAACCAAAAAACTAGAACTAGAAATCTGCAGAAACTGCAACCTCGCAAGCAAGTTTTGAAGGGTGAAGATTTGGGATCTCCAAAAACCAAGTGGATCAACTAGCTCATCTTAGTCAAGCGCATCTCATGGTAAGGTCAGCTTTTCATTTTAAGAAATTTGAATTTTTAGTGACCTCTTGGATAAGATGGCCCCAAGCACTAAGCTTGAGGACAAACTAGGAGGCGTTGAAACTAGGAGGTATGGGAAGATTGCATCCAAGAAGAAGCTAGAGTAGCTAACAGAGAAGCTCTACTTACAGAAGATGATCAAGCTCTAATTACCCATACCAGAAGGAGAAAACAATCAAACTTCAAGAAGGATAGTCACAAGGAGTCTATACCTCCAAACAAGTTTCAAAGGAAAAGAGAAAATAGTCAGAAGAAAGACTACTCCAAATATCAATGTTACAACTGTCATAAGAAAGGACACCTTGCCAAAGAGTGTCCATTGAAGAAGAACAACAACAAAATTCATCATTCCCATTATGGGAAGATTGCATCCAAGAAGAAGCTAGAGTAGCTAACAGAGAATCTCTACTTAAAGAAGATGATCAAGCTCTAGTTACCCATACCAGAAGGAGAAAACAATCAAACTTCTAGAAGGATAGTCACAAGGAGTATATACCTCCAAACAAGTTTCAAAGGAAAAGAGAAAACGGACAGAAGAAAGACTTCTCCAAATATCAATGTTACAATTGTCACAAGATAGGACACCTTGCTAAAGAGTGTCCATTGAAGAATAACAACAACAAAAGACATCATTCCCATCTAGTCGAAGATGAGGATGAAGAAGAAGAAGAAAGATCTCGAAAGAGACAAGCAAAAGAATAAGATGTAGAAGAATATGTACTATTCTCTGCACTCTCTGGGTCTATAACACATGGAGAAGATACATGGCTTATTGATAATGGTGCTTCAAAGCACATGACTGGGAAGAAGCAAACTCTGTCGAGACTTGAAGAAAACAACTATCCTTAGAAAGTATCATTAGGAGATGGCTATCAATATCCCATCAAAGGCATTGGTGAATCAAGCTACAAGCTTGATTTTGGAACCTCCATGAAGATGAAGGAAGTACTTTATGTACCAAGTTTGAAAAAGAACCTACTTTCCATCTCAACACTATGTAAGAAAGGATATAGAGTTGCTTTTATAGATGGAAAAGTACTCATGTCGACCAAAGGAAATACACTTGAAGATGTTGTGGTCACTGGTGAAGAAGAAGGAGGACTGCACAAACTCAAGGGACATCTAGAGACAACCCTTGTCCATGAGGCCACTATCTCTATAGAAGGCTTGCTCACATCAAGTACAAAGCACTACCCTATGTGAGCAAGGTGGTAACAAGTTTACCAATATGAAGATTGATCATGAAGGAACTTGAAAAGGATGTGCAAGAGGAAAGAACATCAAGAATCCATTTCCGAAAAGTGAAACAAAGACTAAAGGTACGTTGGAATTAATTCATTGTGATGTATGTGGTCCTATTCCCTCCACATCTTTAATTGGATATGAATATTATGTCACATTTGTTGATTATTATTCAAGAAAGACATGGATATACTTCTTGAAGACCAAGAGTTAAGTGTTCGAGAAATTCAAGGAATTCAAAGCCTTGAAGAGAACCATTTAGAAAGAAGAATCAAGACACTGATATCAAATAACGGTGGAGAATATACTTCAAAATAATTTGAAGCATTTTTCAAAGAAGCTCGACTCAAGAGGGAACTAACCACTCCCTACAATCCCCAACAGAATGGTATTGCAGAAAGAAAGAATAGAACCATTATGGAAGCAGTGAAAACAATGACTCATGGCCAAGACCTTCCCAAGCATCTATGGGTTGAAGCAACACGAATAGTTGTGTATGTGCATAATAGGTTATCTCACAATGCTCTTGGATTCAAGACTCCTGAAGAAATGTATACAGGAAAGAAACTTGAAGTGAGCCATCTCAAGATATTTGGTTGTCCAGTATATGTACATGTTCTGAAAGAGAAAAGAACCGAGTTGGATCCTTCTGGAAAGAAGGGAATATTTGTTGGATACTGTGAAATCTCCAAAGCCCTCATGATTCCATCATATAGATATTAGTAGGGATGTGACATTTGATGAAGAAACAACTCTTAAAAAATCCAAAAGGTGTCAGCTTAAAGAAGTACATGAAGAGGATGTACCTCCCATAAAGGTAGAAGTTGAATCCTCTCCTGAAATAGTTGCATCTGAAGATCATGATATGCTAGAACCTCAGGAACCCCCTGCTATGGATATATCTCGAAAGATAAAACCTGCTTGGGTAAGAGAAATCATACAAGAATAAGAGAAGTATGGAGCTCCAGAAGGCTCCACAATATTAAGCAAGAGATCAAAGCCATTCTCCAGTTATGTAGATTTGAAGTGTGGTCTTGTAGATCAAGAACCCACCAACTACGAGGAAGCTACACAGAAGAAAGAGTGGATGGAAGCAATGACAGAAGAATACTAGTCAACAATGAAGAATGATGTTTGGGATATAGTACCCAAACCAGAAACAAGAGTATGGCATCTTCGAAGTGGATCTACAAGATAAACATGCAACTGATGGAAGTATTGAAAAATACAAGGCAAGATTTATGGCCAGAGGATTCTCTCAAAAAGAGGGGATTGATTATGAAGAGACATTTGCTCCAATAGCAAGGTACACTTCCATCAGAATCATCATGGCACTTACTTCCATGATGAGGTGGGATCTACACCAGATGGATGTAAAGACGACCTTCTTGAATGGTGTGATTGAGGAAGAGGTATACATTGAACAACCACAAGGATTTGAAGTTGAAGACAAAGTGACTCATGTATGTAAGTTGAAAAAGGCTTTGTATCTGCTAAAGCATGCTCTTAGAGCTTGGTATGGAAAAATACATAACTTCTTGACAAGCTTGGGCTTTACCAAAAGTAAAGTTGGTCCTAACCTTTACATGAAGGTTATGGATGATGAACCTT
Source organism: Pseudotsuga menziesii (assembly GCA_001517045.1). NCBI lineage: Eukaryota > Viridiplantae > Streptophyta > Pinopsida > Pinales > Pinaceae > Pseudotsuga > Pseudotsuga menziesii. The sequence goes on from LPNX010115630.1 coordinate 205,213, forward strand.
TCATACTATTGTTGCATGTGGATAGCTTATTTCTGACTGGAAATGAGAAACATATTACAGATCGCAAGAAGAAGCTAGCTAAAGAATTTGATATGAAAGATCTTGGATTGATGCATGATTTCTTCGGGCTGGAAGTGTGGCAAAGCCCAGAAGGAATATTTCTGAACTAGGGAAAGTATGCAGTAGAAATCTTGAAAATATTTGATATGTTGGATTAAAAATCCATGGCCACACCCATGGATACCAACCTGAAGCTATTATCTGATGAATCATCAGAGTTAGTGGATATGACTCGGTACATACAAATTATTAGGTCATTGACGTATCTGACGAATACAAGGCCAAATATATGCTTTGTTTTTTTTTACAACAACGATTATAATATATTAAGAGGGTGGTATAACCACGGAAACCAAACCAAATTACAAAATGCCCTTGAGAAAGTGGTAATAGGAGTTCAGATTCTCAACATACGCCCTTATGGAAGCGGCAATAGGAGTTTCTTGATTCTAATCACACCCTTATGGAAGCGACAAAGAGAAATTTAACAGTCTTAAAAGCCCTCTGGAATATTCAGACTTTAACTTTTAACATTAAGGACAGAAATCAACATTTACAGTAAACCAAGGCAAAACTAAAAGGGATATTATTAACCGAGTCTAGCATATCATAGTGTCTAGAGAGCAGAATATTTATAACCACTGACGAACCCAACACACAGATCAAACAACAAAACAAAAAGCAGACCAATTCCCTCATCTTAGTTGGTTTTCACATCAAAGCTGGGCGGAGAACTTGGTTTGGGAGGAGCATCTTGATTGATGAGCTTTAGGGTGAGCTTGTCTACTTTGATTTCCAGTTCCACGATCAAACCAATGACAGCATTCTCTACCTTCCTCATCTCGCGACTTATTTTCTTCTACAAATACGCCAGGTCTTTGTCCACGTTTTCCAAACGCCTGCCTCCTTCGGTATCTATTGCTTCTACTTGATCTTGCAACACCCTAGCTTCACTTTTCAGGTCCCTGATAACTGCCTCAACGGACTTGGGAGGGGAGGACGCGCTAGAGGATGCAGAACCGACTTCCATACTGAGCACCAATGTTTTCTTCTCATTCACGATACAACAGCACAGTTCTGGCACTTTCAAGTTATTAACCATGCTAACATTCAACAAGATGATGGTGCCTCCTACCCTACCTCTCCACAATTTAAATTCGTTACAACTCAAGGATGCAATTATCACCATATTTAAGCCTTGCGTGTGAAGCATTAAGCTAGACGAAACCTCACTCCATTCACCCTGCTCCGACGAGACAAGCAACAAATTTGCACCAGGTGATGGGACTGCATGATATTCCGCATTTAAATCGATCATGCCATCAAACGAGTGGCCACATGCCTTCTCAACTCCACATGCCTTGGATGCCAGCGAACACGAGTCGGGGACCCTAGATAGGAGGGCCCACAGGGGGGATTGGCTCCACAGACGAAGCCTCGGTCCTATGGAGGAACACATGGTGAGTTAATCCCATTAATTTTTAAAGCTCCAAAACTTAGAGTGGAACCCAAATTCGCTGCTCGGTCAAATTCTTTATTGTTTCTCCTCAAGACATGAAAGAACTCGATTTTAAGCAAGGAGAGAGATAGCAACTTGATTTTTTGTAATAGGTGCTTGAGGTGCATTTGATTAGGATAAATATATGCTTTGTTGTGAACAACTTGAGTTAGTATTTAGTTAAACCTGGACGGGTTCACCTAATAGCTACAACGCATGTGATGAGGTACCTAAAAGGTACGATAGAATTTGGACTATACTATGTTAGAGATAATGACTACAGATTGTATGGATATACATATTCAGATTTGGCAGGAAGTGCCACAGATAGAAAGAGCACCTCATGTGGATGTTATTGACTAGGATCTTCCATGATCTCATGGTTTAGTAAGAAACAATCCAGTGTTTCTCTCAACACGCCTGAAGAAGAGTACATAGCAGCTTGCTCTGCTAGTTGTGAAGCAATATGGCTTCAAAAACTGATGTCAGTTCTATTTGACATGGATTTGGATACCACAGTGATTCTTTGTGACAACTAAAGTTGTATAAAGATGACAAAGAATCCTATGTTCCATGATAAATCAAAGCACATAGAAATCTGATACTTTTATATAAGGGATATGGTACAGAAAGGAGTTATAAAACTCCAGTATGTGAGTACCGATGAGCAAGTTAATGATGTGTTGATCAAGCCACTATCTCGAGTAAAGTTTGAATACTTCCATGACAAGCTTGGTGTAGTCAGAAAAGACTTTTCCCCTAAAGGAGGAACAATGATGACACTACAAACTTTCCTCGCAAGGAGGAACGATGAAGATATGGGCTCTCTTAGGAAAGAAAGAACATGTCGAAGATATGGACTCTATTTGGAAAGGAAAAACAGGTCGAAGATATGGACTCTATTTGGAAAGGAGGAGTAGGTCAAAGATATGGACTCTCCTTGGAAAGGAAGAACATATTGAAGATATGAACCCTCCTCAGACAAAGGGGGAGCAGGTTGATGATATGGATCCTCCTTGGAAAGGAGGAGTGATGATGAGACTTTCATTGATGATAGGATGGCAATGATGCTCTAGTACAAAAGAGGCCAAGTGCACCTGCAGATTCTGATAAGGTCCGACATTCACTTATGGATGATAGTACCCTCTTTTGAGGATGATCTTGCTAATAATAATACTATGTTCTTGAGAGTGGTCCTAGCTCTTACTGGCTAAGGATGGTCCTACAAACGATGCTCTCTTTACAGCTTTACAACTAAGGATGCTCTATGTTCTTGGGAGTGGTCCTAGCTTTACAGCTAAGGATATGATGAGTCCTTACAAACGACAGGTCCTGCATTTAGGTGCGGACGAGATCTGCAGTTGCAGATGATACTCTCACATGGAGAGTGTGCCTACATTCATTTGTAGATGTCGTAGAATAATACTCGCTTGGTAGTGGTCCCATCTTTAAATATGAGGATGCTCTACGATGAGTCCTTAGGAACGACAGGTCCTGCATTTAGGTGCAGACGAGATCTACGGTTGCATGCGATACTCTCGCATGGAGAGTATGCCTACATGTACATGTAGATGCCGTAGTATAACAATCGCTTGGAGTGGTCCTAGCTCTAACAGGCTAAGGATGGTCTACGATGAGTTTTTGAGGATGATAGGTCCTGCATTCATCTACGAACGAGATCTACATTCAGTTGTAGATGATATGGTCATGCATTCATTTGCAGATGATCAATTGGTCGATACTATGGACCCTCTTCATTAAGGGGGAGTAGGCTGAGGAGGATTGCATAATCCTTAGACTTATGTCCTAAAGTGATAGGGATTGATCATTATGCAAAGAGATCATGTGTACTGCAAGTAGTGTTGTTGCAAGGGATCGAGAAGATCGAAGTACTACTACAAAGGATCGAGAAGATAGAAGTGTTGCTACAAAGGATAAAGAAGATCAAAGTGTTGCTGCAAAGAATCGAGAAGAGTGAAGTATTGCTATAATGGATCAAGAATATCAAAGTGCTGCAGCAAAGGATCAAGAAGATCGAAGTGTTGTTGCAAAGGATCGAGAAGATCGAAGTGTTGCTGCAAAGGATCGAGAAAATCGAAGTGCTACTACAAAGGATCAAGAAGATCGAAGTGTCGATGCAAAGGATCAAGTGATCGAGTGTTGCAGAAGATAAAGACTCGGTGTTGTAGAAGATGATGTTCCAGTACTTAAGACATTGAAGATTAATTGTTCCAGTTACGGGATATTGTTGAAAACTTCCTATGACATATATATGTATTACCTTGATACTGTTGAAGATTCTCTCTCTTGTTACTCCTTGAGTTGATGATGTTGTTGTCAGTAGAATACCCTTCTTGCTAAGTGGGAGTGTTGAAATATTGTAACTTCAAAGGATATTCTAAATGTATTTTATTGATGTACCCCAAGGAAGATGTTCTATTCCTCCATCGCGATGTTATTATTGTAATTGGTCATCATAGAGTCATGAAGTAAATCCTCCATTATAAGTCAAGTCAATAATACCCTAATGAATATAATATAATACTATTTTGTGATTTCCTAGGTGAAGTCGGCCCAATCACTTTAGTGGGGCCGATTTGTTAAGGTAAAAGTCAAGTGACAAAAAGAGTATAACTAAAAGAGTTGTGTTCCTCATTTGAACACATAGACTCACACTTGTGTAGCACATAGGAGAGAGAGAGAGAGAGAGAGAGAGAGAGAGAGAGAGACCAACAAGGACGATAATACATGTTTTGGGGTTTTATCTTATACATCTATATAAAGGAAGTTTTGGGGTTTACTAGGATAAATACTGTGTCTATCTTGTGATTGTGTATATTTCAGTGATTCTGCATATGCTACTATTGTGAATTTGGATTAAACACTAATGATATCGAGCTAAGCATATGAAATCTTAACAAATTCAGCACAAGGTCAATGGCATAGCCTTGGGTTTCTGGAAACTTATCTTAATAAGACCCGAGAACTTATGCATACATATTTAATCCACCTATAATCAAATTCTTAACAGATTGTTAGTTAAATGCGGACATGAACATTAAAAAACCAGAAATTTAGACCATCTAAATGCATCTCAAACGTGAGGAAGTATGTAATGAACATACATCTGTTATAAATTAATGTAGCCATTTGCAGTAGTTGCCTTGTATCATAACACTCCTATCCAAGGTACCTTACATGGATCACCCTTCCCCTAGTTCTTCTGGTTTCCATTTGAGTCTTCAAGATGACCCTTAATCTGTAGAAGGGCATGTACTATCTCCAAGCAAATAAATATTGACACATATTTTATAAAATTCACAAAAGGGTCATTTATGGCAAATGAAGACCCGCTACACAGAAACTAATATCGTATGATATGTGAATTGCGTGACTAAGTTAAAATGTGAATAAATTACCTTCAACGGGATCTATACATTCTGTTGTAGCACATAATAGAGAGTAGTAATAAAGAGGATGACATAAACAAGGTCAATCGGGCATGGTTTTTTGTTCTTCGTTATATCACCTCCTCTGCTTCGAACATAGACGTAATCTATAGAAGCATTTTCAGTTATTGCTCTATTAATTTTGTACATACAAAACAATTCAAGTTTCCAATTTTACAAAAAAATGGTCTTCTCATGACCGAGTAAATGTGATTAGGTGAAACCAGGTGATGGAAAACATGGACCATCTTTTTTTTATGCTTGAACCCAGGTGCTCACCAAAAAAAATTGTTTGGGTTTGCGTGGAAGAAAATGGGTACTGCCATATGGGGATTGTGTGGAAGAAGAAAATGTGTGCTTTATCGAAGAACAAAGAATTCAGTAAGTTTCTAGTGTTGACTGTGAGGGGGTATGATGGTTAAGAGCAAGTGTTTCCTCCTAGGAGGTCACATGTTCAAATTCAAAGGGGAAGGGAATGTTATTATGTACACCTCCGTAAACCATAGCAGTCAAATTACAGAGTGTTCCCTTGTCCTACAAACAAGAGATCTCACACACCAATTTGGTGTTTAGTGTTTGTCCTTTGTCCCATAAACAAGAGGTCACATACACTAATTTGGCTATAGTGGTTGCATACTATTGTAGTTTGACATGTTAGATACCCCACTCAAAGCTTAGCAACAATCAAAAGGTATCACCCAATCAAAAATTCCAAATGAGAGAAACAAATATTGTTGCTAATGTGCATGAATCTTTATATCGATCTAAAACAATATATATAACACATCATACACAATGCATTGAATCTTGGCTCCATCTCAAACTAAAAATAAAATGCAACATGGTGTAGCCAAATAGTAAATCACAGACACCTTTTGTAGGCCAAGGTTAGTAACACCTTACTACATCAACCTGGTGGGCTAACTGTGAGGAACAAGTCCCTTTAGCATCACAAATACTTGTCCTTTACTAAATAAACCAGATCAAACAAGTGAGAAAAATTATTTTTTATGGTTGATACTTGACAATGAATGAAAATGTCAGACTAATTTCTTTTAAAGTTCAATTTTTTGTACGATTATGTAAAAAGATTCCTCATAGAAATGCAAAAATGCAAAGTTGAGTAAAAACAAACAGAAACAACAAAGATATGTTATTCTAAATTTGCAACATACATGATGTCTCTCATTCATGATGTTTTACAATATGGTATACAATGAACATGATATCTACATCGCCCATAAATTTCAAACAAGGGAATAGTTCTTATATTCGATAAAAATCACAATGGTAGTGCTTGAATGCCTGCCTATTTCTATAGGATCACTGTTGTAATTGAGGATATCCCGTTTATTGTTCTTTCAGACTGATCTCCCGTGGCCACATTCCACAACAGGGAAGAACTTTGTTAGGCAGATTTGGTAACTTGTGTCACTAAAAGTGATGACAAAAAAGCATGTTTTTTTAAACTCAAATGGATAGATTTTTTATTTTTTATTTTTTCGGAAATTACAAGATTGTTTGGCCTATTGCCTCAACAACCGATTACACATAGAGCAAAAATGATACTTCGAAAAGATCAAAATTGTCAAATCTCTTGGAAATGAAGTTACTACTAATTAGGTCACATCAAGATGCACCTAGAATAAGGTAACGGGTGGAATTAGTTGATTTCTTCATTGACGTTGAGGCTTCCTTGGAACATCAGACAAGATTTATTTACTAGATTATTTGCTTGTTTATTCAACTCTTGCAAAATATGATATGAAACTACCCTGTCAAAATCTTTCAATATATTTTGAATTCTCTGGAGGGATTTATTCAAAGAAGGATTGTTAAAGTGATCTTCAGAATTCAACAGTTTGATTAATAACTTCGAGTCTCCGAATATCTGAATTGACTTATATCCAATATCTTTTACTATCTAGCACGCCTTCAAAAGACCATAACATTCTACTTGGTTATTCGAGCATATCCCTAGACCCCAACTGAAACAGGTTTCAATAGATTTGTCTGAAGATAGGATCACTCCACCTACACCAACAATCCTGGGATTTCCCTTAGATGCATCGTCGAAGAATATAGTGGGAATTGCATTCCTCTTCCACCACAAGCAAAAAGTTGTAGCATTGTCTCTCAATCACCAGAATGGAAGTGGGACCGGTTTTTTAATTGTTGCCCTCCTTACACCATTCAAACAGGGACCCAACCAATCGACTGCTTCAAGAGGTAGAGAAGCATTGATAAGATTTCCAATAGATTCCACAATGAAAGCTTTTTATCTAGCCGCAACATTAATAGGCTTCGATGGTTTATTACTGAAAATCCACTCATTTCTAGCAATCCACACAGTCCACCAAATGAACTTTGGCACAGATTGCCATATTTAATTCCAATCAACATTTTGATTTAATTTAAGAGGATTCCAATCTTTCCAATTGATGAAGAGGGAAACAACAACAATTTGAGAAGGAACAGAGGCGATCAATCTATGAAGGACCCTCCCCCACACGATTTGAGTAAACCAACATTCAATGAAGACGTGATCTGAAGATTCAATAGCTGAATTACAGAGGATGCACCTGAACGGCCCATTGAACCCATGCTTAATTAAATTCTGTCCAGTCAGAGCTTGGTTGTGCATGAGCAAATTTACCTTGGGCAGACTGAAAGAATCCCAAACATCTTTCCATAGAGATGGATGAGGAGATTGAAGAGCACTAAATCCACGAGCTGCATAATAAAAACCTATACATCCCCACCCCCATTTATCCTTAGAGGAGTGATGAATAGCAGCTAAGCTCGATAGCGTGGAATAAATCAAAAGTTTAAGTGGCAGAAGGGGTTCTGGAAACTCTGGCAGTGACCAACCTATCTGTCATGTTCCCCATGCCTCCGACCGGAAAAGAGGGCGCGATCTACTAGCTTTATCAAACTGGGCTAACTGCCCATGAACATGTACAGGCTTAAAATTGCCTAAAACAGAATGCTAAGAAGAATGCATGACAGTGTAGCATGCACAAATTCAATTGTTCATCATACACAGCTTAATTAATTCATCTTGCACAACGGAAACAACATGCATTCACACAATCATTATTTCAACATGTTCATTTCATCTTCATTAACAGTAAATATAGAATTGCAGAGGTAAAGTACACAAGATCACTTATCTTATGAGAGCTTTGCTCCGCAACCAGCTACGTCACTGCAACGTTCCACCCAACCATAGGCCAGCGTGCTCATCAATATCTCAGCAACGCTGCCACCCCCGAGCTGGGCATGATTCTCCAAGGAATAAGGGAACTAGCAGGCTGACACATAGCCAAAGATAACCAAAACACAACCAAGCCAACTCAGTTGGGTTTATCAGGCCATTAAGGAGCTGGAAAAGGCAAATTGCTAAGCTGGTGAGCTCATTACAGAGCCAAGGACACCTACACCAGAACTAGCCTGACCTCTAAAACACCCATCCACACCCAACACAAGGAATCAGTCCCTTCTCTGCTACACAGTCCCTCAGGCCCTGCATTCCCTTCCAGTGCTATTCAGGGGTGATGGAGAAGAAGGTCAGCCCTCTAGCTCTGTCTGTGTGGTTCTAGCCACCAGGTTTATCAAGCAAAACTCAGCCCACATCCCTGCTCCCAATACAATCCGAAGACCAACAATTGCACTCCGGCAATTAATTCAGCTCTCACAGCTTAAACAGGGAAAAACGACTCCCAAGCAATCATACAGCAAATCCCCAAACGTAACAGCAAAAATGGCTCACAACATGGGGGGGGGAACACACAGTCCTGAAGCTTATCAGTGAGCACAACTCACAGCAGGGGAAAACGCCCCCAAATAGTCTGTGCGTGAGACCAATAGTCAGTGAGACAACCAAAAACGTGAATGGCCCTTCACAGCCATGGTAAAAACACATGAAACTTCCAAAAACGTGAATGGAAAATGCACCAGCAGCTCCAAAAACGTGAGGAAGACAACCCAATCCCCAGCACTACAAAAACGACCTCCCATCCATGTGAAAAATGAAACCAATGGCCAAAAATGTGAAAGGAAAAAAACACAGGAAAAACTCCAGCTGCTCCCCAAAAGCTCCAACGTGAAGGAGAATGGTGAGGAAAATGAAAAACGTGGATGCATAGTAGAATGGCATAGGTTTTTGGGCATTTTCCTTGCCAAGGAAATCAGAACATGTTTTTCCAAAAATGGTTCTGTTGAGGCCTGGAAATTCGCAGGCGGCAACAGTAAGGGATTCTCCCCAATCAGCGTTCCCAACTAGCCCGCTGACTGTTTGGTATAGGGAATCCGTCCTGTTTACGGTCCGACTACCGTAGGTCAAAGTAACAACAAGAGTTTACCGGTTGCGGCCCGGTCCACCGGAATTTGTATTTTGACTTAATGTATGTAATGCATTTGCCTACCTTAACCATGCAAGGTGATAAAGATGCAAGGAACGACACAATGTGCTGCGCAGGTTCTTACCTCTCGTCTTATGTTCACAACACCTAAACCACATATGCAATCAGGAAATAAAACAACTAACAATCTAAACACCTAACTATCTATCCCCGAGGAGCCAGAAAAGATTATTAACGAGTAATGCATTATCTCCATGTATGATAAACACAATTACAGGTAGCTGATATTTATGTTTACAACACATGAACCAGAATATATTCTAACAATCAGATAGCTAACTGTTATATGAAACACAAGCATTACTCTAAATGAATTTTCCACAAAACAAATCAGAAACCATTCAACAAGACATAAGTCACTGAGTTAGAACGATCTCACGATTATGGACACAAGCCGAAAAAACAAAGTAGTTCATCTTTTCGCCATCCATTTAGTAGCATTTGGAAACTTCACATATCTTTCTCCAACAGGCAAACTAAAATCTTTATTGCAAAAGGAAGTAGTTCTTCTTACAATAGTTCCTCCAGTCTTACTGGGAAAAAGCCCATTTTCTGTCTATCTTCCCTAGTTTTATACAAAAAGCAAAATTGGTTGGGTTGCCCAAAGTGACCTTTGGGCTTCCCAACGTTTCAATTTCCTACAACCTTTTACACATTATTTAAATATACAAAAGTTTGACCGGTCCTTCTCATGAGGAGGGTCCCGCTGGGTCTTCCAAGAACTTTCTCCAGGCTACTGCTTCAGCAGCGAGACTCTCAAACGAGTTAGGTTCCAGGAACTGAATGTTCAGTTCGAATTTGTCAGCTTGCTTCCAAATGGCCTCAATTCTGGCCGTGTTCAAACGTACCTGTTCCTCCAAGAGCTGTATACTAATGGCTGCGTGGCCTATTTCATTTCTGAGGATTGGTTCATCAATAGCTCTGATGCATTGCACTTTGGCTTCCTCATCTTGTTGCCTTTTCTGCAACATTTCTGCAAATGCATCATGAGTTGGGAACTCTTGTAGTCTCTGCTCAGCTTCTGCCTGACAACGGTTGTATGCTACCAGGGCTCTCCTGAAGAATTCTGTGCATGCTCCCTTCGTTTTCTTGACATTCTTCTAGAAGTCTTCTGCAGTGTTGACGGCGAATTCTATCAAGTCACGGTCCCGTTTCAAAGCTTGTTTATCTTTGACTACTAGCTCAGTTGGGACTTCTTTGTCATCCTCCACCCTGGTTATCCTTGAAGTCAGTACTTCAAGTATGTCTTGTGACCTGTCCACAAAATAAGAAGTTGTGTCTAAGATCTCATCCAATCTACCATCAACCTGGAGGACCTGACATCTTTCCTCCTCTAGAGCAGTTTGCAGGTATAACACCTTAGCTTTCTGAGCCAAGATGTGTTCTTTAACTGGCTGTAGATCGACCTGCTGTGCCTTTGCTGCTTCTAGCTGCTTCTCTAGTTCCTTAACGCGCTCAGTATTGGATTCATATATGATATTTTGCTGCTCCATCAGGTCTTCCATCTTTACCCTCAACTGCTCTTTTTCATCCTTTAAATTTTGAATCTCCTGTTGTGCTTTCCCCAGGGCTTCTTGTGTCGTTTCTTTCATCTGTACTTCTTGCTGAATGGCATGGATTTCGCTCTTCGTGGCCTCCATTTCTTTAAGCACATGCTCATACTTTCTTTTCAGCCTATTGCCTTCCTCTCTTTCCCTTCTCAGGGTGTCTTTAAGCCGAGAGGAATTTTTCTTGGTTGAATCTATCTCCTTCATCATTCGATCTACATTATCCTCCGTAGCGTCTATTGCTGCCTACCCAGCCCTTATGACAAACCTTGGATCTTTATCTGTCCCGACCATCACGGCTTTATCCGTTATCATTGTACTAGCCATTCCTTCGGACCCTATCTTTTACTCAATTCTCCTCATAATCCTTTTGGTAGCCCTGTCTTAGTATACTGTGCTAAAATCAGGGACTTCTTCCCCTTTTTTCTGTGCAAAGGGTACTAACTGAAGCATGGGGGTTGTAGGAGTGATAGTAGTGAGCACTTGCAGGGTTTGCACCTCAGGGTTTTCCTCACCCTGACTTTGTTCTGGTGGTGTTTCAGAAGCTGATTGTTGTATCAATTTTGTCTTTTCAGCTTCCTGTTTTCGAAGCTCTTCGTCCAGCTTTCTTTGGGCTTCCTCAGCTGCTTGCCTAGCAGCTTCCTCTGCTCCTCTGGCTGTTTCTTTTACTCTTTCGGCTGCATCCTGGGCAGCTTTCCTCTTTTCTTCTTCTCCTTTCTGGAGCCATTCTGTAGCCTCCTCTTCTAGTCTCTGGGCCTCTTCTCTCATCCTTTGGGCTGCTTCTTCAGCCTTAGCCTGCTCATCCCTCTCTTGTTCAGATCCCTTCCCACCTTTGGTGGATTGCTTCGGTTTGAACCTTTTACTGAGTGCTGTCGTGTTCGGGGCTCTTCTGAACACGGATTCATCCTTGTCGAAATGATGGGTGTACTCATAAAACACCTTGTGCTTTCTGCAATGCTCAGCCATTCTTTCATGAGTGTCATTTCTCCTGAAGTTCATCTCCCCAAAATGGAACTTCTCTAGTTCCTCTATAAATTCAGGAGCTTGTTTCACATTGGCGAAATTGTAACTGCCTAACTTAAATGGTAAAGGTGGATAGACAGCCTTCTTTTTCTGAAATAAGAAATGACCAACTCCGTCAATAAACACCTGCCTAACAGCCTCCTTATGGATGATATAATCTGTTGCATACTTGGGCAGCAGATAAGGTGTCCTTGACCCACCAAACATTCTAAGATACATTCCGTTCTCTGTCAAGAAATAATCACCATATTCCTCTATTACCTGCATAGCTTCTTCAGACATGCAGTCACATTCCTTTCGGAAGACAAGAGTGTGCAGAGGCATGATAAAATGCTCACAGATTTCTCGGTAGTAATTATGGTATTGATGAGCCCCCAGTAGCTTAAAGGTTGCATAGACGGGCATTCTGTCCCTGTCCCAAACACATTTGAGCCCGGGGAAGGGCTGGTGGCATATTATGCAGTCAATCAGGATCGAGCTCATATAAAACTCAGATTTTTTCTGTTGTACTCCTCCTTTTGCTGCAGCTATACAAGAAGATAGACTACTAGATACCAGGCTGGACCAGTTGAAGATGGTTCCTTCTGTGGCCACATAGAAAATTAGGGGTACCCATTCGAATTTGAATAATCTACCATTAGCCCTCCCGAAGATCCTATTCAGCATTAGAGCTATGAATCTGTAGGGGGCTCTAAGGGTGGCTGTGTCATAATCTTCAGTAGCTCTATGTCTGTAGAGCTTCCCTGGTAATAGCATCCTCCTCATGGTTTCTATCAAATCCATCCTGAGATTGTCCAACCACTCATTGGACAAGAAAACTTGAGGCTCAGGCAAGTGGTAGGCTAAGGCTACATATCCAGGGCTAAAGGAAGCATAGCCCTGACCTTCAACATTACAGATAAGCATTGAGCCATGGTTTGTGTGTGGCAGGATCCGCCTCATCAATTCAGCACATGGAAACATCTCCGGCCTGGTGGCAACCTTCATAATTGCAGATTTTTCTATGTTTGCGTAGATGTGTTCCTCCTCCAGGCCCATATCTGGGACTTCCCTGCGGGAAATCAACCTGTGTATGTCTCCCCACTTATACTCAGGGTCCACCCCTGTGACACACTGTGTATCCTCATATATGTACTCAGTTGGTAGGATGGCCTCTATTGTTGTTTGCTCTTCTACCACAGGAGCCTTCTTTTTCTGTCTTCTGGACATTTTGAAACCCTCCTGCAATGTAAACATCATGATATTAAACAATTCAAATTTGTGAACATTAAGAAGCACTTTATTCTTTTCCATTGTCTATGTGACTATAATGATATCAGATATAGGCTCTTCAAATTGAAGGATCTGAACTAGTCATGCAATCTTTTGAGCTGTGCTATTGTCTTGCATCAATGTGTAAGTAAGAAAGTAACCCTCACATGCAGGCACAACCAATCTATACACTGACTATCTGAAACTATTAGCACAACGACTTAGACTATTTCTGTAATATAGCGAGCAAGGTCCTAATGCTGCGGGATTAAAATTAGAATTATTTATCCCATGGCCTATTATAAAAAATACATGATTTCACGGGATGCCATTAAAAAAAATGATATGCGGTGCAAATGCATAATTCTCAAATGCAGGGCACATGATTGCAACAGATTCGAATTCAAACATGGCTCTACGGTAAAAGTCATGCTATCGCAGGTATGGCTTTACATTGTTGCGACTATAAACCGTGGGAAACCAAAACAAATCCTCGCACAAGGGAACCCCACCAGCGTCATTACTCATTCTACCCCCAAAACTTTGAATAAGGACTGCGGCACGGCCCTAGGTCTTCACGGTGGCCGACAATGGCGAACTGCGCGGCACGGAGGCTAAGGTTAAGGCTCGATGAAAGGGCAACGCATAGGGGAATCGACCAACCGGGTGTCTATCATGAAAAATCCGACGAAAACCCCATCTAAGACGTTTTAAGGACCTCATCATACAAGAACTGAACCAGAACGGCCGCCTGCACCTGTCTTCCTCTACCGCTAAGTGCGAACTAAAACGGAGGATGCAAATGAAACGCGGGCTTTTAAAGAAACCCCCCCCCTCTAACCGCACAAGCTATCCAACCCCAAAATGATAAAACGAGGGCGCAACTACTGGGGAAACGAAAACGACAACCCTAGCCGTGGTTATAAAACCCCGTTTGTGAGCGAAACGGAACTATGGGCCGTAATTTGACATTACTCCACACAGCATAAGTCGCCTATACCAAACCGAGAAAAGGAGGGTAAAGATCCTACCTGGCAGTAGCGCACAACTGAAGCGGCGACAACGAAGGAGCCTTCGATCAACAGCTAGACACGGGTATCGGTACGATGCTTCCACAAGACTCGCGAGCTTGACAGCGTTGACAGCTTGGGCGCGATAAAACAACAATAAAAAACCCAAAAACACGCCCCCGCATATGTAAAAACCTCACACGTGCGAAAATTCCACTCAGTCGGAGCGGACGCGAAAGTTATGTCGGGCGACACAACTCAGCCCTCTCCGCAACGGCGGCCCATCCTCATACTTCATTGTCCGCACGAGGAAAAAGATACTCTACATAGCACGGGTCAGCGGTATACAGCATCTCTGGACTTCCCATTGATCCGCAACGACGGCGAGGGCAGAGTTCACCCCCTTCCGATGCGGCATGAAGACAACGCCCGCAACAGCCACAAAAGCTTACCACCCGCAACGGCAAGACGAAAAGATTAACCCCTGCAACAATCGGCGCACAAACATGACAACCAAGACTTGGGACCTACCCGCAACGTCGGTCACGATAAAAGTCATGCAGACTTGAACAGCACCCGCAACGGCGGGCTCGACACACTCAACCAAGAGTTCAAAGGCACCCGCAACGACGGAGCGGAAAAAAAAATTAGGAGCTGAAGAACACCCGCAACGACATGACAGCTAAAAGAAAAAACCTCCCGATATAAGAAAACTCTGAAACGAAGGCTTTAACAAGTTTTGTAAAACAGCAAGGTGCCCGATTTAAGATGGAAATTAAGGCGTGAAATGAGGAAAACCAAGTGATTTGTGGCAATCAAAAAGTCTGGGAGACGCTTTAAAAAACCAAAAGCCAAAATCAAATAGGCTGCAAACAAGAGGAAATCTGACTAATTCAAAGTAAAGGAGGGTCCCAAAATTTTAGAATTTTGGGAAAATTGTTGCAGCTGCAACAGGTTCTCTGCCCAATTCGAATTTGGTTTCCCATACTCTTCCCATTCCATGCAATAACTAACTTAACCACATTCTGGCAGAAATAAATGATTGGGGAAAAAGACAAGAAAGGTAGTTGACAGTTTGGTGGGTTTTCTCATAGACATTTGGCTTTTCCCCATTGACCCATAGGTTAAATATTTCACCTCCCCCCTTATCCTTAGGAAATCATGCCCCATTCGATTTAGTTGCCGCGACCGTAGCTAGTTGTGTCCATTAATTAATTATGATGCATATTTACATGACGGCCAACATATTATATGCCGCATGCCCCGATAGACCTTCGGTGACAATTAAATCCAAAACATAGCATTACCGATCAATGGCGGGGCCTTGGCCTTTAGCTCCACACCATGATCATTACAATATATACATCATATACATCTAATGTAACGGGGTCAAAACCGGGGCATTACACTATCCAGTTCCAATTGTTGTCCCAAGAACATATATTTGCAGGCCTCATAAGTCCTTTATTGACACAAAATAACTTGATAGGAATTAACAAGATTAAGAGAGAGAAGGATTCCCAAGAACTCTATCCTCGCACAATAAAATCCTCGCCCCGTTGCTAGGAATTATGTATAATTGTTGTTGAATATGATTTATTCATTTTCTACATGAATCCCATATCATTGTACCTTGAGGGATATTTTCTGCTTTTAAGTTTCTCAAAGAACCTCCCTTTAGATATTTCATCCAAAAAATCTTGCTTACTGGATGCTTTTTATTAGCAAACAATTGCCAAATAATTTTCCCTCCCATAGCTAGATTTGCTAATCTAGGATCTCGAATCTGCAATCCACCTTCCGATAATGGTCTTTTGACAATGTGCCAACTTACTAGATGCAAATTACTCTGATTTCATTTACTGTCATTCCAAAGAAAATCTCGCAAAAGTTTGGAAATTTGAGACATGATAGACTCAAGTGCAAGCAATAGAGAGGATTGAAAGATGGGAAGGGATGATAGGACATCCTTAATCAAGATCAACTTTCCAGCCTTGGTTAACCATTGACCACACCAAGAAGCAATTTTGGCTTTAATATTAGCTATAACTTCAAACCAAAGTGAAGGAGGACCTGGTCCCAGGGTTAGAGGTAATCCCAAATATTTAATCTTATCCCACTTATCAAATCTGGGGAAACCAATGGAATGAGTTATTCATAGAATTGTCGGGTGATCTACATTACAATCATAAACAACACTTTTCTTTGTGTTGATCAAAGCTCCTGAAATTAAGCATAAATTTTGGAGAATTTAATTAAAGCCCTGAGCAATCTTTAAAGAGGCCCCTCCTAAAAGAAGCGAGTCATCCGCAAAGAGGGCATGGTTTATAGGATTCACTCCCTTTGCTATATTAATGCCTGGAATATAGCCTGCTTCCTTTTCAACTATAAGCTTTCTGCCATCAGGATGTAGAGGAAAGGAGACAGAGGGCATCCTTGGCGGAGTCCTCTTGAAGCTTGGAAAAGATCTGAAGGTATACATTGACAAGAGGTGCTATCCAGGGCCTGTCTGTGTAAGATTGTCTCAAGTTAATAAATTCAACGCTAAAACCAAAAGAGAGAAGGACTTTATATAGAAAGGAAAGCTTAACATGATCAAAGGCATTTTTCATATCCAACTTGATTAGCATTCCTTTCTCCTTCCTTTGAAAACTGGAATGGAGGGCTTCTTGAACTTGAATTACATTGTCAACTAGATGCCTACCTTTTACATAACCCTCATGGAGAGGAGAAATTATATTCCCTAACAAAGGCCTGAGTTGATTAGCTAATAATTTAGCAAGAAGCTTGTAGGAGGCATTATAGAGTGAAATAGGTCGAAACCTGTCAAAAGTTGTAGGAATAACTTCCTTTGGGATTAAGGCAAGAAAAGTGGAATTGTTACACCCTCCCGCTTTGGCTTTTTTTTGGAAGGATGTCACCATGCAGAGCAGGTTAGTTTTTATGATATTCCAACAAACTCTGTAAAATCGGAAGGAAAAGCCATTCAACCTAGGAGCTTTATTTGACTCCATTGCCCAGATGACATCCAATATTTCATTTTCAGTGAATGGCTTCATTAGACCAGCATTACCCTTTGAACTAACAATAGAAGGAACATTAATTAAAAGATCAGCAGTCACTTCAGCATCAGAGATTCCATCCTCATGAAACAAGCGTTGATAATGTATTCTTGCAACCTGCTTTAATTGTTCATGTCCTTTAATGATTTCTCCCTCTATGGAAATTTTCGAAATATGATTTCATGAGAGTCTAGCTCTGCATTGATGGTGGAAGAAGGATGTGTTTTTATCTCCTGCTAGCAACCAAAGACTATGAGACTTCAGCCGAAGATATTCCTCTTCCTGCTGAAAAGAATGAAAGGTTTTAATTTGAGCAGACTGTTCAAGTGACAACTAAGCTTTGGTGATTTCAATATCCTCCATTCCTAATTGAATCTATGTTAGTTCCTGCACCTTCTTTTGCCTACTGCTCATCAGAGTAATGGGCGCTTTTTTTGCCCAATTCTTCGATGCATACTTAGTGTTCTTGAGTTTCTGCTCCCATACAAAGCTGGGTGATCCTTCTACATATAAAGACCATGATTGAGTCACTGTATCCCAGAAGTCGTCTCTCTCAATCCAAAGATGACTAAAATGGAATAGAATTGGACCAAGATCTTCTTCTTCTTCGAATATCAGAGAAATAGGATGATGATCTGAAGTTAATTTGGGCAGAATTTTGGTTGATATTATGAACTTCCCCTCCCTTAAGGAACTTTGAACAAGAAACCTGTCAAGACGAGCATAGATGTTGGCAACCCCTACTCTGTTATTGGAACATGTAAAAAGACATTTTTTAGGTTTAAAATCAAGAAGATCGCTAGCTTGAATCAAAGACTCCACTGAATCTTGTAAAGGATCCTTTCCACGAACTCCACCTTTTTTCTCTTTAGGTTCAAGAATTATATTGAAATCCCCTGCCACTATAATATTTGAGGGATAATAGATTTCTAAGAAATCTAACTGAGTATTCCAACATTCTTGTTTTTCCTTAAAATTTACAGGGACATAGAGATTGAAAAGAGCCAAGTAAATCTTACTTGAAATGTGTTGAAGTTTTGTATAAATCCAGTGTTTGGTAACAAATGAGCTTTTCAAAAGAAATGTATCCTCACACCATAAGGTTGCAAGACCGCTAGAAGTACCTCGTGCGCTGATTGCCTTGCTGGCATTCATTTTCCACTTTGTTATGCTTAGGGAGAGAACTTGCTTCCTCTTCAATTTTTGTCTCTTGGAGCAAAAGAATATCAATAGAATCCATTCTCATTAAGTCTTTAACCGCTTCTGCTTTGTTTGGATTCCCCAAAAACCCCTACAATTCCAAGAGACGATCAACATTATTTATCTGAGAAAGAGGGAGTTATTAATCCCTTTGGGGGTCTAGTCCGCTTGCTTCTGCCAAGAGACATTTCAATTGTGGACTGAATGCCCTGCATCTTTAGTCTCTCAGCCTCTTCTTCTCTAGCCTCCTTTTGAGACTTCCTACCTGCCTTCTTGGAGATTTCCTCAATAGAATATTCATCAGAAGAGCTAGAACTGTCAACCGGTTTCTTCTTTAATATTTCTGCATAAGATGAAGAGGGGTTGGCTCCATTTGTAGAAGGATGGATTTCCTGTAGGATTGCACCTACACTAGGTAATTCTGAATTTGGTGTTCCATATTGTTCCAATGGTCCGATGTTTACTTCCATTTCATTGTCCTACTCAATTAAGCACTGCACTTCACCCTCTTCCAGAACAAGAATATCTTCAGAGGAACTTAAAACAACAAAATAATTAGATGGAGCAGTGGGTTTTTCTACAAGTTGAGTTTTAGGGAGACTCTTCCCATCAGCAGTGACTCCATTCCGAGTCTTTCCTTCTTTACCTTTCTTTCTATTGTCCTGGTTGGATATACCTGATTTACGAACATGAGCCCATTGGTCAACCTTCTTTTTCAAGATCTTCTTCTGATTTTTTTTTGCAATTTCGGGCAAAGTGACCATAACAATGGCAGTAACGACACTTGAAAGGAAGTTGTTCGTAGTCTAGCTCCTGGATATGAGACCATTCAACTACTGTTAAATTGATCACCTTAGGCAGTCCAATCTCTAAGTCAACTTCAACACATATCCTTGCACATGAATATTGATCTTTCCTTTCTGCCCTATTAATATATTTTTCAAGCTTATTCGCAATGGTTTCCAAATATTTTGAATACCAGTAGTGTAAAGGTAAGTGAGGAAGCCTTACCCAAACAGGAACAACAGATGGGACATAATGGGTAGGATCAAAATACGGAGTCCACTTATTCAAATAGAGCCCTTGAGGGCCCATGAAGTATGGATCGTTACGAAAAATAAGGTCACGATCCTCAGCTGAATAAAAAACAAAGACATAATATCCTCTGTTGACCAGATGATTTCGAATTCCTTCAGTTACCAAGGGCCTCCATTTTCTCTGAACCCATCCTTCAATAGACTTTGAAGAAGGCCAGAGCCCTAAAAATTTCCCTATGAGCCCTCTCTCCACAAGATTTAATGTTGTATGACAAGGTTGTTCTGCATGCAATTCAACAGGCGAAATGTCTGCTTTCTTCACAAATCTCTGCAAATTCGGACCAACTTTCCTCTTGCCACATGACGCAATCAGACGTTTAAAAGCATCCAATTCAGGTGGCAGAGGAGAGGGAGGACCCCCTTCGGCGTCCATCAGAGAATTTTTGAGCTCCAAACTGCTTCACTTGTGTCACTTTCTGAAAAAGACAAGACCACAGAACCTAGATCTAGTAACTTCCTTCTAATCCGATGAAAGGGCTACGAGTTCCTTCAACACCCAAATAGATCACAATTCACAGATTGGCTTGAAGAAATACTCAGCCTTTTGATCAACGACTTCTGAAAATAAAAACTAAACCCAATCCACCAGAGAAAGAGCCAGAGTCGATGGCTCTGCTCACTTCCACGGGAACTAAATCTTCTTGAAGCAAAAAAATCAGAAAATTCAACTACAAACCAAAAGCTAATAGAGGTTCGGCATGAGCATAAAAGGGATCATGATCCTGCAAATCAACAAGACCAGGTCCTCCAAAGACAATGCAACAACATAGAAAGGTTCACGATCTTGTAAATCAATAAGACTAGGTCCTCCAAAGACGATCCAGAGCCAAAGAAGTTCGAAATCTTCGTGGAGCCGAAAAAAACACCTATTCCATCACTATTAAAAAAAACATGTTTTCAAGAAAGGATTTTTGGTTATTGAAAACAATGAGGAGAATAATTACGAAATTGTTGTATCACTACTTGGATAAATGTAACAACTAAACAAAGAGATTTTATGGAGGAAATTCACCATATGTTAAGATGCTTCCTCAACGACGATCTTACTAGTTGCAAATGTCCCAACTAATAAGAGACTTTGATGGAGGCAATGTGTACTATTTTAAGATGACTCCTTAATAATGGCCTTTTCCAGGTTGGGGGCATTACAATAAAACGTAGCTAGCTTATAAGACTCTAAAAAGGTCTCTTGTGAGGAAATTTGTAGTAATCTACTTTAGTATGCTTCCTTGATATTTCATCTTTTTATCTCATGATTCTCCTTTGCATCCAATGTCAACCACTTCTTGTGAGGATTGAACCCATTTGGGGTTATAACAGGGCCATATTTGTTAGACGTGTCAACGTCTCATAATTACAGTCAAAGTTGTGTGTTTATCCTCTTGTATAGAAGATTATGTTGGAGGTAGGATATGTATAGTATTATTTTGTAGGCTCCAGTTAGGTACCCCTTCTTATACAGGCCGTAAAGCCCACGAGGGATGAACATGTTTTTTGGAAAACCAACCAAGCCCATTAACATTTTTGGAGCTATTACATTATCATGACAAAAGCCAACAATAAGCTTTAATCAATAAATATGTGGTCAATTTTTTTTCTTTGCATCCACAACTAACCTATCAAGACTTTCTTGGTATCCTACTCTGTCAATGTAATGAAAGCAAAAACACGGGCATAAAGTTTCTCATTACAAAAATATGACGAACAACATCCCATTTGTTATTAGTAAAAATATAACGTTCAGTGTTTGAAAAATATAACGTAGCAAAGATCTTAGCTGTTAAAAAAATGAAAAATAGAAAGGATTCATAGGAGGATGTCAGATGGAATCTACACAACTTGATCAAATGTTCCTCCAAATCATAGATTGCATAGCTAGTATACCAGTTTTACTTTTTCCCATGCAATAAAATATGCCCAAAACATTGAAAAGATAATTCAAAACATGTAACGCAAATGCTAATGCAGTGCAATGTAATGCATCTGGGCATATTATTTTCTTTGGTTGATCATATCCTTTTAGCACAGGATGGACTCAGTCGCTATCGCTTGAGCTGCAACTTGAACTTGTTGATGAATTCGTCGGCCTTGGCATTCACTTCTTAGTGGCCTTCCCCAAGTTGAAGAATCCATACTTGGTTTACAATTAGTGGCATTGAATTACTTGGTTATGATATTATATTTAAGTATCTGATTCACACATCCCTCTGCCTACAACACCTCCAAAGGTACCAATGTTTCCATATTTGGTAGCTCTTTGGATTTTTGGTGTGTATGTTAGAGATTTCCACATGTATGAAATATATGAGCATTATGAGCATGGAGCACAACTCTCAAAGTGACAATAGAGATGACTTACACAATAACTCATAATCCAATTATATCTATATATCCATGCTCACCATAATGACTATATTGACATCTATATACACATATTCTTACTTATTACGTGTATGTATCCCTGGTAATTGTTCGCTTGTACATATACATATAATCCCATGCATACCCTCATTAAAACTATAACCATCAACATTATAGAAATAAAAGTACAAAATGGAAAAATGCTAATGATACAAAACCTGAACATGATATTGATATATGGCAAGATGATATTGATATATGGCAAGAATGGAACTTGCCAAAGGTGATTGGAATAACTTTCCATTTGACATACCCTTGTCCCAATTTCAATATTTCTGAACATATATTTTCTCTATCTTTCATTCATTCAATAGCATTTTATAAAGATATTATGTTGGTGATAGTGCTTTTTTTCTTTCTCAAACAACCATTAGTAATTGCATGAATAAGCTAACTTCAAAAGTATAAGAAAAAAATAGAGACAAAGGAAGCAATCCCCATTGTTTCAATTAGTTTAATCAGAACACAATCAGAATAACATGATTGTTGGGCCAAAACATTACAACTTTGAAGAACAATCCAAATAAACTCTCAGAAGATATAGATCCTACTAGCAATACAGCGCTAGACTGAAAACATACTTGTTTATAAATATTGCTACTATTTGGAACTACTGCATAAGGGAATATCAAACTAAAAAGTACAAGCAATTGCATATTCAATGTGTCAGCCAACAATCACTCATGCGAGAGCAAATCACTTCAAAGCCATGATACAGTTTGAATCATGTCGGTCTCGGTTTGAATGTAATTGCAATTTATCTCCTTCACTAAGCAACTTCGTGACAAGGCTATGGTTAGTTCAAACTCATCCTACGACATTTACAAAATGTTTCTCACTCCCGTTTCTTCCTGTGTAGCCATAGGCCTCGCTATCTGCAATCCCCAACACAACATCATAAGATAATATTCTCAAACATATTCCATGTTGTAGAAAGCATCCACTATCTAGCTACGATAGATCAACAACAATATTCAAAATGAATGCTCACTATTTCTACAATGGAAATATGTTAATTAAATGATATACTTACAAATATACCAAAGGCTCCAAGAGCCAATGTCTTTAAAACATTTGTGCCATGCCGAACTCCTCCATCCAAAAACACAGGAATTCAACCTTGTTTGGCTTTTACAACCTGCCATATGCATTCTCCATAAATCATCATTGGGTTTGCAAGTAATAGGAAAACTCGTTTTCCAAATAGGGGACTTTTTGACCTTTGTTTTTACCTTGTTTTTATTCATTTTTGGTTATGAATTTTTACAATATTTTTAAAACGTCCAAAAACATTGCTAGATTTTAGAGAGTGTGAGTTAATTTTTGGTCATGAACTTTTACAAAAATTTTAAAACGTCCAAAAACATTGCTAGATTTTACAGAGTGTGAGTATTGGAGGTTTTACTGGTTTTACTTTCATCTAATTTCATTTATGAACTTAAAATCACTCAACAAACAACATAAATTACAAAATTTATGGATTAAATTCACCACTAGAAAATCAACCTGAAAGTTAAATCGTCCCCTCGTTAGACAGTTCCTTTGGAAAATATACAAAGCATTACCAAGACACATACCATAAATCTTCCAAGAATGTTTTTGTCGTTGGAACATAATCAAGTTGTTGACTGACAAATGCACGTTTTAGATCATAAATTTTTTCCCGTGGCTTGAAGCCCATTATCCAAAAATCGCTCCCAATTCCTGCTAATCATACTCTTTATCATCATCCAGTGAGCCATGAAACCCTAGCGGATTCACAAGCTATATAGAAAGGAGCTCCATTTGGCAGTAAGAGAATGCATCCAAGCGACAGAAGCGATGGCAGCAGTGGCGGCATGGGTGGTTATTCCTGCTAATCATACTCTTTATCATCATCCAGTGAGCCATGAAACCCTAGCGGATTCACAAGCTATATAGAAAGGAGCTCCATTTGGCAGTAAGAGAATGCATCCAAGCGACAGAAGCGATGGCAGCAGTGGCGGCAAGGGTGGTTGTGGTTTTGGCAAAATTTTTGAGGTTTTTCCGAGCTTTAATTCCAGACCCTTTTGCCGGATTCGACTCATTTAGCGGAGGCAGCGCGGAGGAGGAGATGAGCGAAGCTTGGTCAAGGATTTTTTCGGCCATGACCCATTGGATGATCCTTTTCTCTGGCATCCATTCGGGGTTTTTTTTTTTTTGGCTCCTTTGGGTAACCAACTGTTTGGTTCATGCACTAACACATTTTTAGATCGAGTGTATCTTCAGAGACTTCAGGATTAATTGGTTGTTTAAGGGAAGCTTGAATTGGTTGGTTACATGAAGGCGAATTGAATTCAATCAGAAGGAAATTTATTTGACAGACCATGTAGTCCTCCTACGTTCATTTTAATTTTCATGTGTCTAATCTGGGCAACTGAAGGGAGCTTATTTTCCCTGCCAGCTTCCAATTGGAAAGTGGCGATCAATAACTCTAGCCTCCCAGCCATATCACAACGCAGGGGGCCTTCAGAGCGGTTACATACATAAATGCAACGCAGGGGACTTCAGAGCGGTTACATACACAAATGCAAATGCCATTATTAGCGAGAATTACAGAGTCGAGTTTGGATTCATCGAGGTCAATACTTTTGGTAAATACGTTCTCTATGTTGTTTGGGGGTTCAATCTCACCTTGCTTCCTGCAATGGAGATTTGGATTGCAAACAAGAACATGATGGCCTCAGAGGGCGCGATGCTCAAAGTGGAGAGTAATAGAGACTTCCTGAGTTTTCTAAAGAGGGGATTTTTTGATCTCGGTTTCCGGCTATTTTTTACCAGTTTTTTTGTCATGAATCTTCACATAATTTTCAAAACTTTCAAAAACATTGCTAGATCTTACAGAGTGTGGGTGTTGGGGTTTTACTATCACCTAATTTCATTTCTGAGCTTAAAATCATGCGACAAACAATAGAAATTACAGATTTTGTAAAATAAATTCATCGGATTACCGCAAAAAATCAGCCTGAAAGTCAAAAAGTCCCTTGGTTAGACAGCTCCCAGACTTAGTAGTCCAAGACAGAGACGAAATTGTGGCCTGAACTATTAGTATTAGTAAATCAACAAGCATTTTAATGGTGAAGAGCAATAATTTGTAGATCCAACGGTCATCAAGTACGCTGCAGCCACATTACAGAGCAAGCTAGACTCACATTAAATACTCTGTAGCATACTAAATATTGGTCGCCTAAAATTTACACATTCTATACAAAATCAGCTCTGTAAATGTGTCTTCATGGTGTTGCAGCTGCAACCGTTCTCCCCAAATCTCTTAAATTTTGGGCCCCTACTCATGATGGAATATTGCTTCAGGTTGTTTTATCCTTGATTGTTGATCATGTTTTAAGTTTGGATATTTTTAACGATTTATATGTAGCCTGTTCCCGGAATTTGTTTGTGTTTGAATGTTGCAGCGGGTCGCAGAGTTGAGTTTAGTATTGATGATTGTTCTCTTATGGGTCGCCGTTGCGGAGGTATAGTAGGTTTCTGGCCGTTATTGATTTTTAAAGCTGTCTAAACACTTAGAATCTTTATATTGATCGGGAGTCATTCTTGTTGGATCGGAAGCTGGAGCCTTTTCGCTTCCGCCGTTGCGGAACCCAGAGTAGTTTAGCACCCGAAGTCCAAATCTTCCCGACTGCCGATGCGTGTTAACCTGATTTAGTCGCGTACCCGAAGCTGTTTTTCTTCCGCCGTTGCGGCTGTGGAAGTCATTTGGCTTCCGAAGTGCAAATCCGTCCGACTTCCGACTGTGCATCGCGTGGCTCTAGCCTTCTCTTTTCCGTCGTTGCAGCTCTCAAAGTCATTTGGCTTCCGAAGTGCAAATCCGTTCGACTGCCGATTAAAGCCTCTCTCGCCCGCGTTTCGCTTGTCCGTAACTTATGTCTCTTCCGCCGTTGCGGCTGGGAAAGCCGTTTGGCCTCTGATGTTATTTCCTTCCGATTGCCGACTTTAAGTTTTCCTGCCTGCGGATTGGTCTACCCTTCCGACGTCAGTATTTTTTAGCCGCTGAAGAGTTTCCTGTTGACCGTCGTTGGCTAGGTTTGTCAAGCCCGCGGGTGGTACGCCTGGCCATTTCCTTGTGGAATAGTTGTTTCAATTGGTATAATTTGTTGTTTTGTTTTGTAATGCAGTCCCAACAAATGATGCTTGTCGATTGATTGCAGGTGGGTTCGGTAGATCGGTCAAACCACTGCAGCGTGGAGGAAGACAGACCGTTTGGTAGAGACAGGGCCGAAATTAGCAAGATAGCAAGAGGGACAAACGAAGGAAAAGACAAAATGAATGATGACAGAGGAGCAGCTCTGAAAGGTCCAACAGTTACTTAGCCAATCACGAGCATGCAAAGATAGAGGAATAGGAAGCGTTTAGAAACTGAAAGGTCAGGCGTTTGGGGGGGCAGCCCAAGTAGTATGCAGTTGTAGTTTAAATATTGGAAAGTAGGACTTAGACAATGACTTTTTCCCTGGAAAAACTTGTAACCCATTTGCCTGTAAGAGGAACTATTTTGTTTTACAATCAGAAACTGCAACTTTTTCCTGTTGGAGAAAGCGAAATGTGGAATGTATCAATGTGATTAAATGAATAATGTTGAAGGGGAACTATTTCGTTTTCAGCTGTGTTTCATCAACTGTGAGAGTGTTTAACTTCCTGAACCTATGTTCTTGTTGAATGCTTTTCAGTATTTTTTGTGACGTGTTCCACTGTGAGTAATGAATGTTGTTCATAAAACAATTGGCTAACTGGTTGTTCAAAAATCTGCAATTGTCCATGTGTCTTGAAAGAAGTGTCAGCTATCTGTAACTTTTCATTATGCATGTACAAACTATATTACTCACCAATGAACGATAATCTTGCTCCCTAGGGATAGTTTAGATAGTTAGTTTTAATTCTTTGTTGTATGTGATTTAGATGCTAGTGAGTCTAAGACGAGAGGTAAGAACATGCGCATCACATTGTGACTGCTCCTTGCATCTTATCACCCTGCATGGTTAATTAGGCATTTGCATATTATAACTAAGTCAAAAATACAAAAATACATGGTGGACTGGGCCGCAACCGGTAAAACCTTTGTTTTTGTTACTTTGACCTACGGTGGCCGGACCGCAAACCGGACGGATTCCCTATACCAAACAGTCAACGGGCTAGTTGGGAACGTCGACTGGGGAGAATCCCTTACTGTTGTTGCCTGCGAATTTCCAGGCCTCAACAGTTTTGGCGCTAGAAGGAGGGCCGCCAGTGCATGGCTGGCCGCGGAAACCCGTTTTCTCGAGACTTTTCCACCGGTAACAGCTCTGAAAGCAGTGGGTTCCATAATCCAATTCCGGAAGAAAGAGAACATCTATATTATGTTGGAAACGAAATTGTTAATGATCTAAGAAGACACACCAGGGCATATGTAAAGAAGATTGGAGGATTGCCAATCATCCCTAAATTGCCCAGAAGAGAGTCTAAAAGAAAGATCGTCCTGTAGCGGAAGATTCAGTGTTGGTTGGAGACTGGGAAGAACTTGTAGAAACATACTTACAGGAAGTTGTACTACCTTTGAACCAAGAAGGCCTAGATACCCCTCACAGTTCTCCTGCTCACACTCCTATTGGCTCACCCCCTCACTCTCCACCTAGACTCATGGCAAGAGTAAATGCTAATCCACCACCTAACCCACCAAATCCACCACCTGCTTGGAGAGCCAGATCACCGTTAAACCTGACACCTCCATTGCATGATCTACCTCAAGCCTTTGATAAGATGTTGCCCAAGTTCGACCCCAATGAGAAAATACTAGTAGATGATCACCTACAAAGTTTTTACTTGGCAATTGAAGGATTAAGGGCCGAGGAGTATGAAGACGTAGTGTGCAGACTATTTCCACATACCCTTAAAGGAGCTGCAGCATCATGGTACTTCGGGTTGCCTGCTAACTCTATCCCTGATTGGGATACTTTCGAGAGACTTTTCAGAAGTAAGTATGCAACTCAGAAAATTCATGCAGCCCTCATGAAAGGGCTATGCGCTTTGAAGAAAGAAAGAAATGAAAAAGTGCATAGTTTCACACAACGGTTTGCAGCCTATCTCAAGAATTTTTCTGAAACAGATAAACCTTCAGACAAAGTTCTGATTGAATATTATACATTAGCTTTAGGCCCTGACTTGGCCATGTTTGCCAAAGGTAGGGCCAAGCCTACTTTGGCGGAAACCTACGAAGAGGCAGAAGTAGTAGAAGCTGAAAGAGAAAGTATTGAGGATTATCTAGAACAGTCAGGAGAGAAAGGTGCAAGTAGGAAAGCCTTATTGTTTACTAAGCCTAAGGAGGAGAAATCGTCGGATTATGAAAATATGGCCAAAATGGTGCAGAGGCTGTCTAATAAAATCATAGACTTGGAGAAAGAGAAGGAAACACAAAAGTTCTACAGGCCCTATTACAAGAAAAGAGAGGACAACAATCAGTCTCAACCTCCTCCGCATAATACAGCATCTATGAATTTGACAGAGATAGGGATGGAAAATTTTTGCACTTTCCACCAACAACCCCACTCTGAGAAGAATTGTCCGCAATGGATAAATTCAATGATGTTGGTTATGAACCAGATGTTGGATTCTAGATTAACCGAAGAAGGAGATGAGGAAATAAAAGAAAATACCACTGCAACGAATGAGCAAGAAGAGGAAACTATGGCTTTGTGGAATCGTTTCCTTATTTGATGCTGAAGAGGAAATCAACGTAGCAACGAGGAGCCAAGGGCATATTAAAGACAACAGTCTTATACTACCAAAGATCAAAAGGCTGCAAAGAAATATAAAGAAATTTCAAAACAGACCCTCAGCTGATATAGTTCCAGAATTCACTATTACCAGCCAAGATCCTAGGCAGAATGATGCGCGGGCCAAGCTAAGTGAAGAAAAGATGAATGCTGATAAACCTCAGCACATTGAGCAGCCGATGGACTATGACATCGTGGAGGATTTAAAGAAGGTAAAAGCGAGTGTTCCGCTATTCGAAATGTGTAAAGTGCCGCAGCAGAAAGAAAGGCTGTTGAAAGCACTTAAAGCATCGGATGAGAAGTTGCCCACGGACAATCAGCCTCAGGAAGAAGAAGAAATCGGAGAAACCAGCGTGGGAGGTAAGTGTAAAAGCAAACATCCACCTTTCCTCCTGACGTTTGAAATTTTCAATCATAATGTACATAATTGCTTGGTAGACTCAGGGGCATCGGTTAATGTTATGCCCATATCAGTCTGTAAGAAGATCAATGGGCAGCCCAAGCCATCCACGTGGAGGGTGGTTCAATTGGACAGAACGGATGTAAAGGTAATTGGTGAGATGGAAGATGTCCTAGTCCGTCTGGCATCTAATGATAAAGTATGCCAAGTTATCAACATCGTGGTGGCTGATATACCAGACGCTTACGGTCTTGTCCTGAGCAGAGATTGGTCGGCCAAATTAAATAGATATTTCGCCTGAGATTGGTCACATCTTTGGTTGCCATACAAAGGGAGTCCGAACCAGATTAAGATTCTAAGAGAACCTCACATGAAGTACAATGTTACTCAACTGGATGAGAAAAATGTACCAATGGATTCTGTATTGGGAAACTATTTTATCGAGTTGGAACCTGGCAATTACCAAGCAGAAGAAGCCAGCAACACATCAGACACTCAGCCTGATCTCCTTCATTTCTCATAGGCTGATGAGATTGACTGTAAAATAGTAGACTTAGCAGTAGGAATAGATTCACCTTCAGTAGTTAGTGATTTTTGGACTTTGTTTTTTGATGGCTCCAAGACATTAGAGGGGTCAGGGGCTGGCTGTGTCTTGATCGACCCCCAAAAGAATAAACATTTTCTTTCATGTAGATTAGAGTTTGATTGTACTAATAATACAGCTGAGTACGAAGCACTGGTGCATGGACTAAAGAAAGCGATTGAATTAAAGGTAAGTAATCTAAATTTTTTGGGGGATTCCGAGATTATTGTGAAACAAATCCAGAATCAAATAAATTGTGTTTCCCCTCACTTGAAAGCTTATCGAAATGAGGTATCTGACCTGCTTAAATGTTTTAATGCCTTCAATATTATTTCAATTCCAAGAATTAAAAATGCAGCAGCTAACCTGTTGGCTACATCAGCCACTAGGCTCGTACCCACTAATAATCGATGTTTTGTCGAACTACTTTTCAGGCCCTCAGTACCGGATATGATCACCAACTTGCGAGTGTTCGACGATGATCAACAAATAATAGAATGCTTGACAAATGACGAGGTCTTTAAAGGAGCCATTATAGATGATGAGGAACATCAGGCTGAGATGAAATATGACAATTTCATTCCTAAAGGTGTCAGAACGTTAGAAAAAATGTTCGATTTAAACGAAAAGTTCAGAAGACCAACCAACGTGAAGACCCACAGCTCATCCCTACAGTTCGAGCTGATAAATTTAGGGACTGAGACGAATCCCAAATTTGTGAATCTCGGCAAATGTTGTTCACCAACAGAAAGAGACAAGTTCGTCAGTTTCTTTAAACAATATAAAGATGTTTTCGCATGGACGTACGAAGATTTGAAAACATACGACACCGGCATCATCAAGCATATCGTCCCCATTAAAGCAGGCGTCAAGCCATATCAGCAACCGTTAAGAAAAATGCATCCAAAATTGGAACCGCTGATTCAGAGTGAAGTGAATAAATTATTGGATGCTAGGATCATTTTCAAAGTCAGACACTCTGAGTGGGTATCAAACCTGGTACCAGTAAGAAAAAAATCTGGAGAGATCAGACTCTGCGTGGATTTCAGGAACTTAAACCGTGCATCAGACAAAGATAACTATCATGTTCCACCCATGGAGCAATTGCTACAAATGGTTTCAAGTTCTGAACTGTTTTCATTATTAGATGGTTTTTCTGGCTACAATCAAGTATTAGTAGCCGAAGAAGACAGATTAAAGACAACGTTGAGGACCAAATGGGGAACCTTTGCCTACAGAAGGATGCCTTTTGGGCTGATAAATGTTGGAGAAACGTTTCAGAGGGCTATGGACATAGCTTTCCGTGGATTGATTGGCCGAAGTGCTGTAGTATATCTTGATGATATTACAATATTCTCGAAGAGAAGGGAAGAGCACTCGTTTCACTTAAGGCAAATTTTCGAACGCTGTCGGAAATATGGCATCTCACTTAATCCTAAGAAGTGTGTGTTCGCTGTCACAGAGGGCAAGTTGCTGGGTCACATAGTTTCGAAGAAAGGAATCTCTATAGATCTAGAAAGAATTAAGGCTATTGAACAAATTCCCTTGCCCCATAATAAAAAGGGGATGCAGTCATTTATGGGAACGATAAACTTTGTGCGAAGATTTGTGCCTGATTTTGCTCAGATTGTAAAACCTCTACAACAGATGGTGAAGCAAAATGCACTATTCAAGTGGACTGAAATTGAGAAGAGCGCATTCAGCAAAATCAAAACTGCTGTCGCCCATGCACCATCTCTGAAAAGCCCAGATTTCGACAAAGATTTTATCTTGTATAGCTTTGCATTCGATGATTCACTAGCAGCTGTGCTCACCCAAAAGGAAGATGGGGGGGATGAATTCCCAATATCCTTTATGAGTACTGGTCTGCAGGGGGGCGAATTGAACTACCCAGCTGTTGATAAACAAGCTTACGCTGTATTCAAGGCAGTAAAACAATTCAGGCCTTATATTTTAAAAAATAGAACCAAGGTAACCGTCCCCTACCCAGCTGTAAGGTCTCTTCTTATACAAAAAGAGTTAGGAGAAATAAGAGGCAACTGGGTAACAACTCTTCAAGAATACGACCTTGAATTCAAGCCAGCATCGATAATTAAAGGACAAGGGTTATGCAAACAGATGACTGAAAATGGAAAAAATGAAGAACACGCCTGGGAAGATGAAGCCGAACTACATATAATGGAGGTATGTCCTTTGTTTACAGCTCCCGAGTCTTGGTATAGAGACCTGGTGCATTACTTGCAGCAGGGCTGTTGCCAGAACACTGGAGTTCCAAACAAAGAAGAGCGATGCATCTTAAATCAGCCGCATATCAACTTGTTGAAGGCGTATTATTCAGAAAGAATTATGACAGGGTTCTTCTCAGATGCTTAGAAAAGGAAGATGCGAAGAAAGTGATGGCAGAATTGCATGACGGTCCTGCTGGAGGACATTATTCAGGGGATACCACAACCCACAAAATCCTCAGGGCAGGTTACTATTGGCCTACGCTCTTTAGAGATGCACACGCACATGTCAGGAAGTGTGATATTTGCCAAAGGTGTAGTGGGAGACAGCCTAAAGCAGCAGCACCTCTAAAGCCTGTGATGATCACGGAGCCATTCGAGCAATGGGGACTGGATATTATTGGAGAAATAAAACCGAATTTCTCTTTGCAGCACAAGTACATTCTGACCGCTACTGATTATTTCACTCGTTGGGTCGAAGCCATCCCACTGCGCAAGATAAATGAAGACGAGGTCATCAGCTTCCTACAAGACCACATCATGACCAGGTTTGGAGTTCTAGTTTCCTTAGGTTTTTATAATGCTAAGTACTTTTCATCAATTAAATTGACTGCGTTTGCTCATGATAAAGGGATAAAATTGCATTATTCTGCTAATTACTATCCACAAGGAAATGGCCTGGCTGAATCCTCCAACAAAAATCTGATTAGAATTTTAAAGAAGACTGTGGTAGAAAACTAGAGGAGTTGGCACTTAGCATTACCAAATGCCCTTTGGGCCGATAGGGTCACCCCCAAGTTTGCGATTGGAGTGTCTCCATATACCCTTGTCTATGGTAAAGAAGCCATCCTTCCTCCTAATATCATGCTACCATCTTCCATACTAGCTCAAGAGTCTAGGGGGTCGGATGATGAAGTTTTGCAAATAAGAATATATAATCTCCTGAAAGCAAAAGAGGCTAGATCTAAAGCCAGAGAATGCTTTAAGCAACAACAGGAGTTAGTTAAGAGATGGTTCGACAAGCATAAAGCTGGAACAAAAGACTTTGAAGTAGGAGACTTAGTCCTCAAATGGGATCACCCCCATGATGAGAAAGGAAAGCACACTAAATTCCAGCAGTTGTGGGTAGGCCCTTATCAGATAGCGGCAAAGCTTGGCCCTTCTACTTATGAGTTGCAAGATGTGTAAGGATGGGAAGAGAACTTACCAGTAAATGGTTTGGTCCTCAAGCCGTATTTTTCCTGAGTTTGTTTGAATTCTTCTGTCTTGTATATAAATAATCTGTTTGGCTGTCTTTTGAGTCATGTTTTACAGTTTGCTTTAGTTTGTTTTTCTTGATTCTAATAAAGGGAATGAACCCGCGGTTGCATAGAGAACATTAAAATGTTTGGGAACGATAAACATTTTTGGGTCTCAGACTGTGTGTTGTGTATAAAAGAATTTCTTCCTGTTTAGTCATTTTCTCGAATAATTCTGTGTGCATTGAAGTCCTGCTTAACCCCTGTGAAATAAACTGGATTCGAAGAGTCTGGAGTACTATGTTGAGGCTCCATCCACGTCACACTTAAAATGTTCTAAGGAGCGACAGCAGAGGACCCATGGAAAGGAGCAAGGTGAACAGTATATTAAATATAAATGATCACATGCCAAGAAACGAATGCCAAAAGACAAATAAAGAGTCGAAAACTCCTATGAAAGGATCATAAATCAAAGCAGGTGCTGAATCATAAGTATTAAATTGCTGAAAGATCCTCTCCGTCCGTGAGCTGAAACTTGAAGTACCCCACTCACACAAAAGGACACTATGGGATAGAGGATCATGAATTAAGATTCAGTATGAAAGGCATGCAGGAGGACTCATATATAAAGCAGACAAAAGTCCAGAAGCACAAAAGTGCTAGAGTGGCATGGGAATGAGGAACAAATGAATATTTTTGTTTACCATATGCTACAATCCTATGGGGTCCAAGCTATCAGCTACCTGAAGACAAAGGTAATAATGAGATTCATCCTTTGGCCTCAACAGAGTCATCTGGACTTGAAAATCTTGGTTTCCACTCTCCCAAATTGGACTATTATCAATGATTGAGGGTACACACTTCCGGCATTCGAGAAATCTAGAGAGCTGGAAGAATTCAATAGATGCATTTGTTGTTAAACAGTCTGTCACTCAAAGAATAGTCGCCCAGAGATCTAGGTTCACCAGGTAATCCCCAATTGTTGCAGCTGCAACCGTTCTCCCCAAATCTCTTAAATTTTGGGCCCCTCCTCATGATGGAATATTGCTTCAGGTTGTTTTATCCTTGATTGTTGATCATGTTTTAAGTTTGGATATTTTTAACGATTTATATGCAGCCTGTTCCCGGAATTTGTTTGTGTTTGAATGTTGCAGCGGGTCGCAGAGTTGAGTTTAGTATTGATGATTGTTCTCTTATGGGTCGTCGTTGCGGAGGTATAGTAGGTTTCTGGCCGTTATTGATTTTTAAAGCTGTCTAAACACTTAGAATCTTTATATTGATCGGGAGTCATTCTTGTTGGATCGAAAGCCGAAGCCTTTTCACTTCCTCCGTTGCGGAACCCAGAGTAGTTTAGCACCCGAAGTCCAAATCTTCCCGACTGCCGATGCGTGTTAACTTGATTTAGCTGCATACCCGAAGCTGTTTTTCTTCCGTCGTTGCGGCTGTGGAAGTCATTTGGCTTCCGAAGTGCAAATCCGTCCGACTTCCGACTGTGCATCACGTGGCTCTAGCCTTCTCTTTTCCGCCGTTGCGGCTCTCAAAGTCATTTGGCTTCCAAAGTGCAAATCCGTCCGACTGCCGATTAAAGCCTCTCTCGCCCGCGTTTCGCCTGTCCGTAGCTTATGTCTCTTCCGCCGTTGCGGCTGGGAAAGCCGTTTGGCCTCCGATGTTATTTCCTTCCGATTGTCGACTTTAAGTTTTCCCACCTGCGGATTGGTCTACCCTTCCGACTTCAGTATTTTTTAGCCGCCGAAGAGTTTCCTGTTGACTGTCGTTGGCTAGGTTTGTCAAGCCCGCAGGTGGTACGCTTGGCCATTTCCTTGTGGAATAGTCGTTTCAATTGGTAGAATTTGTTGTTTTGTTTTGTAACACAGTCCCAACAAATGATGCTTGTCGATTGATTGCAGGTGGGTTCGGTAGATTGGTCAAACCGCTGCAGCATGGAGGAAGACAGATCGTTTGGTAGAGACAGGGCCGAAATTAGCAAGATCACAAGAGGGACAAACGAAGGAAAAGACAAAATGAATGAGGACAGAGGAGCAGCTCTGAAAGGTCCGACAGTTACTCAGCCAATCACGAGCATGCAAAGATAGAGGAATAGGAAGCGTTTAGAAACTGAAAGGCCAGGCGTTTGGGGGGGCAGCCCAAGCAGTTTGCACTTGTAGTTTAAATATTGGAAAGTAGGACTTAGACAAGGACTTTTTCCCTGGAAAAACTTGTAACCCATTTTCTTGTAAGAGGAACTATTTCGTTTTACAATCAGAAACTGCAACTTTTGCCTGTTAAAGAAAGCGAAATGTGGAATGTATCAATGTGATTAAATGAATAATGTTGAAAGGGAACTATTTCGTTTTCAGCTGTGTTTCATCAACTGTGAGAGTGTTTAACTTCTTGAACCTATGTTCTTGTTGAATGCTTTTCAGTATTTTTTGTGACGTGTTCCACTGTGAGTAATGAATGTTGTTCATAAAACAATTGGCTAACTGGTTGTTCAAAAATCTGCAATTTTCCATGTGTCTTGAAAGAAGTGTCAGCTATCTGTAACTTTTCATTATGCATGTACAAACTATATTACTCACCAATGAACGATAATCTTGCTCCCTAGGGATAGTTTAGATAGTTAGTTTTAATTCCTTGTTGTATGTGATTTAGATGCTAGTGAGTCTAAGACAAGAGGTAAGAACCTGCGCATCACATTGTGACTGCTCCTTGCATCTTATCACCCTGCATGGTTAATTAGGCACTTGCATATCATAACTAAGTCAAAAATACACGGTGGACCGGGCCGCAACCGGTAAAGTCTTTGTTTTTGTTACTTTGACCTACGGTGGCCGGACCGCAAACCGGACGGATTCCCTATACCAAACAGTCAACAGGCTAGTTGGGAACGTCGACTGGGGAGAATCCCTTACTGTTGTTGCTTGCGAATTTCTAGGCCTCAACACATGGATATACTATTATTGTGACTTGGAACATACGTTGATATAGTGAACACGCAATTGCAAATGGAAACCAACACGCAGTTGCAATTGCAAATGGAAATCAACATGCCGTTATAGTCACAGGGACGAAACTTCTCCAAAACAAGTGGCGGGCATTGGTTGGGTGAGTAAGATGACAAGTGGCAACAAACTATTAGTAGGAAGGACGACAAACATGTACAATGTTTCTAAAATTCCCTCCGAAGAAAAAACACCTACTGCGTAAACCTTAGTGAATTGGTGAATTCGATTCTAAAATGCCCTCCGGAGAAAAAACACCTATTGCGTAAACCTTAGTGAATTGGTGAATTCGATTTTTTAATGGAGTGAGCTAAAGATAGTGAATTGGTGAATTTAATTTTGAAATGGAGTGAGCTAAATATTTTCAACTAAATTCTAGTAAAGAAAACCACATAAATTTATGTGCAAATTGTTTAAAGTTTAGTTTATATATATTTTTAAATTAGGTTGAGAATGAGAATTGAGTCTTGGAGGAATGAAGAAGGAACTCTGAACTTCTGGGTGAGGACGATTATGGAGGATTTTGAGGAAGTGGATTATTCTTGTGACAGGTTGGCGAGCTCTGACATCTGGGCTGTGCTAGGTGAAGGGCAGGGGGCGCAGTGGGTGGACTTCCCAAGATTGGGACCGGAGGGCCTTGTTTCGGCTGGGCCAGGGGCGTTAGGTTTGGAGGATGTAACATCCCCCTCAGATTTTTTCATTCTCCCGACGTTGGAACTGGCTCGGGATGCTACTCAGGGAGATTCCTTTTCTTATTTGCATCCGGACATTTCGAGACGATGGGAGGTCGGATCGTGTTATCCGTCACTTGTATCTCAGGAAGGTTTTGTGACCTCTAAGGGTTTTGACTTGGGGGTAGCGGTTGGGGAGGTAGGGCGGTTTTTGCAGGCAGGTTTTTCTGGGGTTTGTCTGGACGGAGATTGGAGGGCTCCCCTGATTGAAGTGGAGCAGAGAGGCTTTGATTCCTCTAGAGGGGTACTCCCTGGTGATTGCCGAGGGGATTCGAATAACTTTGTTGGCCAGAGGGCTGTGGAAGGTGGTTTACCAAAGCGCCGAAGGAGGAATTGGATTAAAACTAAACAAGTGCGGAATTATGCAGTGGGGGAAGATTTAGCGTGGGAAGGTGTTTTGAATATGGCTACGAGCACTCTGGTAGGGAGGGTTATGGGAAGGCAATTTGCCATGAAGACTGTGTAGGATTGGGCTAGGGTTTCTTGGAAGGAGCACTTGGGTTATGCACCGGTGGTGGAGATGCTGAACAGGGGCTGGTTCGCGATCAAACTATCGAAGGAGGAGGATCTCAAATGGATTCTGTGCAAATGCTAGCATATAGACCATACTCCAGTTCTTTTGAAACCTTGGACTCCCCTGTTTGATGCAAGTAAAGAAAGGGTGGATGTAACCCCCATCTGGGTGCGGTTGCCAGCTCTTCCTCTCCACTTTTGGGACTTGAATCACTTCAAGCAGATTGGAGATATCTTGGGGACTTTTTTGGAGGCTGAATTCTCTTACCTGGAAACCCTTGAGAAGAAGGTAGCTTGTATTTTGGTAAACTTAAATCTGAGGGAAGGTTTGGCTGAGTCCATTAATCTGGATTGGGGTCCGGTGATTATATCACAAATTCTGGATTATGAGAATGTTCCATTCCGTTGTAGGCGATGCCATGCGTATGGGCATCCAATGTCAGAATGTTCATTACTGGCATTTCAACATAACGGGAACAAAGGTCAATGTGCTTCGGCTCGTCGTGAGGGTCAACCAGCGAAGAAGGATAGGCCACATGAGGTAGAAATTACTTCGGTGGGAGTCTTGGTCAGAGAACTCGACTTGGTGGAATCTAACCCTGCAGGATCTATGGTGGCCGAAGATCTTTCAGATCCCCCTGATCGGGCTCTAGATCCGGTTTCTGTTTTTTCTCCTGAGGATCCTTCATGCCCGGCGGTTTCCTCTTTACCTCCGTCTCCAAATGTTAATTTTTTCATGAAAAATATGTCTTTCTTTGGATTCGATTGGATAGAAGGACTGAGGAATCTATCTTTATCGAGCCGATCCGGCCCCTCTTTGCTTTGTCCCGTGCTCCCTTTACCTGCTGCGAATGATTTGGGATTGGAGGGTTTATCCACTACTGTATTGCCTACTCGTGCCTCTGACCTTTTTCAAGCTTTAGAAGAGCCCTCTTGTCCTTTGTTGGAGTCTGAGCCCGAGACCCTGCTTGAGGAGCACTGCTCCTCCCATTCAGATTCCACGGAGCCGGTCCACTTTCTAAGATCGCATTCTAAGTCCGCTTCTGTACTGGGTAAGGCTTCTTCGCCTGTGAGAAGGGGTCGAGGCAGAAAATCTAATCTCTCCAAGGCTCAGTCTAGAGCTAGGGAGGACCTGCTGGAAGGAAAACAACAAACCATTGCTATGGCCCTTACAACGAAGAAGGCCACAAAAAAAGGTCGATAATGAAGTTCATGTCCTTCAATTGTCGAGGTCTGGCTGGGCCCGTTAAGAAATCAGTCTTCATCAGGGTGCTTACTCTTGAACACCCGGATGTGATTATGTTACAAGAGACCTTAGGTGTAGGAGATGTGGTCAAGGAAAGGCTGGAGAGCTGGTTACCGGGATGGTCTTTTGTGACTCTTGATGCAAGGGGTCGTTCAGGAGGACTGGCGGTTGGTTGGAGGAATTGCTGTGTGAAGTTGGTTAATGCTTGGGGGCTGGATTCTGTGTTGGGAGTGGAGATTTTCTCCGATGAGTTGGGACTATTATTACCGGTGATAAATGTTTATGGGCCGTATTTGAACAGGCCCCTGTTTTGGGACTCTCTGCTACAAAACCCCATGGTGACAGGAGATTCGCTTGTTATGGGAGGTGATTTCAATTTCTCTCTGGGACATTCTGAGGTCTGGGGGCCCCGTGCCCATGTGGACTCTTTGACAGGTTTTTTTACTCAGAAATTGGTGGAGAAAGGTCTGTTGGATATCGAGCCTGTTAAACTCAGGCCAACATGGAGAAACAATCGAAGTGGGGATGCTAGGGTGGCAAAAAGAATAGATCATTTTCTGGTGGCAGGGAAGCTGGTGGACAGATTCTTCTTAGTTAGACAATGGGTGGGCAGTGGGGGACACTCTGACCACTTTCCTATTTTTTTCAAAATAAAAAAGGGTCCTATAAATCCTCCAAGCCCTTTAAAACTTAATAAAACTTGGCTTCAGGATGAGACTTTCAAAACTCTTTTCCTCACTCATTGGAGGCCTATAGTGGAGGAAAATGATCGATCAACAGCTTATCAGTTTGCAGACAACATCAAAAGGTTAAAAGTTGTGATCAAAGGGTGGGCAACCGATAAAAGAAGGAGAGAAGATGCGGAGCTGAATCAGTTGGAGATAGATCTTATGGAGATTTATGAAGGGGAAGGAGGAGGGTACATGTCACAAGAATCGAAGGAGGCCTTGATTAAATTGGAGGGCAGACACAACACTCTTTAATTGGAAA
This sequence comes from Pseudotsuga menziesii, assembly GCA_001517045.1. NCBI lineage: Eukaryota > Viridiplantae > Streptophyta > Pinopsida > Pinales > Pinaceae > Pseudotsuga > Pseudotsuga menziesii. Next base: position 244,962 of record LPNX010115630.1, read on the forward strand.
GAGAGGAAGCATGGAGGCTCAAAAGTAGAGCCATCTGGCTGGAATGCAGGGATGATAATACAAAATTTTTTCATGCTTACGCCAGAGGAAGGAAGGCAGCAAATACCATCTGGAGATTGCAGTATGAGGAGGGATCCACTCATGTTACTTTTGAAGACAAGGCATGATGTGGGGTGAATCACTTCCAACAACTGTTCAAATCTCCCCAACAGGCCACTATCGAAGAGGTTATCAGATTGGCTCAGATGTTTCACCGTTTTGTGGATGAGGAGGGGTAATAGGGATCTTTTGAAGGAAGTGTCGGAAGAAGAACTTAAGAAGGTTATGGGCAGCTTTCAGAAAGACAAAAGTCCTGGGCCAGATGGATGGACGATTGATTTCTTCCTGGACCTCTTTGATTTTCTGGGGAAGGACCTCTTGCAGGTCATTGAAGACTCAAGGACTTCCGGTTGGATACCGGCTAGCTTCAACTCTACCTTTATAGCTCTCATCCCAAAGTCTGATAATCCTCTCTCTCTTAATGATTATAGACCTATCTCACTGTGCAACTGTATCTACAAGATAATTTCAAAAGTAATTGCTACGAGAGTGAAAGCTATTCTCTCGGAACATATATCGGATGAGCAGTTTGGCTTCCTGGAAGGGCGTCAGATTCATGAAGCTATTGGGGTAGCACAGGAAGGCCTCCATAGCATCCAAGCGGCTAAAGGGGGCTATTCTTAAACTTGATCTATCTAAGGTTTATGACAAAGTAAGCTGGCTTTATTTGAGGTTGCGTCTAACCCATCTAGGTTTTTGCATCAACTTCATAAGATGGATAATGTCTTGTTTAACAACTGTTTCATTTGCTGTGCTGATAAATGGAGTGGCCACCTCTTTTTTTCATGCCGAGAGGGGGCTGAGACAAGGCTGTCCCTTGTCCCCGCTCCTTTTTCTTCTGGTTGCAGAGGGTCTTAGTAGGGCTATAAGAACAGCCAAAACTGAAGGTCGTTTTACGAGGATCCTGATTGCCGCACATTTAAACGTTACCCATCTTCTTTTTGTGGATGACGTTCTGATCTTCTGTTCGGGCTCCAGAGGAGAAACCAGAGTTCTACAGGAAATTTTGGACCTCTTTACAAAGGCTACTGGAATGGAGATTAATATAGGAAAATCTTCTGTGACAACACATCTGTTGAGACCGGAGGAGGAGGCCGAACTTAGAAGGTTTTTTCCTTACAATTTCGCTGGCCTGGACGCAGGGCTAAAGTATCTGGGCTTCTCTCTGAAAGCAAATCTGTATCGGAAACAGGACTGGTTATGGCTGGTTGGGAAGGTTGAGAAGAGACTTTCGGTATGGAGTCATAAGTTGCTCTCAAGAGCTGGGCGTTTAGTGTTAGTCAAGGCTGTTTTAGAGGCAATTCCGGTTTATTGGATGTCATTATCCTGGATTCTGAAAGGGATTCTTGAAAGGATAAGGAGGGTTTGTTTCAGGTTCCTATGGAGTGGCAAAAAGGAAGTTCAGGTAACTCCCTGGGTAAACTGGAAGAGGATTGCTGTCCCAAAAGGTCTTGGAGGATGGGGCCTCAAGGACATTTATTTATTTTCAAAAGCCCTGGCTGCCAAAGGAGGATGGAGGCTGGTGCATTCGAACAGTCTATGGACTCGGGTGATCAAATTGAAATATCTAACAAGCGTTAGCATCATTGACTGGATCAGAAATCCTAGGAAAGTACATACTGGGGGCTCGGTGATATGGAAAGCAATTGTAAAATATTTTCACTTGATCGAAAGTAATCTTGCTTGGGATGTAGGCAATGGGGAAAAGGTTCTGATTGGAAGGGATCCATGGTTGGACTGCACCCAACAGCACATTCTCCCAATCGAAGTGGTTGAAGCTTTAGGACATTTGGGGCTAACCACATTGAATCAACTAGCTGTCCCTCGGCCTGATGAACCGTGGAATCAATACTGGAGAAGGGCTAACTCATTGGGGCTGGGGGATAGGGAGACATCTTTTCTGGACCAGTATATAAGGGAATTGGTTTGGGCAAATATACTTCTTTCTGATCATGAAGATTCACTGGTTTGGGAGGAGAATCCGGAAGGGGTTTACACACCAAAGATGGGCTATCTGTGCCTTAGTGCTGGAGTGGAGAATAGGGTAGAAGTATGGTGGTGGAGGTCCCTGTGGAAGCTGAAATGTCGAGCTAAAACAAAAATGTTTATGTGGTGTGTCCTAAACAACAAGGTACCTACCTGGGATGTGCTGCAGAAACGATCTTTTCAGGGCCCTGGCTGGTGTGTGCTATGTAAAAGGAAGTTGGAATCCACCAGTCACTTATTTCTCTCCTGCTCTTTCACGACAGCAGTTTGGAGGGAAGTTTCTTTACTGGTTGGTTTTTTTTGTCAGTGGGAAGGGGCATCTGCGGAGGCTGCATGGGAATCTTGGTGGCGGAGGAGATCAAAAACGAAATTTAAAATCCTTCCTCTGCTGATTATTTTGGGGATCTGGATGGCTCGCAATAGGGATATTTTTGAGGACATTTCCAGTAACCCTGCTATCTTAGGAGCACAGTCTGTGGGATATTTTAAATCTTTTCCGGAACATATCAGGGTGGACAGAGAACGAAGGAGATTAGAAGTGGATCTCGATAGATCGTCACCGTGGGCATACTTCGATGGGGCAGCACAAAATAATGCATGTGGAGGTGGCGCAGTGCTGTTTCTATCTGAATCACATTTCTTTGTATTATCTATGGGAGTCGGGGAGGGCACTAACAATTATTCTGAACTAATGAGCCTCAAGCTTTTGCTGTTTTTTTCCTTAGAAAAGGGATGCAACAACCTGAATTTTATGGGCGATTCACTGAATGTTATAAATTGGATCAACGAAACACAAGATTGCAGGCAGTTGAGATTAGCACATATCCTATATGCTATCAAACTTCTTCTACAACGTTTTGACTATTTTTCTTGCCGACATGTATACAGGGAAAATAACAAAGAAGCGGACAAAGCTTCCAAGGAAGGGCTCCGGCTGGCAGTGGGTACTTGGACTGTGAAAGAATTTATCGAAGGCAGCACACAGGATTTCTATCACAGGCCATATATAGATATTCTTTGATTATGTTTTATGCATTTTCTATAACCAGGAACAACGGAAATAGTTGGCAGATTTTAAACTCTTTTAAGTCTAACTGGCAGCAAGATATTGTATCTTTTCAGATAATATGGACAGGTAGTTATACAACGAATGGGCATTTGTATATGATCCAGTTTTCTGTAGAAGCCTCTCACAGTCACAGAACTACATTGAATTGACTGTTATGACAGTTTGAACATTCGCTGTATAGCTGGCCGATCTCTTTATATGATATAATATATCACGTTCATGATTACGAGAGGCATTACATATGAGCATACTCGTATACAACTCTAGCCATACATTGCAGATGGGGCTGGCACAACATAATCCTGTTATTATGTAGTTTTTTTTTATGTTTTCTTTGTAAAATAGACTTCCAGCTCTGTTAGTTATTGACAGGGATAAGGATTACTTTTTTTGGAACAGCATCAGTGTATGCTAACTTTGTTAATTTTAAAGAAGTCTTTAAAGGCTCAT
>LPNX010115630.1:249751-319535 GCA_001517045.1 Pseudotsuga menziesii
TAATATAGTAGCATACCTACATAGTTTGAGGTTGGATCACCTTGATAGAGATCAAATGGTTGAGAGATAGTTGTGGAATGGAAGACAATTTGGAGATTTTTATTTATTCCTTATATTCTTCTAGTTAAAGGAGTTCAACTGTGAGTTATCCATGCCTAGTTACATGTTATCATCGACATTCTTCATGTTATCCATTTATTAACTATCATTTATTTTTTATATATTTTTTTTCTTTTTGTCTCACATTCTTCTAGTATTAGCCATTAACTATTGGTTATCCAATCATTAGCTATGAATTATCCATGCATTGCTACCAGTTATATATATATATATATATATATATATATAATTGTTTATTTCGAATTTTGAATGGCTGCCATAAAATAAATCTCCACAGTAGACTTGTCTCATTTTCATCTGTAGATGAAAAAACATAGGTTGTAGTCCACCCCAAATCTCAAATAAAAACATCCATCGACTTAAAAATTTACTAATATTTTGTAAAAATAAATATTAATGGTTTTTTTAATTAAATTATTTTGTATAGATGTAAAGTTGACAAAATAATTATTGATAAAATATTTTTTAATGAAATTGTTTTAGGCTAAATGGGTTGGATCCATTGATGAAAAGTGAGAAGTTTTTCGACAATAAATAAGGTTCAAGTCTTGAAGCCATGGGATCACCTAAAGGTAGTGGGCAAATGTGTGGTTGTGCCTAGAGATATCATATTAAATGATCGTGTGATCCGTGCACACATAAGTGTATCAAATCCCACCCCCATGTTTTTAAAATTTTTAAGTCAAATGCCGCTAGCATGGTTTCAAAATTAAGTCAACTCCTGCTTGCATAGTTGGTTTCGATGGGTCTCGCGTTGCACGACGACCTAAATTCGAACCCCGTAAGGTAGCCAAGAGTAGATGTTTAAAATCTGACCATGATAAATGTTTGTGTGGCCCAAGACAAGTGCAATCCCTAGGTGATTTTAACGACTTAATTGTCCATCAGTCATAATTCCTTAAATTACACTCTAGTCTTTAAATCATGAACAAACTAGTAAACATAAAAAAATATCGAATGAAGAAAATGTAAAAGTGTATCACATTATAAATGCATTAACTTCAACATGGAGGCCATGAAAATTAACATTGAATTAATGCTACTTAACCTCTTGTAATTTGTCAACCCAAAGTATAATTATAAGCAAATTCGAAAATACTTTCCAATAATTATTATAAAATAATTCATCTTTTTTTAACCCAAAAAAAAGTATATTCTTAATATGTATTAAACATGAATCAACAATAACAAAGCTAACATAAACATGAATCAACAATAACAAAGCTAACATAGTTGTTCAAGATGGGCTAGAGATTCACTATCTCATAGACCCTTTACCCAAACAAAACAAAACAAAACAAAACAACTTATACAAGTTTAAAAAGACTTTGCAGAAAATGATAATGCATGTTAACGTTTCCAAATTATAATAGGCATGTTTCTAAATTAAATGTGAACAATTTTTGGAAAGAACCACACACAAAAAATCAGCGAACACAAACTTATTAGTTAGATATCATCTTTTTGTACATAATACATATGGAAAATGAAGCAAAAACATTCTAATTCTCTACCCATTGGAAGCACATTGGGATTGCCAAAATATAGATGAATAAGGTCAAGCAAGGCATATTAGAAAAAAATCATAATAATTTTACAATGTAATATTTTTAATTTTGATTTGCAATGTATTAAATCAAATCATATAGATGATGCACATATGCTGGTATGAATTTTTAGTGTAGAGCTTAGGGCCAAGGCTCGACTAGTGATTTGTTGGGCATATATAATGTAAATATGCTTATATGGTTGATGTGGTTGGCTTGTCATGTTGACTCAACAGCTATGCAAATATTATATTGGAGAAATATAAAATGATTCAAGATGGTTGTGTAAAGATGTAATGTATCTATCCCCAAAACACAACACCCACGTCGGATACACCAGGAATCTAACATGAAAATGATTGATTCTAATATAAGCATAGCAGGATAATGTAATCTAAGACTAGGCCAACATGCCAATAAGCCAAATAAATAAAAACAATTAGCCATAAAAAGGAAGACAACCCTTAAATACAAATTATTTCTCAATGTACATGTGATGCAATGTGATGGCACATGAATACAACTGGTCTAGTAACTTTTTCACATGTAAATTTATAACATCATCAAATCTATGGGAAATCGCCTGTTGCCATTTAACCAAATTAATAACTATGTCTCTACAATGTTAATAAAACTCGACTTTTAATATAACAAGTAAAGCAACATTGCAACACTTAATTAAAGCATAATTATGACTCTGCAATATATCAAACTTACTGCATTAATTCTCAATCATTAAACCCATATAGATCTTATCTAGAGGTCTGCCCAAAAACCATACCTTCTAACTGCCATAATTCATAAACAAACTAACTTCTAATACAACAAGTCAATCAACAATACTACACTTCATTAAAGTAGAATATGACACTACTACATATCATATTTACTGCATTAATTCTTAGTCATTGAACCCATATGAGTTCTAATCTGGAACAGCCATATATGACCATATGGTCTGCCCAAAAACCAAACCTCCTAGCTGCCATAATTCCTAAACAAACTAGCTTCTAATAGTTGCAACAATACATAACAAAAAGGTTCCACGAGCTACCAATCTATCAACACTAAATAAGCCATATAACATGAACACAGAGTCTAATTTGCAGCATAAAAATATAGTTCTAGCTTAGCCTACACGGGTACATATGCAACAAAAAACACAGTATTTAATTATCAACTAATACTTATCTTTTTTAATGGTGTAACTAGCTTCAACAAGACAACATTCCACCTAGCATTAGACATAGTCAAGCCAAACTACTTTAGCAGGTTACCCCTTGATTTGAAGTCATGAATCCACATGCTAAGGAACTCTCTAATAAAATCTCTAAAGATAATACTCAGTCCACAACCCGGAAGACACAACACAGTCCCTCACTGCTTATCTTCTTTGCATGAGCACTCCCCGGTGCAATGGGATTCCCTTCACTAAACCAGTCCCTCGGGATCGCATCTCCATCCACCCTTAGGGATCGCGTGACTATGATTAGAGACATATAAGGGTTATCGAGATACTTCTTGTGTTTAATGTCCAATTACCCTGGCATGATTTTTTTATTTTTTTGCAAAACAAAAGGTGTGACAACTATGTGCAAAAGACCATCCAAATTCATCCACTTGCATTTGAATTTAAGGGAGAGCAGCCATCCACAGTTGTAAAAGAATCCTCAATAATGAACACACGAATGAATTAAACCCAATTCGAATCCCTTCATAGCAATTCAAATTCATTGGTAGAGGCCAACCTAGGTTCACTAGCAAGCAACTTTGATTCACTGAGGCATTTTCCAAATCATTGGATGACCATTTGAGTTCTCCAAAGAGAAACTCGAATCCACTTAGATTGATTCGAATCCACTAGCAAAAACACTCCTAGTCATTAGGGATAGCTCGAATTTACCAATACTGACTCAAACCTCCCCAAAATCACTCCCATGCACTAGAGACAACTCGAACTCATCAAGACTAACTCTAATTCTCCTAAAATCACTCCCATGCCTTGAATAAAACTCGTATTGGTCAAAATTTACTCTCATTAACTAAGGATAACTCGAATTTGACCCAAGATCCATGTAACTAATTGAAGACAACTTGAATTGCCCCAATCACTCCAACTGGCTGAAGGCAACTCAAATTCACCCCAAATTTACTATGATTAACCGAAGACAACTCCGATAGGGAATATTCTCATCAAGGAAGGGTGCATGGGTGCATGCAAAGCATAAAATAGATGTACTAGTATCTATAAAGTCCAATAAAATCAAAATTAAGAAACATGGAGTATTGTTGGGAAGAGCAACAACTCTTAACCCCCCAATACTCTCACATGTGGAATCCAAGACCTCCCAACCACGTTTTTTGTCCATGTTGAGCTACTATTTAATTGCAGGTAAATAATAAAAAAATAATAATCATAATAATGTCTATAGTCCATACTCCAAGAACTAGTGCCATAATAAAATCAAATAACAACATCACATATGTTTGGGGCTTACCATTAGGGCATTACAAAAGAGCACTAGAGGGGCGTTGATTCCATTAGAGGGGAAGAAGAAAGGGGGTCGATGGGATATTAAATCCTCTATGGGCAAGTGTCAACCTTAAAAGTCATCATTTTGTTGCCATGTACCTTAAATGAGCCCATTTACTTCCTTTTGACTATTAAATATAGTCATTGTATGCATGTGTGAGGTTGGCGGGGAAAGTCTTCTCATGTAGTTGTGGAAGCATGGGATGAATATACTTCTATTGCAATTGTAAGATTGATTTCTCCTATTATCAGAAGTTATGTCAATTGTCTTTCTAGGGTGTTCCCATGAAGATGGGTAACACTTTTTAGCAAGCGGAGGGCATGAGTATCTTAAAAAACAACCTCGATCAAGCTTTTTATAAGCCCTCGAATGAGATTTAAAAAGATTGATCGAGGGCTTAACTAAACGCTCGATAGAGGGTTTTATTAATCCTTAAACGAGCTTTCAAATCTCTATCAAGAGTTTCAATCCGATAAAAAATTTAAAACAAAAGGTCGTGAAATATTTCTCGCCTGTGGAATTGAGAAGCTCAATCGAGCTCCTTTGAAAGCTCAATCAAGCTCCTTTGAAAGCTCAATCAAGTGCTTGCAACAATTACAAATAAAAATTGCAATAGACCACGACTTATTTGATCACGTCTGTTGCATAGAAGCTTGATGATTGCAACTTATTTCACCGTGTTTTTGCATAGAAGCTCAACAACCGTGACCTATTTCACCGAGTCTTTTGCATAAAAGCTTGACCAAGGACTAGTATAGAGGGGTTATAGATATATAGCAATAATCGATGTTTATAGATGTGACTTAAATCATGGAAAATATGGAGAAGGGTTCTTTGGTTCTTAATCCTTGCTTGTGAGTAAGAACCAAGAACCAAAGGACCCTTGTCCCCATTTGTCATGATTTCAGTGACATCTATAACTCCAATTACTCTGCGACACATATATACACTTATAAAATCTAGAGGAAATGGTGATCTTGTTTCCTTTACATGATTCATCTTCGAGGTATTTACTAGTACCCACATGTATCATTCGTCTTCTTGAAATTATTAATTACTAAATTTCATTATCTTGCAATTCTATGTTTGTTTTTATTTTAATTGGAAAGCTCGATCCCATGAAGGTTTTAAATACAATAAATATTAACAAATTTATTTATTTGCAAGGGCACCTAAATAGTTAATACGTTTAAGAAGAAGAAGACACTCAAAATTCTTTTTAATCGAAGTTTTTAAAAGATCGATTGAGCTTCGGTCTAACCACACAAAAGTTGGATGGTATTTAAAAATGTGCGTAAAGCCTTAGTTGAGGGCATTAAAAATAAGCTTTTAGCCCCCTTTCCTGCAAATTTAATTTTACTTGCATCTTTGTCAGGCCTAAACCCTGTCATGGGATGCACCTTAGGTGGTGAACTTCATACCAATGGATTTGTCAATGAGCCTTCTATCCATTAACATCTAACTTATGGGTTTTTAAGTTCAAATGATAATTCCTTTTTATTTTATTTCAAACTTACACTTAAAAACCATGTCCACAACTTTGAATCAATGCAAAGAAAAATCAACATCATAAAAAGCACATAACCAAAAAAAATAAAAAAAATATATGCCCAACATCACTATGTCATCTTCAAAAGGGTCTATTTTGTTTTTCAATTTTTGTAATTAGTGAAAAAAATGTTTACGTATGTACAAATTGCGATTAAAATTTTCAATGGTGAGTTTCAAAAATTAATAAAAATATATAATTTTCACACACACACACACACACATATATATTATGTTCTTATATATTTTTCATAAATAATGCTTTTATCACTAAGTTAACTTTTCCTGAAATTTACAAGAACAGACTTATTATTAAAAACAATTTTGACCATTTATATAATGATATTATTATTTTTTTAAACGTAGGTAGAAAGACAACATAATTCCCTACAATTTGTTTTTTGGTTGCATGTCGGAATTCACAAGGTATATTTGAGTTTTGAGAGCTTCTATTTAATACATGAGTAAAAAAACAAATTTTCACCGTCAATTTTGGCCAAAAAGTGTTACCCATCTTCATAGATTCATCCTTCACCATCCTCCCATATTTTTTGGATTCTTTCACCCATTATCTCATGCAAACTCTTGCACTACAAAGGGTTTTATTTTCATATTATTCTCTCTTTTGCCATTTACCATTACCAAACTATGAAATAACAAAAAATTAGAATTATGAATGAGAATTGCATACATTACATAAAATAGATGGTTGTAGGAGAGCATAGAGGCTAGGTAAGATAGGAATATTTATCCATTGTGTTTTTCTACTCTTGAATGCTTGAGAAGCCATGAATTAGTGTTACGGGAGATTCAATGACAACATACAACAGGTTGGACTCTTTCTGCACACACTAGTAAGCACTGTAAGGGTTGGATTTCCAAAGGGAACTGTGGATCAGTGAAGGGAAATGTCTTCCTTGTGTTGTGTGGGGTGGTAGAAAATAATGCCATAAATGTGTGGTTGCACCCAGAGAGATCGTATAAAATGATCATGTGACCCATGCACACATAAGTGGATCAAAGCCCACCCCCATGTTTTTCAAAATTTTAAGTCAAATCCCGCTAGCATGGTTGGTTTCAACAGGCTCGCTTTGCATGGAAACCCAAGTTCAAACACCGTAAGGTATCCTAAGGGAGACACTTAAAATTAAACCATGATAAAGGTTGGTGTTCGAACCAAGCGCAATCCCTGGGTAACTTTTACAACTTAAATGTCACTCGGTAGTGGTTTCTTATACCACAATCTAGTATGTGAATCATGGACAAACTAGCAAACAAAAAAAGAAAAAGAAATTTAAACAAAAATCATGAATGGATACAATGTGAAAGTGTATCACATTATCAATGCATTAACTTCATCACGGTGGCTATAAAAATTAGCATTGAATTAATGATACTCAATCTTTTATAGCTTGTCAAACCAATGTATGATTAGAAGCAAATAAAGATTCAAAAATACTTTCTAATAATAATTGTATAATGATTTCATCTTTATAATATGCAGGTGAACATTTTCAAATTATATGTGGACAATTTTTGGAAAGCATTGCAAAAAAAATTACATAGTGGACACAAACTTATCAGCTAGAAATCATCCTTTTGTACATAATACATATGGAAATGAAGCAAAACCATTCTCTCCATATTGTAAGCACACCGGGATTGCCAAAATATATATGAACAAGGTCAAGCAAGGCATGATAGAAAAAAATCACAACAACACCACATGCATAATGTAGTACCTCCAATTTTGACTTGGAATATATTAAATCAAATCATGTAAATGATTCAATTATGTTAATATGGATTCCTAGTGCGAAGCTCAAGGCCAAGGCCTGACTAGTGGATAGGCATGTTTAATGTAAATTTCTATGCGGACCATGTTGTTGGCTTGCCATGCTAACTCGGAGGCTATGTAAATATTATGTTGGAAAAACAATAAAATGGCCTAATATGGTTGTATAAAGAGCACTAGAGGGGTTTTGATTCCACTAGAGGGGAAGATGAAAGAAGGCATATGGGATATTAAAGACTCTACTACCAAGTGTCAACCTTAAAAATCATCATTTTTCTTCCATGTGCCTTCAACGAGTCCATTTTCTCCCGGTTTTACTATTCCAATCATTGAATGCACGTGTAGGGTTGGTGGGGAAAGTCCTCTCATGTGGTTATGGAAGCATAGGATAAATACACTTCTACGACAGTTGTAAAAGTCATTTCTCCTATGGTCATAAATTATGTCGGCTATTTTTTCACCATCCTCTCGTCTCCTTTGGACTCTATCACTGATGATCTCATGCAGAATTTTACACTACGAAGGGTTTTTTCATGTTATTTTTTCTATTACCATTTACCATTACTAGACTGTGAAATAACCAAAAAATTCAATTGTGAAGGAGAACTACAAACATTAGAGAAAATAGATAGTTGCAGGAGAGCATATAGGCTAGGTAAGATAGGAACATTTTATCCATTGTGTTTTGCTACTCATAAATGCTTGAGAAACCATGAATTAGTGTTACATGAGGTTCACAAACAATAAACAATAGGTTGGACTCTTTTTGCACAGACTAGTAAGCACTATAAGGGTTGGATTTCATGATGGAACTGTGGAGCAATGAAGGGAAATTCCTTCCTTGTGTCTTGTGGGGCGGTTGAAAAGAGTGCCATGGCTAGGATGGTTGAGTGAAATCCTTGTAAATGCTCAAATGTGGGAAGTTTGGCTAAGCATGAGAATAAGTGGGTTATGGGTAGAGAGAGAGAAGCATGCAGGTATTTCCTTCATGCTAGTGGGATCATAGCCTGGCTTAGTGGTGGATTCTGCAGTCGATACCTACAATTAGGTGGAAAATCACTCTTACATAACCAGTTGCTTGGATATTTTTTGTTAAAAAATAAGTATTATATTTTTATATGAATGTGGAATGATTTTATTTTCTTCATGTGAATAATATGATTGTTTATGCATGATTTGTGTATGGATAGAGTTTTATTTCCATTGTGTTTTACATTGATGCAATTGTGCATGCATTACTTATTTATGAATTCATATTATGGCCCATGGGGTGATAATAATAAGCTTGTAATTCATAAATACCCCCTCCTATGGTCGGAATGAAGAATGGGGACATGACAGAGTGGTACTAGAGCTCTTTGTTGCATCACCAAGGTTGTATGTGACAGAATCCACAATTACAAGCATAAATCAGAGTTTGCACAAGAAGTCTTTGACAAAATATGTGATCTACCAACAAGAATGGTAGGTTGGCTGGGGAAATTTGGGGAAAATATTAAAATTTGTAGTTATTAGTAGAAATTTTTTATTATCTTATGTGACAAATAGATTTTCAAAATGGGAAAAAATAACAAGTGTAATTTTGTATTGAGCCCTATTGACAAAATTAAAATATTACATAGTTATGAAAAAATTTGAAAAGGGAAAATTTAAGATGGGCTCTACCCATGCCACATGGAAAAAAGTGTGAAGTGGAGGAGCTGCGTGGACAGGCCATATGTGGACCAACCATGTCTGACAAGATGCACAGGTGGCATGGTCGAGGTGTCTTGTTAGCACCAATTTGGATACATGAAGATTGGGGTTTGTTGGGAATGGCTAACATTAGGTCGAGCAAGTTACAAGGGAATATCGTCACCATTCGTGCAAAGGGAACAAGATCGAAGGTTAATCGAAGGTATCATGCACAAATGGATCAGATTGCATTGCACATGTTTGATCACTCGATCTTGATCATTCACACAACAACAAGTAATCATACCTTGTCTCTAGGGGTCCTCCCACGAATGGTTGTGATTTGATCACACATGTTTAATCGCTCGACCTTAATCATTCACACAACAAGCAATCATACATTATCCATTGCAACTTTGTTAAAAATTGTGGCATGTGAATATCTAAGGATCTTGTTGGAATTAATAGGGACCAAAGTATAATATGACAACATGGAACTGGAGGGTGCCACGTATGGTCCAAGTGGGCACGGTGACACATCATCCCTACCACTAATCATGCCATGTCAGCAAGATGCCACATCAATAGTGTTAGAAAAACAAGATCACAGAGCAATAACAATTAAACAATTAAACAAGATGCAAATATTGAACACATTACAAGAGAGACACATATATAACACGGTTCAAACAATATGGGCTATGTCCACACAGAAATTGTAATGTCCCTTCCTAGAAGGACATTGAAAGTGTTGACCTTTCCAAACACATAGGGAATCAAAAGTGACATTAATGAATGTACCTAGGGAATTTAGTTAAATTCTTACTAAGGAGGTTTTTTTTGTTCCTGAGAAAAAAAGCGTAATTTTATATCATCTGACGAGAACAAGATTACATAAGGTAGATACACATATCTGTGTATTTAGGTAGGAACCATAGAGTTCAAAAAGAGATAGCAAAATAGTCCCTGAAAATCATCTGAAGATCTCCAACAATAGGAAATATATCCCATGTCACCTATCATCGTTACTCATATAGAAAAATACCAGTACCTAACATGTACCTAAATATGTATCCTTCAAACAAAAAATGTTTCTGTTAAACTGCTCATTGACAGTCCCATAGAGAAAGTTCATAATAGTATCATAACCAGTAGTCCATAAAAACCGTTATCAGAAATATACAAGTATAAATATAAAATATGATGTTTCATATATGATGAGTAGCCCCTTCAATGAAAGGTCTATGGTAATATTCATGAGTAGTATTCTCAATCAATTCTCGAATCTTCCATTGGCCTAAGGCTAGCTATAGCCCCTCCTTCAAGGCTTTGTCCGACTCCCTGTTATTTTCCCTGTAGACACGTCTGCATGAAAAAGAGGCATAAGTGTCTAAAAATGTTGAAATGGAAGATAAAATGTTGGCGAGTCTTAAGTTTCTGTACAGTTGAGTCCCTTGATCCAATTAATCACATTCATCGAATCACCACAAACATTTAGAGTTCTACACCCTTTCTCTGCTACAAAAATGAGAAGGAATTTCAAGCTAAGTAGCTCAGCATAGTTGTTACTGCCTTCCCCCAGACAGACCATTAATTCAAAAGAATGAGACTCCAAAAGATAGAGAATAGCCCCTCCCCGCTAATATTGTTTTGAGCTGCCCCATAAAAATAAACCCACAACATCGTTCTATCAATCTCCAGATCCAACACTTCCCTCTGTCTCGAGACCTTGATATGTTGAGGATAAGCAGGTAAAATGTCGCAAGCAAGTCCGACTGTGATAGCTGGACTGCATCCTTTATCAACAAAAAATACATTGTTTCTAGCAAGCCAAACCCCCCAAATAAAAAAAAAATGAAGTGTTGACAACTCTTCCTGAGTATCAATCCTCCTCCAGTTCTCCCAGGCATGTAGAATTGTGGGTCCATCCCAAATACACTGTTTTCCTAAGACCTTCGCAGATTCCTTCCACACTTCCTTAATAAACAGACAATGTAGAAAAAGATGAATTACAGATTCACCTGTTGCCATACAAAGAGTACACCAACCAGGCCACTGGAAACATCTTTTCAGCAAGTTGTCCCATGTAGGAACCTTGTTTTCCAGAACACACCACTTAAAAATTTTGGTTTTGGAAGGACATTTGATTTTCCACAATTGCTTGAGTCCCTTGATCCAATTAATCACATTCATCGAATCACCACAAACATTTAGAGTTCTACACCCTTTCTCTGCTACAAAAATGAGAAGGAATTTCAAGCTAAGTAGCTCAGCATAGTTGTTACTGCCTCCCCCCAGACAGACCATTAATTCAAAAGAATGAGACTCCAAAAGATAGAGAATAGCCCCTCCCCGCTAAGATTGTTTTGAGCTGCCCCATAAAAATAAACCCACAACATCGTTCTATCAATCTCCAGATCCAACACTTCCCTCTGTCTCGAGACCTTGATATGTTGAGGATAAGCAGGTAAAATGTCGCAAGCAAGTCCGACTGTGATAGCTGGACTGCATCCTTTATCAACAAAAAATACATTGTTTCTAGCAAGCCAAACCCCCCAAATAAAAAAAAAATGAAGTGTTGACAACTCTTCCTGAGTATCAATCCTCCTCCAGTTCTCCCAGGCATGTAGAATTGTGGGTCCATCCCAAATACACTGTTTTCCTAAGACCTTCGCAGATTCCTTCCACACTTCCTTAATAAACAGACAATGTAGAAAAAGATGAATTACAGATTCACCTGCTGCCATACAAAGAGTACACCAACCAGGCCACTGGAAACATCTTTTCAGCAAGTTGTCCCATGTAGGAACCTTGTTTTCCAGAACACACCACTTAAAAATTTTGGTTTTGGAAGGACATTTGATTTTCCACAATTTCTTCCACCACCAAACCAACTCCCTATGAAAACCATCAACACTAAGTTTTACATACCCCGCCTTTGGTGTGCATCTCCCCCTCGGATCAACATCCCAAATAAGAACATCCTCTCTCTCTCTCGAAGCTTAATCTAAGCCAAGGTTAGAGCACCAATAAAAAGGTCCAAGTCCCTTTCCACATGCTTAGGTAAATCAAAATACCTTGCTATTTTCCAATTTTGGTCCCACCGGTTCTCTTGTACAGGTGCAGCTAATTGAAAGAGGTATATAATACCATTTTGTCTCAGCACCTCCACCGAGTGCTCAAGCATCCTATGTTGTTGAGTGCAACCCACCCAAGGGTCCTCTCAGACCTGCAGTTTTATTTCATTCCCCATGTACCAATCCAAAATAGACTCAATAAAATCAAGAGACTTTAACACTTCCTTCCAAATAATCGATCCACCAACATGTGTCTTTTCAGGGCCTTGAATCCAGTCTTCCATAGACGCAGGGGAAATATACTTCTGAATCATAACATGTGTCCACAAGCTATCAGTTTTTAATAGCCGCCATCCTCCCTTGGCCGCCAGAGACATAACAAATAAGAATATGTTCTTGAGACCCCAACCACCCAAACCTTTCAGAACAACAATCCTCTCCCATAAGACCCATGGAGTCACCTGCACCTCCGTTTTACCACTCCATAGAAAACGAAAACAAGTTTTGCGAGCCACTTCGAGGATTCCTTTCGAAAATCCAAACCAGAGACATCTAGTAGACTGGAATTGCTTCCAATACTACTTTAACCAACACCAGCCTGCCAGCCCTAGACAACCATTTATGGCTCCATAGTTTTAAACGTTTTTCCAACTTGTCCATCAACCAATTCTAGTCCCTCTTCTTATAATCATTAGGCTTTAAATGAAAACCTAGATATTTCAGACCCCCATCCAACCCTCCCAGCTGATATGGGAAAAACCGAGAGTATACCACAACCTCATCATCACTTAACAAATGTGTAGACAATGTAGATTTCCCAGAGTTGATAGCCATCCCAGTGGCTCTAGAGAAAAGCTCCAAGATATTAGAAAGAGTATTTAGGTGTCTGACTGATCCTGGACAAAAGATAAGAACACCATCCACAAATAGAAGGTGAGTCAAATGCATCTGCTGTGTTATTTGAATACCTCTAAAAGTTCCCAGTCTTTTAGCCTCCTTAATCAACCTGCTCAAACCTTCAACCACCAATAGGAAGAGTGGCGGGGATAGTGGGCATCCCTGCCTTAGCCCCATTAAACATGAAAAAGGGGATGCCGCATCATTTATTAAGACAAAAAAAGACACAGTTGTGATGCAACTCATAATCCACCTAATAAAAGCAATGCCAAACCCAAGGTGTGTTAACAACATACGTAAGTAAATCCAACTTACCTTATCATAAGCTTTGGATAGTTCTATTTTTAGAATAGCCCCTTTGATGTTTTTAGTTTTTATGCTATGAAGACCTTCATGGGTTACCCTTATGGATTCATGGATCTGTCTCCCTTCCAAGAAACCAAATTTCTCTTCTGTGATGTGTTCAAACATAACCCCTTTGAGTCTTTTCGCAATCACCTTAGAAACCACTTTGTACATATATTTGCATAGTGAGATTGGTTTGAAGTTATTCAACGAAACGGGGTTGTCAACCTTTGGAATTAAGGTAGTAAAAGTTGAATTGAAGCTAGCCGGGATCCTTCCGGTGATCCTAGTGTCCTCCACCACCTTCAATAAATTACCTCCCATGATTTCAAAGAGTTCCAAAAAGAATTCAATCGTCCATTCATCAGGACCTAGAATCTTATCCTTCTGAAAACTATGAAGGACAACCTTCGTTTCTCCTTTAGATACTTCCTCCATCAAGGCCAAATTTTCATTCTCCTCCATAAAACGTGGGAAAACATGAGCTATGCAGATGACCTCAGCTAAAGATGCCTGTACAGGAGCTTTAAACAATTGTTTGAAGCGATGCACCCCTGTACTAGCCATTCCATCAAAAGTGTCATGGATAGATCCATGTTCATCCATTAAGTTCCATACAGTATTAGAAGCCTTGTGCCCCCTAGCATAAACATAGAAAAATCTAGTATTGTCATCCCCACAATCCAACCAAATCGCCCTACTCTTCAAACGCCATGTCTCCTCCCTTTCCAGAAGTAATAAATTCCTTCTCCCTTCCAGTTTGACCAACAAATCTTTATCCAGCTAATTCATCAGCCCCCTCCCACCCCCATCCTTTTCATAAATCTCAAAGAGCTCCTTTTCAATAAGCTTCAGTTCACTATCCTCCCTTCTCCTCTTGTCCACTGACCAAGTCTTAATATTATCCTCTAAATGTCGAAAATTCGAAGCAAGCTTAAGTGTATCAGTACATCTGCTATCAGGATCAAAAGGAGTCCAATTGTTGGTTATCAAGGAGACAAAAGACTCGTCCTTCAACGAAGTCTTGTTGAATTTAAAGGGACTTGGAGGTTTAACAGAGCCCTTCTTAAATTCCAAAAAAAAAGGAAAATGGTCAGAATATCCACCACTCCCAACCCACTGTCTAAGAAAATGATGACTATCCGGAACCTCTTAAGTCACCAAGAAACGATCTAGTCTCTTGGCCACTCTACCCTCCCCACAATGGTTATTTTTCCAAGTAGGTTTCAGCTTGATGGATTCAATATCTAGTCAATTCCTTTTGACCAGGTTTTGAGTGAAATAATCCGTCAACAAATCGACACGTGCATTAGGCCCCCAAACCTCAGCTACCCCAGAGAAAAATTCAAGTCACCTCCTACAATCACCAAATCACCCTTAAAAAGGGAATTGTTAAATATCTTATCCCAAAGGGGGTCCTATTCAAATACAGACCATAGACATTAAAAACAGTAAAAGCCTCCACATGTTCTAGAGCTTTAAAGGTCATGCCCATAACCGACTCCATACCCCATATGTTCAGAACCTTAATATTTATGACATTCCAAGCAATAGCCACTCCACCGGAGCGACCTCTAACATATAGAGTCTAAAAAATCCAGCTTTTAAACCAACTTTCTAGCCTACCTTTAATCACCTCACCATTCCCCATAGTTTCTTGAAGCAAAATAACATCAGGGTGTTCTAAATCTACCACCCTTCTAAGAGCTGATATTTTTTGGGGACCAGCAAGACCCCAACAATTTAGAGACATAAGCTTCATCTATGACCCTTCTTCTGGGCATGCACCGCTCTAAGCGCCCTTTCAAATAGATTATTGTTTCCCATCCAACACATCCTTCTTTGCTTTAGACTTCACCTTAGCAATGTGATATTTCCTTCCCCTTCCCCTAAGGGACTCAAAATTGGCTCTCCCCAAATCCCCTGAAACCACCTTGGTGCAAGACCGAAGGAAATAACCCGACTCTATAGAATAAGTTGGGAAACAAGGCGAGAGAACCTCGTCCTTAATTGGTTCCAAGATCAATACCGGAGGGGGATCCCCTCAAACAACAGTAGAGTGGGGTGAAGAAGACTTTATAGGTTGAGTGGATAGAGTAAAATTTATTAACCCTTCCACCCAATCAATCCCAGACACATTGAAATGATTTGTAAATAAATTGATCGATGGGTTAAGAGTAAAAGAAGAGATACTCGAAAGAGGAGCCCCAATCATGAAAGGTTCACCCACTATCCTGCCCACTTCAACCACATGGATCATCTACAAAAGTTCATTCTGTTGACAACAACCATCCGCATCCACGCCTACCGGATCCACAGGTGTTGATGATGGAGATGACGTATCAGAACATCCCCCATCCACCCCAGATCTCCTGTATCCACCATGTTTCTTCCGTCCATTTAATGTGTGCACCGACATACTATAGTCAATCATAGGATTCTTGTAAGCATGACATCTCCTGCAACATAATGGAACATTCTCATAAGCCAAAATATGCTTAATGTGATACGAACCCCAGCTCATCATCATGTTTGGAGCTAACCCTTCCCTGATATTGATGCTAGCCAAAATTTTAGCAACCATTTTCAGTTTCGTCTCTTTGTAAGACAAATCAGCTTCCAGAAAGGTCCCCAAAATATTTCCAATGTTGAAAAAGTGTTCTTAAGACCAATACTGATGCGAAGAACCAGTGAGCCTAACCCAGATTGACATAATATCTACCCTCTCCCTGCTAGCATCAAAGAGCGGGTGCCATCTTTTTAAAAGCACAGAGGTATGTTCCAAGGACCAATTCCGATTGAGAACCCACTACAAATTTTCCTCGTATTGAAAATTAAAAGCAAATCAACCACAAGTTAGACCTTCCACTTCCGAAACTACCCCCAACGCCTTCTTCCAGCAATCTTCAGACCAATTGACCACAGTCCTCATAGAGAAAGTTCTGCCCAAAAACCACCCTACCAACGAGATATTAGCCATCTAATCCCTCTGTTCCCTGTTTATACCTTCATCCAAAGCATAATTTATGTTAGACTTATTCTTAGCCCATTTTTGCATGGTTTATGGATGCCCTTACTACCCACGCCATCATCCGCAACACTTCTTGAGCTTGAAACAAATAAACCCTTCAATGACAGACTAGGGAAACCACATTGTTCCGACGAGCCAATGAAACATGCTCCGAACCCTGTAGGTTCCTCCCTCCATTCAGAAACCAACGAAAGAGGACTACCAACCTTCCACCTTTCCCTAACAACATGTGATCCTCCGAGACCACTGCTAATTTCCGATTCAATGGTCGTCTGCCCCCCATCTTGTTGATGTATTTGTAACTTCGAAATGTATTCATTTGTATATCTTATGTATTGTACCCTGATTTTCATATCGAGAAGTATCTGTAATGTAAACAAGTCATGTAAAGTCATTGAGGTTAACCCTCCATTGTAAGTTGGGGTAATAGCCCCCACAATTGAGTCAAGGTTAACCCTCGTTGATCGGAGGGCAAAGTCCCCACAGTTGTGGGGCACTAGTGTTATTAGAATCTCCTAGAGATGTCGACCCTGGTAATTAATTGTTAAGTGAGTCCGACTTGTTAGAGTGGACATTAAGTGAACGAAAGAATATAAATAGAGAGTGAGCCTCTCTATTTATTACACACACACTCACTCACTGGGGCGCATGAGTGAGAGAGGAGAAGCTCTCTCAAGTGAGTGAGAGAGAAAAACTATTGGAGATCATATTTTCTGTCTTTGGGTTTTACTGCTTCCATTGGTGCTCATTCTATCTCTGAGGAAGTTGCGGGGTTTTCTCCTTTATGGTTTCCCAGAGGAAAATTCTTTGTGTCTCTTGTCTCTTATGATTTTTGCTGTGCATGTTATTCTCTCAGATAAGATCCTAAGATCATAATGCTTAAATGATAAAAATCTAACATGGTATCAGAGCGATCCCGAGAAGAAGACATTGTGCAACTGTAGAAGCTAGTGCTTCTTACTTTTTGGGTCTCTCCCCACAATCCATCAGCAAAAGAAGGCTAGGCTAACTCTCCATTGAAGGGTGCATCTTTTTGTCGAAGCAGAATTTGATTTCGGGTATTTTTAGTTTTTGTTGCGGGAAGTTAGGGCTTTCTACAGAAGAGGAATTTTTGAGTAAGCCTAGCATAGAATTACTCTCCTCATCAAAATTGAAGTTTAGAGACCTGGGTCGAAATTTTTGGTTTGGTGAAACTCCGGGAAAGTCAAACCCTAGTTTGACCCCGGGCTTGAAAAACCTTAAAATACTGAAACTGGTAGTTTTGGTACATTCTCTATATCTTGAGTTTGGAGAAGTATCAAGGGATGAAACTTTCATAGGCTAAAGATAAATTCCTAATGTACCCTGTGTAAAAGTTTCAGACTCATATTCGTTGTATTCTAGGAGATATGATTCCTCCAAATCAAGATTCCAGCCTCTTCCAGGATTGGTCCATAAACATGACACCTAGGGAGAATTGCTATATCTTGAGCTAGAAAGATCCAAATGAAATTTTGCAAGATGTTCTAGATAGGGCATGGAATGTACTTTCTTCAGTAAAAGTTTCAGACCCCGAAGGTAATATTGTGACATGTGGCAGTTCGTACAAGTTCACTCTGCTGAACAATACTGAAATAAGTCACCTTGGGAAAACTCTCATAACTCCCAATTGGTGAAACCAATTCTTGTCAAACCTATGGCGTTGGAAAGAGGATAGTTGAGGTCACCTCAGTACAAAATTTCAAACATAGAGGAGTAGTAATTTTGGAGATACCATAGAAATAGTATCAAGAATTTCTGTAGAAGAAATTGGAAAACTAGGGCTTCCTGTTCTAGGAGCTTCCCTCCACTATTTTCAGGAAAGGAATACGTTGGACAGCTCACCTTGAAAAGGTCTATCTTTCTATCCAATCAGATCTGAAAGATTCCAAGTTTTGAAAATTAGGGTTTCTCTGACAAACCATAGATCAACCAGCTCCAGAACCAGGACGGACACCTCAAATCGGTAAGATCTAATCTTTTGCTATTTACATTTGAGGTTCTCATTTCAAAATGTCTAATCACACCAGCTTGATGACAAGCTTGGTGAAACTGACAACTTCCAAGCATGGAAGTATTGGATCTCATTGGTTCTTGAAGAAAATGAATTAGACACCTACATAAGTAGAGAGGTTCCAGTTCCAGAGGGAGATGAGGCTAAAAACCTTACAGAAGAAGAACTTGGTCAAGGCCAAGAAGATCATTACTGATTCAATCAAGGATCACCTTATACCACAAGTGTCTTCCATAAAGACACCTAAAGATATGTTTGATTCCTTGACCAAGCTATTTGAGGGGAAGAACATAAATCGAAAGATGATTTTGAGAAACCAGTTGAAGAATGTGAAGATCCAAAATGCAGAGACCATACAATCATACTTTACAAGGGTCTCTCAAGTCAAAGAACAACTTGAAGCAGTAGAAGAAGAAGTGGAGAATGCAGAAGTTGTGATAACCACCTTGAATGGCCTCCCAGGATCATGGGATTCATTCATTCGAAGAATGTGTGCCAGAAGGAAGTGATTACCTTTAGTAGACTCTGGGAAGAGTATACACAAGAAGAAGTGAAAAGAAGATGGGAGCATCTGAAGATCAAGCTCTCACAATTCAAAGAAGATCCCGCAAGTGATGAGGAATATGAAGGACTCAATTTTGAAGAACCTCTTATCCATCTTATCATTTGGATAAGAAATGATGAATGAAGAAGATGATGAAACTGAAGGCTCAAGAAGGAGTTTACCCACAAAACAAATAAAGATAAGTATTCAATTGTCATTTCATGATATTATTTTGTTATGCATGATAGAATGTTTGCATTAATGACATTATACTACTAATATGCATGTGATGGGTAACTATACCATGGTGCTATACAACTCTCCATTGCTACATATCTAGAATGAAACCTCTTTGCTGACATATTGGATTAGTGCACAATCTCATTGTTGTCCTGGTAGAGATGGAAGGCATCTAGAAAGTTTCTGTGAGATATGGATGAATGTTGTATTGGCTAAAATAGTTGCATGATCATATATTTATGCATAAGAATTTTCCATTATGAATATGCCTTATGAAATGTTTCTAACCATACAACTAATGCATTTGACTTGTAGGAAAGATCACGTACAATCACCTACAAACAAAGAAGGATGAGACTTGTTCTGAAGAACAAGTGACGACAGTTCAAGAAAGAATCCAAGATGAAGAATAATACGACGATACTTTCAAAGAAAGAAAGAGGTCTCAGACACAGTGCAGTTATGTGACACTGTTGAGTGACATCATTGATGCAGAGCCTTCCAGCTATGAAGAAGTAGCCAAGAAGAAAGGGAAGGAGAGTAGCAGTTCAAGAAGAATGATGTCTAGGATGCAGTATAGAGACCTGAAGGGAAGTCCATAATGTCTTCCATATGGTTCTACAAGATCCAGCATGCAGTAGATGGCAACATCGTGGGATACAAGGAAAGATTCGTAGCACGAGGCTTCTCACAGAAAGAAGGGATAAACTACGAAGAGACATTTGCAGCCATTGGAAGTTAAGACACATGACAGACAGACTCATGTGTGCAAATTAAAGAAGGCCTTGTACAAGCTCAAAAGACACCCATGGGATAAAACATACATGAGGAGGTTGAAGATCACCTAGAGTGATGAAGATCTTAATCTTTGCTACAAGGTTGAAGATGAAAGCCTATAGAGGATAACAAGCTCACAGATGGGTGCAAGAAGAAGATCTAGAGGTTTGACATGGTACGACAGGATGGACAGTTTACTGATGACTCTAGGATTTACTAAGAGTAAAGCGGATTCCAACCTTTGCTTCAAGGTTGAAGATGGAAGACCAACGATGCTCCTGTCATATGTCGATGACTTGTTCTTGACATAAAATAGGAACACATTAAAGTTGCAAGAATGAGACTTGCTGTCAAGTTTGAGATGAAGGACTTGGATATGATGCACTACTTTCTAGGCATGGAGGTGTGGAAAAATGCAGATGGAATTTCCCTGGGACAAAGGAAGTATTCAGTAGATATCTTTAAGAGGTTCAGGATGATGGGCTGCAAGGTCATGACCACACCTATGGCATCGAACCTGAAGCTATTGAGTGTTGCTTCATCAGAGTTGGTTGATGCCACGATGTATCGTGAGATGATTTGATGAATACGAGACCAGATATTTGCTTTGCTATGAACACACTGAGACATGTTCACCTGATGATTGCAAAGCATGCATTGAGGTACCTGAAGGGTACAGTTGATTGTGGGCTTTAGTATGAGGCAAATCATAACATTAACCTGGAAGGATATGTGGATTTGGATTGGGCAGGCAGTGCCATTGATAGAAAGAACACTTCAAGGTGTTGCTTCAGTATGGGATCAGGTGTGATCTCCTGGTTTAGCAAGAAACAATCCTGTGTGGCACTGATTACAACCGAAGTAGAGTATGTTGCAGCTTGTTCGGCTAGTTGTGAGGCAGTGTGGCTGAGAAAGCTACTGTCTAATTTATTTGATCTCCAGATGGATGCTACTTGTATATATTGCGACAACCAGAGATGTGTGAAGATGTTGAAGAACCCAGTGTTCCATGAAAATTCAAAGCATATCGAGATCAAGTATCACTATATCATGGATATGGTGCAGAGAGGAGCAATGAAGCTCCAGTATGTTGCGACGGACGAGCAGATAGTTGATGTATTGACCAAACCATTAGCCAGAGTAAAGTTTAAGTACTTTAGGGAGAAACTTGGTGTTCTCTAGATCGAGGTTCCCTCCAAAGGGAATTGATGTGTCCGTTGGCCTTTCTGATGTGGTGGAAGGCTGAGCTTCACATGGTTAGATGTAAGTGCAGAGATGCTCTGATGTGATTGTGGGTTGTGTTACCACATAATCAGTGCAGAGATATTATGATGTGATTGTGGGATGTGTTCCCACATGATCAGTGCATATCCATTCTGATGTTATTGAGGGATATGTTCCCGCATGATCAGATATAAGTGCAGAGATGCTCTGATGTGATTGTGGGTTGTGTTACCACATGATCGGTGCAGATATATTTTGATGTGATTGTGGTATGTGTTCTCACATGATCAGTGCAGAGCCATTCTGATGTGATTGAGGGATGTGTTCCCACATGATCGGATGTAAGTTTAGCGCCTTTCTGACATGATGAGGTTGGATGTAAGTGCAGAGCCTTTCTGACATGATGAGGTCGGATGTAAGTGCATAGCCTTTCTGACATGATGAGGTCAGATGTAAGTGCAGAGCCTTTCTGACATGATGAGGTCGGATGTAAGTGCAGAGCCTTTCTGACATGATGAGGTTGGATGTAAGTGCAGAGCCTTTCTGACATGGGTTTTGGATGTGTTCCTCCCATGGTCAGATGTGAGTGTTGGGCATGTATTTCTTACATGGTTCTTAGATGTGTTCCTCCCATGGTCAGATGTAAGTACTGGGTGGGCCTTTCTGACATGGTCCATTTCATGGTCAGATATAAGTGTTGAAGACGATGAAGACCTACATGAAGGTTAGGCCTACAACCAAAATGAAAAAGGGCTGGCTCTGTAGAACTTCCCGTGACGAGTAGAATTGAGATAGCACCAGTGATGATGACCTAGTGATGATCCAGCAGTGATTATCTAGATCAATTGATGATCCAGAGTTGATGATGATCCAATGATGCTCCAGTTCAAGTAATGATCCAGACTTGATGATGATCCAGATCAAGTGATGATCTAGAATTGATGATGATCCAGTGATGATCCAGATCAAGTGATGATCAATACTTGATGATGATCCAGTGATGCTCCAGATCGAGTGATGATACAAACTAGATGATGATCAAGTGATGCTCCAGATCGAATGATGATCCAGACTTGATGATGATCCAGTGATGCTCCAGATCAAGTGATGATCCAGACTTGATGAAGATGACTTGACGATGAAGATGACTTGATGATGAAGCTGACTTGATGATGATCCATATGATACAGAGAAGAAGACTTGTGTTAATAAATTGTGTCGAGAGAATACTTTCCTAGTTAATAGGGAGTGTTGATGTATTTGTAATTTAGGAATGTATTCATTTGTATATCTTATGTATTGTACCCTGATGTTCCTATCAGGAAGTATCTGTAATGTAAACAAGTCATGTAAAGTGATTGAGGTTAACCCTCCATTGTAAGTCAGGGCAATGGTCCCCACAATTGAGTCAAGGTTAACCCTCCTTGTTGATCGGAGGGCAAAGTCCCCACAGTTGTGGGGCACTAGGGTTATTAGACTCTCCTAGAGATGTCGGCCCTGGTAAGTAATTGTTAAGTGAGGCTAACTTGTTGGAGTGGACATTAAGTGAACGAAAGAATATAAATAGAGAGTGAGCCTCTTTATTTATTACACACACTCACTCATTGGGGCGCATGAGTGAGAGAGGAGAAGCTCTCTCAAGTGAGAGAGAGAGAACAACTGTTGGAGATCATCTTTTTTGTCTTTGGGTTTTACTGCTTCCATTGGTGCTCATTCTATCTCTGAGGAAGTTGCAGGGTTTTCTTTTTATGGTTTCCCCGAGGAAAATTCTTTGTGTCTCTTGTCTCTTATGATTTTTGCTGTGAATGTTATTCTCTCAAATAAGATCCTAAGATCATATTGCTTAAATGATAAATATCTAACACATCCTTCATTATAGGAACCACCAACCCCTGACAACTCAGACCATATCCTCCAAAACCATCACTTGGGAACCCCAATGAAACCTTCAGATGGTAAAACGGAGATGACAAAGACAACAATAAAGAAGACGATGAGAAACCCTCCTCGCCAACCGTCGGAGAAGGTAACACCACAGGAAAACCCTCCACCCAAGGATGCAGTGTGGCTTCCACCTCATCTGGCATGCACCCACTTGTCTCATGTGCAAAATTCCATCCTCCAGGTGTTCATAGGAATAATCAACCAGATCTTCCTCAGCCATAGTGCAAGATTAGTGATTCCAAAAAAACCCCTTAGAAAAAAGGAAAAAATAAACAAGTTTTACCATAAGATGAAAGGTAAATCCAGACCACTTACTCCCCAAGGAACAGAAAACCATCCACCTCATCCAAGCATGTCCCCATCAACCCTTCTATACGATACCAACAGAGCCCACCAGGGTATCCATGACAACCCATCCCCTGCCCAATCAGTGCTGCAACCTACAGACCAGGCCTATGACCAGTCAAACCCTACCTGATCTTTAGTTTAGACACCCTTAGGAGGCTTATACTAAGTTAGTTTACAATTATGAATTATTTTTATGTCATTATTAATTAATATGTAAATAATATACGTGGAAATTAGTTCCCATGTCAAGGAGGGCACACTGAGGCAAGTCAACTTGCCTAAGATGTCAAATAGAAACTGGAAAACACAAGTAGTCAAAAAAAGATGGAAACTAACCAAAAGCAAAGAAAATCCAGCAATTACAAAAGCTAAAAGTGCAAGAAAAATAATCAAGGTAAAAGTAGGCAACTCTAGGCCAAAGGAGGGCACAATTTCTATTTTGATGAGCAGTTACAAAAGCAGAAAGTGCAGGAAAAGCAATCAAGGTAAAAGCAGGAAATTTTGGGCCAAAGGAGGGTGCAGTTACTATTTTGATGAATAGTTTATGTCAGGGAAACAACATACATGACTCATACATGCCATTTTCCTCAAGGAGGGCGAATTCGTGAGTAGGGATAGGGTTTATCAAGTGGAAACTTGCTCAACAGGTGATGGACTTGTTTAACAAGTCACCCAAGGTCTACTTAAGGATAATTCCAACTCCATTATTTAGTTTGGTTTGTTATTGTATTGATGTTATGTGAATCTTGGCTTCAATACTGAGTGATGAGCCTTAGTTCTATTGGGTGATGTGCCCCAAGTACCATGTTCCTATCTCCCTCTCTTCTTTCCTTCTTCATTTCAGGTCATATAGAAGCTAAGGAGAAGCTTTCATCCATTAATGGAGTCTTTTTACAGGTTCTGAAGCCATTCCCATTCTAGTGCAACACCTGTACAGAGATTGGGAGACTCTCCCATTCGAATCTCAAAGTTATTTACAATCTTCCCTTATTTTTATGAGAGGTTTTTGATATGAAGTGATGAGGTGAGGGTGATGGCTCTATTTTATTAATAGATGTTATTATCAGTCCCTGATATCAGTTTCAGAACAATACCAAAGTTTTTGTAGAGTCCAGATAGTTTGCCACTCTAATTCTACCTTAAACTCTACTCTTTTGTCCTTGTAATGAAGTATAGATTAATGACTGAAGATAGGAGACTCCCGTGAGATTAAATTAAATCCTAAATGCTCAGTATTAATGTATTCTTACCTTTCTACAATTATTATAGTAGTTTTGAATGAGTTTGAATGAGTTTCGAGAAGCATTTCAACACCCTAGCTAGAAATGCATGAAAATATGACTAGTTTTATGTTTAGAATGAATTAGAGGACAAGCTTTATAATTGTATTTCTTTCACTTATGAGCATTCATTAACATCCTATTGAAGGTCTTACAGGTCTAAAACTAAAGTTTATTAACCTTATTCATGTGTTTGGACTCCCCATAATTCGAGCCTAGAGTGAAGTCCAAGGGACTAGTTTTTCATATGCAATTTCCTAAACATCCCAAATCTGTTATAAACTTGCATAGAAATTTATATACTATAATTTAAATTCATTTCATAGGCATATTAGTTTCCTTATCCACTAGTTGATTGGAGATGATGGTTCATTCCTAGTTTGCACGGTTGGGACACCTAGAAGCGTGGGAGTAGACTTCAACGGAGTTGATTTCAAAACCTAAAAGGACCCAACATCCAAGTGCTTAGGGAAGGAACTATCTCTATCCAAATTTTTCTCTTGGTATCTTCCATTATCCTACTACCATTCCTAGATTTTCCCATACTGCCTATAATTTTCCCTACATTAAGAAGTGACTGGTTTAATTGTGAAGTTTAAATTTCAAATCTTTATTATATCTGCAACAAATTTAGTATTCTGATATGATACTAGATTAGGGAAATTACAGTGGTATCATAGCTCTTTCCTTGGCTCATCCCGTGGAATGAAGGATCTTTGTTGAATAAGATTGCAAATCACTAAATCAAGTTGCAACCATGAGGCTCCTACCAGTCAGCGATGAAGACCTTGAGCAGTATGATGAAGAAATTGTCTATGTTGATGGAGGCCTACCAAGACATGAAGATGATAAAGTCTATTGTCCATCATATAGAGAAGAGATCACATCTGATTCCCCCATTGTCAAGAAAGACTTGACAAAGACGATAGAAGCATGTGAAAACATGCTTCAACATTATAGGGAGTATCTAGCACTGGGCCAGAATATTGGTGCAATCATGAATTTCAAGGAGTATGTCTATCTCAACTATGGATTTTGGATTTAGAGTGTTGATGAGCATTCTTTCAAGAGCAACAAATAATCCATAGAGGAACCAAGTTGTTCCAACTATGTGAGTAAAGAAGAATAAAGAGGAGTCAAATGTGAAGATTCATCAAATTCATCTGCTTGTTGAAGCATTAGAAGAATGTTTGGTTTTTATTCAAACAGAGCTTCTAAAAGTTGTGAGTTGAGTATCACTAAAGATGAAGAAGTCTCAAGTTGCTTGAATAAGAATAGAAATGAGGTGGAGGCAGAGATACAAGAAGTGGAGAGAAACTCACTGCAAAGTGTTTGCATAGGAGAAGAAAGTGAAGATGAATGCACCTCAAGTTTCTTTGTGGGTGATCTCTAGATCACTGTCAAGGATGTTGGTTCATGTAAGCATGGTGAGACATATTTTTGATCATATCCAAAAGAATTTCATAAATCAGATTTACAGCCACCTCTTGATCCACATAATAAAGAAGAAGACAAGGCCACACCACTTGAGTGTGAACCAGAGAATTTGGTGGAAGAGCAGGACACATTGTATCCCTACATGAAGAGAGTAATATCAAGCACATGTATGATAATATTTCTGATTTTTACAGCAGCAATGTTTACTTACAACCACCTGATCCATGGGAGTATGAACATACTTCACTTGCGTATGAGGGCCGCAAAATGAAGGACAATCGCGAGGGAGATGAATTCACTCCTAGTTTCTTTGTTGGTGATCAACAACTCATTGCAAAGGAGGGTGATGTTGTCAATGGTGATGAGGCATATTTTGGATAAGATCTAAAAGAAGATCATGGATCAGATCTGCAATCATCATTTGAACTGTCTAATGAAGTGGAAGACAACCCCCCACCAGTTGGTTGTGAACTAGAAAATTTGAAGGAAGAACTCATGCAAAGGGATGAACATAGTTCAGATTTTTGCACTCCCTTGCAACATGATGAAGTTGCAGCCACATCAAAGGAGAGGCTTGACATCAGTAAGAATCCACATCCCACTATCATCATTGAGGAGAGCCATGAACCACCTAGTCTTACATCTGGGAAAACTGAAATAAAGATCCATGAAGGGGAGTGCAAGTCACTGCAAGGTATTTGTAGTGAAGGAGGAGGAGAAGTTTCCCATGAACATAATGAGAAATATGTTGCAGAAATGGAAGACATAACTAAATTCCTTATTGGTGAGGATTGTGCAACAAAAGAGCAGGGTGTTCATTCACTCGACCCTACCACCAGTGTTGTAGAAAAACAATCCAGAGAGATAAGAAACACTATGGATATGGTTGAAAGAGTACCTCTGATGGGTGCTCAATTTTTAGTGAGACATATACTGAGGTATGACCACCTATCTATGTTGGTGACATAGATATTTCACTTGAAGAAAAGGTCCCATGATCAACTTCCACATCACCACTCGTGTTTCATGAAGTTGATCCAATAGAGAGGGAAGAAGAAGAGGTTCATTTTCCAGAACTTCATTTTCTTGTAGGGTCACTGAAGATGAGTGGGTGCAAGATAAAAGAGGCCCTATACACTCTCCATGGAACCCATGCACTGATGACAAATTTCCATTGGAAGTTGGAGGAGAAATCTTCCATGGAAGACATGGAGAAGTTCAGAAGGCCATGACAAGCACCAAAGGTAATTTTCTCCAATTGCTTTCTGATAGAGACAATTTGCTTGAGCTTGTTGGGTTGTTGTTTGGAGCATAATTGAAGGATGAAGAAGAAATTTTCAAGCTCACACAAGAATTGTTGACCACCCAATATTCCTTGAAGATCACTCAACGTGCACTCCAAGAGTCCAAGATGGAGATAGAGCAACTTCATGAGAAGTTGCAAAGATCTTACCTACCCTCCAACAAACCATTTATCCATCCTCACGAGGATGATTGCATTCTTGACCATATGGAGGAATCTCATGAGATGGTGGATCATGAGATGCATTTGGTTTTGCATGTGCTTGAGGACTGTGTAAACAAGCTTGATGAGAACCAAGCACTTGGTCTTTTCCAGAGAAAACTAGAGTCGTTTTCTGGAGAGTCTCTTCCTCATGAAAGAATCAGATCATATCAACTTAGTTGGATTAGCCAGTGATGAAGAAGATGTAGCAATAAGATGGGTGGATGAGTATTGCAAAGAGCTGATTTGCGGTTTTGCACCCCACACTTCTATTTCAGCCACATTAGGTGGGAATGAAAATTGGGAGAAGAAATTTTCCTTGTTGGTGCCACATGAGGAGCAGGAGGCTCTCATAGGTGTTCATGATAACTTGATGAATGCACCATTACCTTCCCAACATCAACATAGGAACATATTACTACCAATTTATGCCATTCATCCACATATGGATTGGGTGGAAGATTACATGCACACATGAATTCTTCTTGCAGAAACATTTATGCTCATGATTAGTGGAAGGCATCTAAGCAAGAAAACTGCCAAGAGAAGTTGTTGAGAAATATATCTTGCACAAGGTGTCCTCTGTGGAGTAAATCCACACATTTGGATGGATGCTTGCACCCTTTGACCAGTGGTAGAGAGTTGAGACATTGGATGTATTCACATGGACCTTTTGGTTGGAGTGTCATTACATTCCCTTGTTGGATGAGGAGACACATATTTGTATTTCCTTATTGCATTCTCGGAGATAATTGTGATGCATCGTTTTATTGTGAGCAGTTTGGGAATCCTTGCTTCTTGGATGAGGCCTATCTTCATTTGGGTTATACATAGGACTCACACCTATGTCATTGTAGAAACAAAATTGTGAGCTTCAGTGCTGGTGTGCAGCAAGCACATAAGGAATTTTATGTTGGCTGGCGAAGTCTCACATATATTAAATTTTGGATTGGGAGTTTTCAATTTTCAGTGCAGTGGTATTATTTCCACATCATC
Source organism: Pseudotsuga menziesii (assembly GCA_001517045.1). Lineage (NCBI taxonomy): Eukaryota > Viridiplantae > Streptophyta > Pinopsida > Pinales > Pinaceae > Pseudotsuga > Pseudotsuga menziesii. Next base: position 278,646 of record LPNX010115630.1, read on the forward strand.
ACTTTCATTTTCTGTGATGATAAATTTTTATGGTGGTTACTAATGTTTGGGAGGATGCAATTGAGACATTGGGACGTTGACATTCCTTGTAATGACAACTTTCCAAAAGTAGCAGGAACATTTGGATACTTACAGTTGAGGAAATGGGATCCATGCATACTTTTGTATGTAGAGTTGTGTTGGAAGGCATTCTCACTGAAGGGGATGCAATGTAAGTAATGTGACCATGGCATTGTTTGTATTTGGAGTAGCTATTTACATGCTAGATTGATGGAGCAAGTCAACCTTTCTTCACATGAGTTCACTATATGGTATCATTTACCGGTTCTCCTACATGGGGGAATGACTTCTTTGGGTGAACCAATTTTGCAACACCCTGGATTGCTTCTACTTGAGGACAAGCAGAATTGGGAGAGGAGGACTGTAAGGTCCCTTCCTAGAAGGACATTGAAAGTGTTGACCTTTCCAAACACCTAGGGGATCAAAAATTACATTAATGAATGTACCTAGGGAATTTTGTTAAATTCTTACTTGGAGGCTTATAATAAGTTAGTTTCCAATTATGAATTATTTATGTAATTATTAATTAATATGTAAATAATATATGTGGAAATTAGTGGCCATGTCAAAGGGGCGCATTGAGGCAAGTCAACTTGCCTAAGATGTCAAATAGAAATTGGCAAACACAAGTAGTCTGGAAAAAGATGGAAACTAACCAAAATCAAAGAAAATCTAGCATTTACAAAAGCAAGAAAGTGTAGGAAAATCAATCTGGGTAAAAGCAGGAAACTTTGGGCCAAAGGAGGGCGCATTTTCTATTTTGATGGGAAGTTACAAAATCAGAAAGTGCAGGAAAAACAATCATAGTAAAAGCAGGAAACTCTAGGCCAAATGAGGGAAACATCATACATGACTCATTCATGCTATTTTCCTCAAGGATGGCGAATTCATGATTAAGGTTAGAGTTTAACAAGTGGAAAATTGCTCAACAGGTGATAGACTTTTTCAACAAGTCACCCAAGGTCTAATTAAGGATAATTACAACTCCATTATTCGGTTTGGTTTGTTATTGTTTTGATGTTATGTGAAGCTTGGCTTCAATACTGAGTTATGAGCCTAAGTTCTCTTGGGTGATGCGCCCTAAGTACCATGTTCCTATCTCTCTCTCTTCTTCCCATCTTCATTGTATGTCATACAGAAGATTAGGATCAAATTTCATCCATTAATGGAGTGGTGTTGCAGGTTCTGAAGACATTCCCATTCTAGTGCAACACAAGTACAAAGATTGGGATACTCTCCCATTCGAATCTCAGAGTTCTTTACAACATTCCCTTCTTTTTATGAGAGATTGTTGATATGAAGTTATGAAGCAAGGGTGATGGATCTATGCTGATATCAGTTTCAGAACAATACCAATTTTTTGTCGAGTTCAGATAGTTTGCCACTCCAATTCTACCTTAAATTATACTCTTTTGTCCTTGTAATGAAGTATAGATTAATGAATGAAGATATGATACTCTTGTGAGCTTAAATTCAGTCTTAAATTCTCAATATTAATGTATTATTACTTTTCTGCAATTATTATAGAGTTTTCAATGAGTTTGATTGAGTTTCGAGAAGCATTTCAACACCCTAGCTAGAAATGCATGAAAATATGACTAGTTTTATGTTTCAAACGAGTTAGAGGACTAAAAAATTTCGAATCTTCTTTGTTTCACTTATGAAAATTCATCGAAATCCTATTTCAGATCTTACAAGTATTAAACTGAAGTTTATTAACCTTATTCATGTGTTTGGACTCCCCAAAATTCAAGTCTAGAGTGCAATCCAAGGGACTAGTTTTTCATATGCAATTTCCTAAACATCCCAAATATTTATAAATGTGCATAGACCTTTATATACTATAATATAACTTCATTTCAAAGGCATATTAGTTTCCTTAGCCACTGGTTGATTGGAGATGATGGTTCATTCCTAGTTTGCACGGTTGGGACACCGAGAAGTGTAGGACTAGACTTCAGGGGAGCTGATTTCGAAACCTAAAAGGACCCAAAATCCAAGTGCTTAGGGAAAGAAATCTCTCTATCCAAATTTGTCTCTTGGTCTCTTCCATTATCCCACTTCCATTCCCATATTTTTAAATGCTGCCTATAATTTCCCTTCATTAAGAAGTGTCTGGTTTAATTGTGAAGTTTAAATTTCAAATTTTATTTATATCTGCAATAGAGTTAGTATTCTGATATGATATCATATCAGGGATATTATAGAAATTTCCAGTCCTTTATTATCATACCATCCAAAAAAATGAATGGATACAACCTGTAGCGACCCCACTGCACTTCCTCTTCACACTCTCATAGTCTCTCTCACACAATCATATAGATTGTTTTACAATGTTGCAATACATTACACACTCATATTACAATGCTTTCATTTTATAGGGGAATTACCATGGGAAAATACTACGAGTCACCCAATACCATGGGTCCACAAATTGTTGGCCAACAAACATCCCAAAAATTCCTTTTGGAGGTTTTGCCCCCGAACCCCCATCGAGGAACCATTGACCCTCGGAACCCCATAGGGGGACGATTTCCCCCCTCACCCCCTAGCTGGGATGAGTGTACAGTAAAAATAGGATACAAACACAACTAAACAATAACATCTATAAATCTAGAAGATCAGGCTCCACAATCAACAATCTCCCACTTGGAGACCAATCACAACAACTCCTCCACTGCTGCATTCGCTGGACTATGCTTTGAACCTTGAACTTGGAAAATTTATTTTCTTTACCTTCATGTTTGAAGGCCAACTCAAATTGAGAAGGAACTAAATTTCTCTCTGGTTACTACCTTTGTCAACATGTTTGCAGGATTCTGGCTAGTATGTATCTTTTCCAACTTTAACATTTCATCTTCCAGAACAAATCTTATGAAATGTTACTTGAGATGTATATGTTTAGTCATCGAATGAAAGGCTGATTTCTTTGTAATATTAATGGCACTATGACTGCCACTATACAACCTTCTATTCTCCCGCTTCTTACCCAATTACTCCATGAACCACTGCAACCAAATCATCTCTTTACTGGCCTCTGTAGCAACGACATACTCTGCTTCTGTTGTTGAAAGTGTAACAACCTTTTGAAGTTTCAAAATCCAACTTACTATTGTTCCACCTATAGTAAAGGCATGCCCTGTGGTGATCCTCATGCTGTCTTTATCACTAGACATATCTGCGTCAACATATCCCTATAGAATAATGCTTGAACCTCCAAAACATAATGCATAGGAAGTGGTACCTCTCAAATACCTGAGAATCCACTATACTACTTTCCAATGCTCTTTACCTGGATTGTTTGTATACCTGCTCACAACTCCCACTACATGTGCAATATCTGGTCTTCTGCACACCATGGAATACATCAAGCTTCCAACCACTGATGAATAGGGAACCTTGGACATGTATTCTATCTCTTCATGTGTCTTGGGACACATCTCCTTACTTAGTTTCAAATGGCTGGCCAAAGGTGTACTAACTAGTTTTTCATTCTGCATTCTAAACCTCTCCAACACCTTTTCTATGTACTCACCTTTAGACAATGTCAATTTGCAATTTTTCCTGTCTCTTGTTATTCTCATACCAAGGATTTGCTTTGCAACACCCAAATCCTTCATCGCAAATGATTTAGCTAGTTTTCTTTTNGCTAGACCCTGCAACAAGCATGTCATCCACATACAATAACAAGATAATATATCTTTCATTATCTAGCCTCTTGAAATAAACACAATGGTCAGAATGGCATCTACTATAATCTTGTTCGGTCATAAGCTTATCAAATTTTAAATACCACTTCCTTGGAGCTTGCTTCAAGCCATACAAGCTCTTCTTCAACATTCAAACCAAATTCTCCATCCCTTTAACCTAATACCCTTGTGTCTACTGCATATAAATATCTTCCTCCAAATCCCCATGGAGAAAGGTTGTTTTTGCATCTAACCGTTCAAGATTCAAATATTATATCGCCACTAGACTTAAAATAGTCCTAATTGAAGTCATTTTAACATCAAGAGAAAATATTTCATTAAAGTCTATACCTTTCTTTTGTGCAAAGTCTGTACCGCTTCTTGCCTCCATCTTCTTCCTTCAACCTGTAAACCCCTTTATTTTTGCAATGCCCTTTTTCATGCAAGAAACTCAACCAAATCCCGTGTTTGGTTTCTTACTAATGAGTCCATCTCCTCATCCATGCCTTGCTCCCACTTCTTTTTAGTTTCTACTTGCATTGCCTCTTCATAACATTCTGGTTCACCAGAACCAGTCATCAATAAATAATACATTGAAGGAGAGAATCATTCAGAGGGTCTACATAACTTGGTATATCTTCTTACATTTGCAGAGTTTGAGGTACCTATTGTTGCACTTGATTTTATGGTGCCTTTGGAACTTCATTTTCTTTGATTTCATCAGGCATTGTGTACTCTATGTTTTCCTTTTCCTCTTTCTTTCCCTGCAACTGATCTTTGTACATAACCTTTTCATTGAATACTACATCTCTACTCCTAATTATTTTTTCATTTTCATAATCCCATAAGCGATATCCAAAATCATCAACCCTCTATCCAATAAAGGTACATTTCTTGGATTCAACCTCAAGATTTGTTCTATTTTCTTTATCAATATGGACAAATGCTTCACAACCAAAAGTTCTCAGAAATGAGTAGTTTACCTTTTTGTCTGTCCATGCCTCCTTTGAAATCCCACCATCCAAAGCACTTGAAGGCCCTTTGTTTATTAAATAAACAATAATATCTACAACATCAACCCAAAACTGTAAGGGCAACCTTGCATGAAATCTCATACACCTTGCATGCTCCATGATCATTCTGTTCATCATTTATGACACACCATTTTCTTGTGATGTTCCAAGGATTGTCTTCTCTCTACGAATCCCATTGTTTGAACAATAACTATCAAACTCCTTGCTGCAGGATTCAACTCCATTATCAGATCTGAGACATTTCAAATTTTTTCTTGTCTCATTCTCAACCAAAGATTTCCACTTCTTAAAAGTAGCAAACACATCAGATTCATGTCTAATGCAATAAACCCAAGTTTTTTTAGTTACATCATCAATAAAAGTAACATAATAATGAGAGCCACCAAGAGATTGTGCCTGAGTCATTTCCCATACATATGTATGCACAAGATCTAACGTTTTCACTCTTCTTTTGTTTCCCAACCCTGAGAAATCTAACTCTCTTATGTTTTCCATAAACACATCTCACATAATTCCAAACTTACCTGCTTTAGATCTGGAAGCAGTTTCTTTGAGTGGAGAATCTGCATTCCCTTCTCACTCATGTGGCCAAGCCTATGATACCACAACACTGCACCAGTTTTTGTGGAAGCTACATATTAAATTGAGCACATAGATTTGTGGAAAAACACACAACTCACAAGATAGATCACACAATTTACTCAACAATTGAAGAATGAAATAGTGCAAAAATGGCTTGCAACTGTGAATGCTTTCATTAATAAAAAAAAGTAATTAGATAGTAATTACAATGAAGTACAATGGCTTAAATATCCACATGCAATTTGAATCCACATGAGGAGATTTGAATTGATTAGACTCTACTTGACTGTAGGTAACTAAGACCTTGTATAAATCATTGTCGGAGGACTCAATAGTTAATTGACCTTGTCTAAACCATTATCGAAGTTCAACGAAGTTCTAAAACAAAACTCAAGTGTCTACTTCAGTGTTGATTGAGGCTAACTGACTGTGGTAGGTGAGAAATGTGCCTCTCCCGCATGTAGCCATGCAAACCTAGCACTAACTGAATGTAGAGGACTAGAACTGAATGCAACTGACTCCTAACTCAGCTTGACTAGTCACTAACTGAACTGAACTACTGAAGGTTGGTGTCGGCACTCCCATTGGCTCCTAAACTGTAGGAATTGATCTAGGAGGCTCCTAAGCTGATGCATGCAAGTGCAATTTATGACAGTAGGCCTCAATTACTGTTCCCCACACTTTAGTAATTGGAACATGTGCCCCAATTAGGACAAGTGGACCCAATGGTGCTAGTGACTAAAAATAGACTGGATGGACTCCCGATTTAGACATGACTCCTGATTTAGACATATGACCAAATTCGACAAGGGAGGATTAATAATCTTAACACTACAGAGATAGAATAATCAGTATCATGAGGAGATAAATACAATGTACCTATCCTATCTCATTTTTCTATTACCAATGCTCCTTTAGTGATTTTCCACCGTGCTTTTCTAAACGTAGACAAACAACCACTATCTCCCAACTGCCCTGTTGAGATCATATTTCTTTTCATAGCAGGAATATGCCTTACATCTTTTATTAACCATTCATTTCCATTATTTAACTTAATATGTACCTTACCCATTACAACAATTTTACATGGCTCATCATCCCCCAATAAAACATGTCATGGCTCATCATCCCCCAATAAAACATGTCGAAAATCTCCTGGAACATAATCATAAAGGAATTTCCTATGGGGTGTAGCATGACATGAAGCCCCGGAATCTACTACCCAGTAATCACTAATATTATCTAATGCAAGAATCAAAGCATCTTGTAACACATCACCTGCTACGTTTGCTTCTTGAGCAATCTCTTGTTGCTCGTCTCCTTTTTTCTTTGGAGCTCTGCAATCTTTCTTCAAATGTCCTTTCTTACCATAGTTCCGCACTATATATTTCCAAATCTTGAATTGGATATGCCCTTTCTAGACTTGCTGTGATTACCTTGGATCCTTCCTCTCTCCTTTTGTCTTCCCCTACTCTCCATGGTCAATGCATCACCTGATGTCTCACCTGTGCTTTTTCTTCGCATTTCCTCACTACGAATAACACCAACAACATCATCGAATTTAAGAGTGTTTGAACCAGGGATATAGTTACTTACAACCATGAACACGCTATTCCATGTTTCTGGAAATGAGCACAATATTATAAGAGCCCAAACCTCATCATCAAAGTTCACTTTTATAGAACTTAGCTGACAAGTAAGTGTATTAAATTCATTTAAATGGTCAGCAATAGATCCACCTTCTGACATCCTCATTAAATAAACGCTTCATTAAAAATATATTGTTGGAAGCCAAGGGTTATTCATAAATATTAGCCAATGCACTCATCATAGCCTATGTTGTCTTTTCTTTTGAGATATTGAAAGCCACCGATGAATCCAGGCACAACCATAATGGTTCTAGTGTCCTTCTGTCAAGAACCTCCCATTCTTCATCCTTCATAGTCACTGGTTGTTTTGTTTTTCCACCCAACAATAGGTATATATCCTTCTGGTACAGATAGTCCTCCATTTGCATCTTCCATATATGGTAGTTTTGGTCGTTAAATTTCTCGACCCTAAACTTTCCTTCCTTTGCCATTGCTCCCGCTCGAACCAGGAACCCTTCTTTCTTGCAAGTTTACCAACCAAAAAGACCTTTTGGCTCTAATACCAATTGTTAGAAAAACAGGATTGCAGAGCAATAACAAGTAAACAAGATGCAAATATTATACACATTACCAGAGAGACACAGATATAACGTGGTTCACCAAGATGAGCTGCGTCCACACATAAATTGCCAATCCTTTATTATTATACCATCCAACAAAATGAAGGGATACAACCTGCAGCAACCCTATTGCACTTCCTCTTCACATTCTCACACACACTCTCACACAATCACATATTTTTTTTACAATGTTACAATACAATACACAATCGTATTATAATGCCTTTCTTTTATAGGAGAATTTCCATGAGAAAATACTACGGGTCACCCAATACCATGGGTATGCAAACTGTTGGCAAAGAAACATCCAAAAAAATTCTTTCGGGGGCGAACCCCCTGAACCCCCTTTCTTGAGGGTGCTACCCACAAACCCACGTTGGGGGATTGCTAGCCCCCGGACCCCCACAGGGGGGACTGGGGTACAAACACAATTGAACAATAACATCTCTGAATATAGAAGATCAGGCTCCACAACCAACAAATACTATGAAAAAGCTAAAAAATTTGGAGCCCAAAAATTGTTTTGGCTATTATAGGAGCAATTTAGCTCATAATGCGATGAGACCTAGGGAATTTTGACAGCATCGAGGAATGATACATAATTGTTAGTGAGAGGCATGGGCCCATTCTTTTCCAATTTTACATAAATTATGTTGGGGCTGAAACTACTACAGTGTAGCATGTTCCAAGCACACAAATAACTCTAATGGTTAATAGCTAGCTTCCAAAATATGTGGAACATAGATGTAGAAAAAATGCCAAAATCCATTATTCCAGGGTACTTTTTGGGTATTTTGAAAAACATGGAAGAGGTTAAAGTGACGACCCCATATGTCAAGACTGGACAAATTTATGAACTTGTCATTTTACCTACTTATGAAAATGAACAACTATGGTAAGAGGCATTTTTTCTAGAAATTCTCAATTTGAGAGAGTATTTTTTGGAAAATAAACTATGGAGAAGATGCAAGAGTTAAAAGTAGTCAATTCCAACAAATTATATAAATTAACTGGAGCATCGGATCATATATATGAAAGTTGATGAGTAATCCTTGTCATGAGTATTATCAATGGACGATAGAAAATTTTTCCTGGTTATCCCTAGATTTTCTTTTACAGGTGGCTGAAGTTGGTCTTTGAAGCTAAACTTCACCTATAGGAAAAGTGCAGAATTAGGAAAAATCGACAATTTTGAAAGAATTCTATTCAAAAATAAGAAATTGACATAGTTATAGTCATTGGAGAGCTTATCCACAGGGGAACAAATTTGCACAATCAGACTTTGAAAGAGTGATTCAGATGTTTCTAAAAATTGAACAGAAAAGGACCTATAACCATAATTTGACAAAATATGTCAATATGGATAGTTCCTATATTACATGAAAATTAATTCTATGATTTCTAAGAACATAACAAAGCTAACAAGTGTTCTTATATGAACACTTTTGCAGATACCATATCATATGATAGAAAAATAAGGGTCAACTTTTATTATAGTGCAATTTGGAAATCCTTGGTCTTGGTTGGGCTAAGAAAACCATCATCATGGATGATGCACATGATCTTTATGCAACTGAAACAAACACCATGGGAGAAAACATACATGTTGAGAATGTAGGGAAAAAATCTAATGGCCTAAGAAATCAAGTGACTCCCCTAGATATTGCAGAAACCACGAGAAACCTAAGAGTGGAATTACAAAGTTGTAGAGCTGATAATGAGATGTTGACAAGTGATTAGGAAGAAGAAAACTAGATAAATGTAGCCATCCTCCAAATCTTAATATAAATTCAAAGGAATATTCAACATGCACAACACTCAGGAAAAGAGGAAAAGAGTGGGGGTATCTCAATGAGGCATTCTCACAAAAGGTCCCATAGCTCAAGAAGGGATTCTAGAGGTAGGACAAATACTCCAAAATTATCTTCTAGTGAGTCATTTTCCTCTAAATACTCCACTAAATATTCAAGCTCTCCATCTCACAGGAATAAGAGGAAGAAGCCTTTCAAGAACAACTCACATGGAGTATTTTAGAAGGCCAAACCTCCCACTTTTGAGGGTGGAGTAAAAATTGGTCAATGAGTTTAGGCTTGGATTATAGGGATGAGAAACTATTTCCATGTCCATGACTACTCCAAGAACATTTGTTTTGATAAAATTATTTAAAATATATCACACACTGTTTCAAATACACATTACACATTAAAATTAAGTCATTTTACATATAATATCAACCTTTAAACACGTAATTAATTATGAAAAGATAAAGGGGTAGCAATTTTGGGAGGGGTGATATATGACCTTGAGGGACAAATGGAATATCCATATGCTTGGGATGGGTAAATCTACAAATAATAGCGTTGAGTTCCAAGCCTTATGGAAAGGGATTTAGTCTATCAACAAGAAAGGGATAGTGACACTTACGATCATAAGAGACTCCATGATCATCTTGAGATACCTCCAATGGAAAAACACTTTGAGAGAAATGTATCTCCAAAGAAACATGAATCAAATTCAACTCCTAGTTCAGTCATTCCACTAGATCCTTTGTTTTCATGTTCTTAGATATTTGAACAATATAGCTGGAAATCTAGCAAAAAAAGGAGCTACCTAAGATAAGGGCAATTAATTGAAAATGGGGGGCATGTAAGTCATCTTGTTATCCCCTAAAGTTATAAACTCTTCTCCCATCCACCCTTTTTAATGATGGACTCATGTGATCCCTCTCACAAAGTAGATAAATAGGACTTTCCTTGCATGCCCCTGGTATATGTCTTTTTCAATTTATCCACATTCAAATGAGCCACATCAATACATATGGAGGTCATAACTCTCCAAAATAAGAAAAGAGTGTTTTCTTCACTTTGAAAAAGACACCCTCCTACAAAACCAATGTTATTATCATTTTTATACATGAATTTCTACATTTATCCATTTCAAGACACCCTCCTACAAAACAAGTGTTACTAGCACTTGCCCCAAGAGGTGCAAAGGAATGTTGAAAGGAAAAAAAAGAGAATTCCACCCAAACATAGGTTTTTTGTAACACATATACTGTTTGTCACATACTCCACCCGAGAGGAAGTTCTATGAGTCTACAAGGGAAAAATCGAACAAGTTTACTCTGTTTCCTTTGATTCAACCCAATTCCAAAACTCTTAAATAAAGAATTAATGCTACAACCCATAATAGGAACAATTACAGGTTATTTCAACCAACCACACTCTTTACCCCTTAGCCTAAATAACATAAGGAATGATATACCCTTATCTTCTAAACAGTTCCTCAAGATATCCCACTTGATCATGTTGTGAAGACGCCTTGGCATCATTGCTCACCTTCACTTGAAAATTGAGAAAAACACATACTTGAAATAAAAGTTTATTCAACTTCCATGTTTCATTTTCAAATATGTTCGTCTAGATAGAATAGAACTATAAAGTTTGATTTATATTAGAAAGAAAAAAAAAGAAGAAGAGTAAGGGATTACTATAACTTGCTTAAATAAGATTCTTATCCAAAATTCCATTAACGAAATTTAACAAAATGTCTATGGAATACTCTAGATGGCCTTGAATGCCTAGTATCTTACCACCCATAGAAATAATTTCAATATTTGTCTTGATGGAAGATGAAAATATCTCTATGCCTTATGGAACATTTTATACCTATTGAACAATGTTTTAAGTGAGAATGTAATAAGAAGTAAATTAAGAACACCAAATGTTTTAAGAATTTGATTTTTTTTTTAAATCAGGTGATGCAATATATACAATGTTGTTAATTCAAAATAATTCTCGACATATTTTAAGTTAAAATAACCAATGTCCCTTCATATATTTATATAGCTTTGGATTATTGTACGAGCAAATCTCTCCAAAAGGAATAATACCTTGTCATGATGGCATTCAATGATACTCGTTCAACTAATCAAGTCCTCTCACCACATCAAGAGCTATTTTCATTCTGGTCTCCTAAACCAACCTTAGAGGGTTCTTGGAGAACCTATCCACATAATTCACAATTACACATATGCTTTATTAAAAATCATTGTAGGATAAGTTACTAAGTAAGTTAAGACAATTTAGCGATTACATTGAATCCAAACCATCACCCAAAAAGATGCCTTCAAAAGAAAATTGTATAATAACAAATCAAGCAATTACAAATATGTTTATGTTTTCTTGCTAAAAATCTTATTGGTCAAAATAAAATAAGAAAGTGTGTTTCAAATGAAACTCCATAACCAAATCTAGATATTGCCCATAATGCTCTATTGACTCATATATGCATTTTTTATTATTGATGCGATCTTCCAAATGTACAGTAAGAAAAGTAGCAGTGTGCCAAACTCCGCAATATTTGAATTCTTCTTACAAATAAATCATTGAGGAAGTCTAACTTGGATGGTGTGGAATTTAGTTTTAGGAAGGTTAGATTTTTGAAGTCGATGGAAATATTTGGAATGTTTGTGTTGTGTGAGAGTATTGATTAACTACATGCTTACAATTGGAAATTGGTGAATTCAAACAAAGGTTAACTTTGTTTGCAAGACAAAAAAAAGAGAAACCAACTAGACATTTTCCATTGCCCACATTTCCATTGTAGGCATATATGGGAATCCTGAACACCTACACCTAACACAACTTTAGATTCTACCCATAAGATAATAGAATAAACTATAAATGAAACTAAGTCATTATCCATTTTCATTTCAAGTAGAGTTAAAATATAGGGGCATTAAATAATTTAAAAATCCTTTGTATTTGTTTAATAAACATGTAGGACCTACTCTGGCATGCATAGGAGCTTTTACCATTCACCCCCTTCCAACTTTGTTGGATTGTTTTGTGAAGGGTGATTTAGAGAGTACCCTCAATTCTTAGAATTGCTAAGAGAAAAATCCTACGAGACTATGTAGTACTCAAAAATTCATGAGGGGGTATATAAGACCTCTTAATGAGAATGTGTTATACTTGAAAATTCACAGTGCCAAAAAAGATCTCTCAACAAGAATGTGGGTGGATAATTAGCATGAAATTAAGTTTTTGTCTAAGCTTCACCAGTTTAAAAAAAAACATTTTCATGTAGTCTAACATAAAGGCAACAATTTAGAAAGGTGGCTTCTCACCATTAGAGTAAAGGTGTTCCTGAATGCTTCCATTGGGAATGAACTCATACACTAAGAGTATGTGATCATGGTATGCATATTACCCAATCAATGCAACAAAGTACGTTGAATGGAGACATCTTAGAACATCAACATGTTCAAAAAAATTATCCATATCATGTAAAGTCTTCAGCTTATAACATAATCCAAAACAAAGATGACCATTTTACCACTCCTAGAGTAAAAAATGCATGTGCAATCACCATTATATCTAAATATAAACAATGAACCATCTGCAGGTTGGAAGTTTCAAAGGCTCATTGAGACTTAGAAAATTAAGAGATAAACAAACAAACCTCACCACAAAATTGTTGTTCACCTTGTTTGATTGCTTGGCCAAGCTACTTGATAGCAACCTTACTACCATCCTATAGGATTCCTTTATACACTATGTCAAAGCCTCAATTTCCAATAACAGTGTTTGAGCTGAAATTACTTGTTGTTTCTTGGATCTTCTTGAGTGTGATTACATTTGATTTTGTTTGAGATGACAAGTTCATCATAGGAGGGACAAATTTGTTGCTTGATTAGAGGGATTCTGCATAACAAAAACACTATGCAGTTAAGTTAAAAAACAATAAATGAAACAAGCACAATAAGGTAGGCTTATTCATGTGTTATTTATCACATACGAGGGAATGTATAAAGCCCAACCCAAATGGATCATTGGAATACATGGAAATTAGTCCTACAAACTCACAAAATTGTCCAAATTTCAATATCTCACACAATAATGCCCCTAGCACAAACCCCTCTAAACTTGGCTCTCATATGCAACTCCAAGTTGAGAACCTCGATGTTGGAGGTTGCATACCTAGAATTCCAATGTTTAATAAGTGTACCATTTTTTTAGCTTGAGAAGTTGTCCTAATTTCTTATATGTACTTTGGAATATCTTTACAACCTTGAAGGTGCGTACCCGACTCAAGTGTAGATGGGTTTGTGCTAGTGTATATATTTAATGCATAAATGTACTAATACAAAAACCTTTATCCCAATTTATATGAATCTTTTTTTATGTCTGTAGAAATTGAGGCTTTGATACCATGTGGAAACATAAGATAAGGATCTAGCTACAAGATATCTCTCACAAGCATGCATGAGAAAAATAGAGAGAGGAATAGTGAGACTAAACACAAGAGAAGTGAAGAATGTTGAATTGATTGATTATTACATTGGTTATACATACGTATAAAGGAAAATAGATTTGCTAGGATACAACTCATGCTAGCTCATAAAGCAGGCTTACTAAATATGATAAACCCCCCATAGGTGACTAAGGTACTTTCCAAATCTATCAAGGAGATCACGAATTGGCTAAAGCATGAGTGAGTGATGGAAAAAATTTCCAATCATGGAGGATGAGTTGGTCACAAAAGATGTCAGTTTCTAAGTTTGACTGGCCTTCCCTTATCCACTGAAGAGTAGGAATAAAGCTGTCTAAAGGTAGAAAAGACATGAATGCGTAGTTAATATTCTAGACAATCAATAAAGTTGGCAGAATCTAACCAAAATTAGTATAAAGGTGCTCCGGGGTATATATGGAAAGTATTGACCATCTGGTGCAAGTGGATGCCAACTACCTAGTCTAGAATATAAGAAATTAACCAGAAATGGTTAATTATTTTTATCCTAAGTATGGACTGGGTTTATAATATTCTAACACCCCCCTTTAAGTCTGACTTTATGATGGAGTATTTGAAAAAATATCAGAAATACAGATGCATATATGGCCGAACAACAAGGCTATGGTCGCCCTTTACAATTATTTGTGTCCAGAAAACTAAGGAAAGAGGCAAAACCACACGGGGAAAATAATCCCTCAAGAAAGTGCAAGGCACAATATGAACATGTCTTCATTACATATTTTTCTTCAATTGAATGAGTTGACCAAACTGCTTCTTGAAGAATTTGATGAAGAAGTTGTGAACTCCATGATCATGCACTAGAGTGTAATATCTACAAAAAACAAGTAGAGAGGCTCCTTGTAGCTTATCATCTGATGATGAAGGATCATTATCTGAATGCTTATTATAAATTCCAACATATTTTGAGCTGAAACATAATCAATAAAGAAAAATATATTTGAGCATACTCCTTCCCAAAGAGTAAAAAATTCAATACACTGCAATTCCTTGTATAGTTGCAAAATGGTGAAATGGACCATGTGTCTTCCTTTCAAACTGTTGTAGCACCTTCCCAATTCTGAAATGAGGCTGAAGAGACTCTAAAATATCATAAATATTATCATATGGAGCAGCAAAGACCAGAGGTACAGTGTCTCCATTAGTATATAGTGCTATAGTAGGAAAAGGTTTAGCAACTAGGTAAAATTGATGGATGGGTATAGTATGAATGGTATATGGATTTGAAATCTGAACCATAGATGTTTGGATTATATCCAAACATGTGTAACATAAGTTCAAATATGACTCATTTCATGGATAACCAACCAATGGAAAATATACAAGACTTGAAACCAATAGAAATAAGTAACACTCCATAGGAATCCAATAAGGAATCAATTAGTGAACTTGGGGTTTGTATAGTCTTAGGAGTATTCAAAGGATGAGAAAATGGAATGGGTTTTGTCATAGCATGCATATCATCATGCAAACTTAATTCTAAATCAGATTCATAATAATTTGAGTTGAGTGAGGAAGAGCTAGATAAATACAAGTGAGGAATTAGTGAAAAACACAAGTATTGGGAGATGGATCTAGTAGACTGATAGGTGATTTATCCAAGGAAGACACTTATATTTCTGATTCTGATATATTATAAAATGAATATATATCAGATAATTGAGAAAAGGATTTGACTCTGACACTCAAGGCATAGTTGATATTACCTTGGGACTACGCATTGTGATAATGTTCTGAGGAATCAACATGCTTCTCTAGTTCATCTGGTGCATTGATGTTATGCTTCTCAAACAACTGAGACATCATGTCCATTTTCTTATTGAAACATTTCTTCTAAGCATGAAATCCATTCCTGCAATAAGAACACTTGGATGAACTCCCTTTCTTCTTGACTTTCTTCATGGAATTTGAACCTTCATTAGTAGGTTTTGAACCTCCATCTTCATTATCTAACTTTGGCTTCTTCTCTTTCACTATTTTCTTTTCTTTTGACTTTGCATTCTTACTTCCTTGAACTATAAGATCATGATATTTGCTTTTGGATATTTTAAGAGTCCCCATTTGAATCAATTTGTCTTGCTCGTTTTCAAGTGAATCAAAGAATGTACTCAAAGAAGGCATTTTCCAATTCGAAATAGCAAGCTTGATAGCATGAAGAGTTAACACAAAAGCCGAGAATTCAGGACCCAATTTGGAAAGGATGGAAAGAATAAATTGATCTTCATTCTTCTCAATCACACATTGTTTGAGAAAGAGAACAAGTGACTTGAATTTGGTGAAGAACCCTTTAATGGATTCGAAATTGCTTGGACTCAATGAGATTAACTCATTCTCCAATTGATGTGCCCTTATCTCATCTTGTACTCCAAAGAGAGACTCAAGTTTGGTCCATAATTGGTTTGGAGTGGTAAAACCATCAATCTAAAAAAGAAGATCGGGAGAAATAGAGAGACAAAGTAACCCATAGGATTCATCCATTCGATTATGCCACTTAACTTTCTCAACAATAACATTTGGCTCATTCTCTAAAGCCATAGAAGCTCTGTATAGACCCTTACTGCGCAAAAGAATGCCAAATTTGGCCTTCCATTGATGATAGTTGTAAGGAGACAATATCATAGCTGAAGAGGAGCACAAGCTTAGTTGTTGTTGCGCTTCTGGAGGTGCTCTCTCCAATCTGCACAAAATAAACTAGAAGAAATACTTGCAAGCTTAATTCAAGCCCTTCTTTAGAGAAGGACTAGATGCTTGATGAACTCCTTCAACTCTGATAGCTTGAAGATATTGATAACCTCAGAGCTCTAATACCATGTAGAAATTGAGGCTCTGATTCCACGTGGAAACACAAGATAAAGATCAGGCTACAAGATATTTCTCACAAGCATGCACAAGAAAAGTAGAGAGAGGTATAACGAGACCGAACACAAGAGAAGTGAAGAATGATAATTGATTGATTAATACATTGGTAATACATCATTATAAAGGAAAATAGAGTTGCTAGGAGACAACTCATGCTAGCTCATAAAACAGACTTACTAAATATGATAAACCCCCCATAGGTGACTAAAGCACTTTCCAAATCTGTCAACGAGCTCATGAATTTGCTAAAACAATAGTGAGTGATGGAAAAAATTGTTAATCATAGAATCCAGAGAGAAATAATGGAGGATGAGCTGGTCACAAAAGATGCCAATTTCTAAGTTTGACTAGCTTTCCCTTATCCTCTGAAAAGCAGGAATAAAGTTGTCTAAAGGCATTAAACTAGAGGAGGGTGTAGTTACTATTATGGGCAATCAATAATGTTGGAATAATTTAACTGGAATCAGTATAAAGGTGCTCTTGGGGTATATATGGAAAGTATTGACCAAGTGGTGCAAGTGGAGGCCAACTACCTAGTATAGAATATAGGAAATTAACCAGAAATGATTAATTATTTTTATTCTAAGTATGGAGTGGGTTTATAATATTTTAACAATGTCCATATTGGATGAAACGTTACACAATAGCACAAGAGTTGATGAGCTATGTTAGTGTCCATAATACATATTCAAGGAAGCCAATGCACATTCACAAACACAAGAGTTGATTCTAATATTCAAAGCAACCGATGTAGCATTACACCAAATATTTTCTATACAATGAACATTTATACATGAAGACACGAAAGAAAGAATCAATATATCACACCTTCCCAGCTACGATGTAGAAAACACCTCCCTTGTTTGTTTTACGTCTTAAGAAAATGAACATATAACATAAACTTCGTGCACAAAGATAGAATACCAAAGTCAAATAAAGTATGTGGAACATAATTTCATTATCAAACCTCTTATTGACTTTGTTCCACACCAATAATAGTTGAATGCCACCTACACACCACCATTGCAAGGGAAGGCCATGACAACGATAACAACAAGAGCAATACTCTCTTGTATGTTTTCCCCATTCCCTCCTTCAACCTTATATGTGCTATTGGTTTCTTGTAGATAGCTTACTTTCTAAATGAAAATAAATGCAATTTTGGCCTATTCCAAACATATTCACACACAATACCACCATTGAAAATGCAAAAGCTTACAACAATGTACAATAATTCTTAATTTGGAAAGATATTATTCAAATGGTGGATTCATTTATCTATTTTTGCAACAATTCACATATGTTACAAATACAATATGAATTATTAACAGATGACCATGTTACCTCATCATGAAATTATGTTACAAGCTCAATCTCTCGAACACACTAAATTACAGTGATAATTTTTGCATAAATACATATACCCAAATCCATTTAGATGGTTGCATTATTACCTAGTAAGTTGTATCTCTCAGACAATGAAAAGAAATTAAACGGACCAATTCCTCCACTGTTCTTACTCACTTGTTTGAACCACTCTACTACCATAGTTGTTTGATACATATTCCTCTCCCCATTCCACAAAATACCTGCTTTTGGGGGGTGCCATGGCCCTAAATCTTTGTTTTTTTTCAAGGCCAAGGGTTTTAGGGATCAAAGAGGGTATAAATAATTTGCAAGTGGGTGAAACATATATCAAAGTAGGAATAAGTAATGTACACACACCCCCAAGCCACAAAGTTGAAAAAAATCAGGCAAATTTCACCACTAACAAAAAATTCAAACGAGGAACAAAATCCTTGGCGCTTTGAGTAAGTTCGACGAGTGATTAGAGTGGAAGCTTTGAATC
The DNA here is from genome assembly GCA_001517045.1 of Pseudotsuga menziesii. Classification (NCBI taxonomy): domain Eukaryota; kingdom Viridiplantae; phylum Streptophyta; class Pinopsida; order Pinales; family Pinaceae; genus Pseudotsuga; species Pseudotsuga menziesii. The sequence goes on from LPNX010115630.1 coordinate 297,243, forward strand.
ATTGAAAAAAATCAGGCAAATTTCACCACTAACAAAAAATTCAAACGAGGAACAAAATCCTTGGCGCTTTGAGTAAGTTCGACGAGTGATTAGAGTGGAAGCTTTGAATCATGAACTAATGCTATAAATTGAGAAATTTATATTCACACAACAATATCCCAAATAAGGCTTAAAGTTATCTTTGCAATACACAATTGCCAAAACTTCACTTGCAATATGATCTGTGCTCTAAATCTAGTATGCCATTCATTACTCATTTTTTGTCCATGATATCTATTTGCATGGTATTGTTTTGCACCGTTTTCTATAATTGTATGTAAGGTACCATATTTTTGAACTTCTTAAGGCTTGAAACTACCATGCACTTCTATTTTATTGGTTTGATATACAACTGTGAAAAGTCTTATATTTAAAATAGATTTTTTAAAGTTTATTCTAACCACTAGCAGGTGCAAAGCAAAAGGTTAATCGGGTTTGAGTTAAGATTTTTAGTGGTAAGGTTTAAGGTTTAATGTGGTCTTCTATCACTGGTTGGGGTTTGTTTCCCCCCCTTTTTTTAAGATACTTTCATTGTTCTTAATTCATCTAAAATAAAGTATAATTCTCACTCTTCTATTTTTTGGGTTCTTTAAATTTTTCTTGTTTTTACAAGTGATAACTTTCATTTTGAGGTCACAATGCTAGTTAATGAGATCCTTAGAAACAACCTGACCCTAGACAATAGTTCCTCACAATGATCCTTGAGGATTATACTAGTATAACAGATGGTAGAATCCCTTGTAGAACATGGACGGTGGTTAGCCCCAAGGGTTAGCTCAATTGGTAAGACGTGTGCACACTCTCTTGGTTCGAGGAGAGGTCATGGGTTCGAGCCTTGAGTCCTTTGGGGTTAGGCCTTCTGCGAGGATGGCCAGCTGTGTACCACCTCTACCATCCACTAATGTGGGGAAGTATTGCTGGGTTTCCCGTGCATATTTCCATATGAAAAAAAACATGGACGATGCAAAATGAACCCAATCCAAATTCATCTAAAATAATATTAAATGTATTACTATTGAATGGAATGAAAACCTCACCATTTGGATATGTTCGGAAGATATTTGTGCAGGTAATCACAAAGAAATGACAACAAAGTTAAAAGGAGGAAAACTAGAAAGATCAGAAATATGAAAATGTTATAACAAATTTTCAGCACGAAAAAAACAACCTTTTATTAAAAAGTTGTGTCAAAAACTTACAAAAGCAGCATGGCTTCAAAAAAAACACAACTACAACAAGACAATTCCTTCAACAAACAAAACAATCGAATATCCCTACAGTTTAGGCCCAGCTAAAAAAGGTCTGATCATCCCAATTACCAATCCAACTCCTCCTTAGGAGAGGGTAATAAAAAACAGGATTTACCACTTCCGAAAGAGACCAAAAAACAAAGGATCAAACAGAGGATCAACTATCGCCATTATTTCCCAGTCATACACTCTCAATTCTAAAAAAAATTAATACTTCTAGATCTGTCGAGTTTCCCATAGTGTAAGACATTATAGCAAATTATGTCATCCATAGGCCCGAGCTTCTTTTTTGAGAGAGTGTCATCTACACCATTATAAAATCTAGAGATATGTTGGATGGAGAGAAAATAGAAGTTTTCCATTAATCTCTTGGTGTCTTCCATCCAATGCAGCAGCACTAGAGATTCCATTTTTACTTTCCCTAATGTCCACTGCACAACCATTTGAGAATCCCCAAGAATATGGAGAGATGACAGGCCCCATATTTTTCCCAAAAAAGCAAGCCCCACAATGCCACCAAGTCAGCACGAGTGATTGAACCAAGTCCCGCTTGCAACCATCCTTTTAATTCAATTCCTCTGCCTAGCTTTAAGAATAACCCAGGTCCACAAATTCCATTTGATGCAGCACCATCAAAGAAGCCTACAGGACGATCAATAATCAGATTTGGGAAAATCTTTACCTTTGAAGGTCTCGTTGCCGTAATGCTATTCCACTAAGAGACAGAAGAAATGATTTTTAAATAAATGAGACCAAAAAATTGCCTCTCTGAATTAAAAGTGGCCTTGTTCTCGACCTTCCAAATTTCCCATAGAACGAAGAAAGGGAGATATTTGATTGGAAAGTTCCTCCTATGCCAGCAGCTCAAATTCTCCTCAAAAGAGTATTCCTCTCAACTAAACACCAGCTGAAAGTGGAACATTAAGTGTTCCCAAAATTCTTTGAAGAAAAAACAATTACCAAAGAGGTGAGCGACCGTCTCGGTTTCACATAAGCATAAAATGCATCTTCCCAGACCATGAAAACCTCTAGTCTGAAGATTGTCCCAGGTTTATACTTTATTCTTCAAACACAGCCAAGCGAACAATTTAATTTTGAGAGGATTTTTAATATTCCAAACACAACCACCGATCAATATTTTGATTTGAAGGACCAACTAACCGGTCTGAAACTGCTTGAAGAGAAATGTTTCCATGATTCAATAAATCCACGTAAATGTCCCATTCCTTTGCTAGCTCGCCATACAGTCCCAACGAAGAGGAGTGCGCCCATCTAGGACCCACGATTCCCAACTGAACCTGCTTTAAAATGAAGATCTTTTTTTTCTTCTGTGCAACTCTTTTAAACGATACCTAAAAAGCTCATGATCGCCTTCCATACCGCTAATGGGATTGATGCCAAGGAATATCTAAACACCTATTCCAACTTGCCAACAGATCTTCTTTGAGATGAGAGGAAAACAATACGCAAAGCTTCTCCAAATAGCTAAATGAGCCGATTTTTGAACAATCGATCCTCTGAGCCAATAGACTGGATACAATCCTTGCAGATATTTAGCTTTAATCAGCTGTCCCAAAAGGATAGAGAGGAATAAACAACACCGAAGAGATTTTGCACGTAAGGAAAGGTTGAATAATTTCAAATGCTTAATTCCCCAGCCTCCCAGCCCACGCAGCTTTGAAAGACAATGCCAGGATGCTAGGTGAAACTTGTTTGAGTCCAAATTACGAGACCATAAAAAATGAAACATCATACTCCTCAGTCTGTTGATAGTATAGCAGGGGATCTTGAATAAAGAGAACCAGTAGACCATGATCCCTTGCAAAATTGACGAAATCAAAATAATCCTGCCTCCCAGAGAGAGGTGCCGAAAAGTCCAATTACTGATTTTTCTTTGGCCTCTTGATAATCCATTCCCAGTCCTTTTTATTGTAACCATCCAACTTCATATAAAAACCAAGATAATTGAAGCCAAGAGCCGCATCATTTAGTCTAAAATGAAAAAGATTAGCCAAGAAAACTTTAACTTGATTGTCTTTGCTAAGATGAATAATGGACGATTTTTCCTCACTCACAACCATGCATGAAGAATTACAGAAGAGATTCAAAATACCCTGCATAAAAGACCAATCATCTTTTGAACCTCTACCTACAATGAAGACGTCGTCAACACATAAAAGATGAGAGATATAAACTTCCCTTGCGATTTTTATCCCTCTAAAATTCTTTTGGATTCTAGCCCGTTGGATTAGAAGACTTAAGCCTTCCATAGCAAGAATAAACAAATAGGGGGACAAAGGGCATCCCTGCCGCAAGCCTCTGTTTCCTTTGAAGGAGTCCGCCGGTGTCCCATTTATCAAAATCCCGAAACGAGCAAAGGAAATAAAGGACATGATCCACTCCGCTACATCTGCAAACATCCCTATCTGAAATAGAATAAGACTTGGTAAGACCAATCCAGTCTATCAAACTTGAGGAAAAAACTACCTTTTTTATTATTCTTCATCGAGTGGAGGCATTCTTGAACGATACCCACAACATTAGAGATATTCCTTCCTGGAAGAAAGGCAAATTGCTCTTCAGACATGCACCTACTCAACGTAGGCTTCAGCCTATCAGCTATAATTTTGGTCATAATATTATAGAGCACGTTACAAAGTGAAATAGGCCGGTAGTCTCCAAAATTCGTAGGCTGATCTTTTTTGGGAATACTAGTAAAAAATGTGGAGTTGAGAGACTCATTGACCTTACCCAATCTTGTGCATTCATCGATGGAATCAATCATCTCTTGGCTCAACAAATCGAATAAGTGCCAAAAAAATTCCTTCGTCCAGCCGTCCGGCCCTGGGATTTTGTCAGTGGAGAATAAACGCATAGTAGACTTCACTTCCTCCATAGAGACATGCTTACTGATATCTAGGTAGTCAACTTCTTCAAACATTCGCGGGAGGTTTTTAACAGTGTCAAATTGGCTGTTAAGGTTGCAGATCTGCTCTTGGGTGTAGAATTTTTTGTAGAAATCAACCGCCTCTTGTCTGATAGATTTTTGATAAAGACAATATTCCCCAGAATCGCTGCAGATTTCCCAAACCGAATTGGATAATATTCTCTGATTTGCATGTCTGTGGAAGAATTTTGAGTTGTTATCCCATGCTTGTAGCCACACCACTCTGCTCTTCTGCTGAAGGCTTTCCTCCATCTGAAGGAGAATATGTCTCCGAGTGGATTATAGGGAGAGTAGACAATCCCTCCTCTCCTTAGAGAAGAAGAACTCATCCATCTGCAAAGATAAATATTGAATGCGCTCCTCTGTTTCAGCCAGAATCTTCAAGTTCTCAGCTTTTTTGTTTTTTTCCCAAATCTGCGCATCCTTGCTAAGCCTGTTAAGCTTTCCTATCAGACCAAACAAAATTGACGGATTGGAGCTAGAGGACATCAATGCCCATTTTTATTTAACAAAGACATCAAAAGCCGGATCCTCCAACCATACAGGGTTAAACTTGAAGGGGTATTTCACCCTGTCCTTTTCAAAATCTACTTGTAGGATATCTGCCTTATGGTCTGAAATGCCCATAGAGTAATTCCAAGATCTATATTTTGCAAAAGCCTCGCAGAGATATTCTGAGAGAAGAAACCTGCCCAACCTTTTTTCCAAGCCCGCCTCTCCACATCGTCCATTAGACCAACAGGGCATCAATACATTTGAAGCTACATCCACCAGACCCAAGTGCACAAAGTTGGACTTTAGGAATTCAACTAGGGGATCCTCCGATCTACCATCTCCCCAAACTTCATCCAGTGACAAGGTGAAGTTGAAGTCTCTTGCCACAATAAGAGAGATATTAGCAAAAAGTATTATCCAAAAGGTTTGAAGAGAAAATACTTTCCCAATAATCCTTGCGATTATTATAGGGAGCATAAACATTTAAAATACAGAGTAGCTTTGGAAAGCCCATAAGATGGCCTTCAACCAAAATATCCCCCGTAGTGATAAAAGCATCGAACTTTGCCACTCTAGGATTCCAAGCGACCAACGTGCCCCCAGAAAGCCCCGAGGAGTCCCAAGCCGACACTTTCCAATCTGGCTTGATTTTGAGAAAATAATCACAGGCCGAAACTACATCCGTCATAGTTTCTTGTAGTAGTAACACTCCTGGCTTAACTTTATCCAGGAATGATTTCAAGGAAGATCTTTTAGGGCCTTTGCTAAGCCCTCTGATGTTGAAGGAGACTAGGTTCATTGAAAAACCTCCTCAGGGGCCGCTAAATCTCTAAGAGCCTAATCCAAATCAAAAGATGAAACACTATAATCCAAGGGTAGACCTTTTTCATAAATAGATCCCACCTTTGGGTTTTGAAAAGTATCCAAGGCCCCTCCCTCTTTTGCTTTGCCCCTTCTCTTATGTTTTCTAATGGACACATTAGGGTTTCTGAAGGATGAAATCAGATTGAATCAGGGTCAGTTGAAGATGTCGAAAAAATATTCAGAGGTAAAGGCCCTTCCTTAGCTAAGGACTGCTTCAAATCAGAGATGGGAGAAGGAGTGATGACTATATTAAGGTTTTCCCCACATTCATGAGCCAGGGGAGGAAAATCTTATGGGCTAAATAAGGGGTCCTCCAAACTAGTCTCTAAATTAAACGACAAAGCCCTAGTCGCATTATCCCTTGTCACAAGGCCAATAAACTGATCGATAACCTCTCTCGAGGGGTTGACACTCTGGAGAATTGGCCTTAAAATCTCTTTTGAGTCAGCTTTTAATAGATCTGCGATCGAGAGGGATCCAAGCAGATCATCCACATACATGAACTTTAAAAGTGTTGGCACTGTCTTAGTAAACTTACTTACGAAAGAGAACGCAGATTCAAAATCTAGAGGGAGAGGAAAGAAAAGACCATCCCCCATATCCAAATCCTCTACGCGAGACAACAGATCCCTAGCAAACCTTAAAGAAGAATCACATTGCATCTTTGAGTGTCTCGTTTTGCGGCACTTGTGACAACAAAAGGGCACTCACCAATAATCAAGTCTCTACATGAATGAACCACCTTCCCAGATTACTTCGAGTTCCTCCGGGAGACCATTTTCCATCATCATTTTGACTAGAACCTGAGGGGATTTTCGATCAAAACCCACAAGCTGATCTTCTTCAATGAGTATGAACTTTCCTATAGAATTTCGCAACCGCTCGAAACCCTCTCGAGTTCCAACAGAAAAGAGGGAAACCCGACAAGATTACCCACATATGTCTCTTGAGTAAGATAGACTTTCTAGGGTTGAAATCCACACTCGAATGGATCAAGACCGGGGAACCTTTACCTATGACCCAGAACCTCTCCTCGATGACAGCTCTGTCTTCTTCGGACAGGAAATGAAAAACATACCACCCATTCACCAAAGCCATAACTCGTGGAATATTTCTGGCTATCGGTTTCCATTTGTCTTGGATCCACTCAAGGATTTCATTCTTGGAGAGATTTGTGAATTCAAATTTTCCCACCAGGGAGCATTGAGACAAAGCAGGTACGTAATACAGGTCAGAAAGATTGGAAATATGAATTGAATTTAATATTCTTTAATCATGATTTGAGATTGTAAATGATTTTAAGTTCCATGCGATTTTGTTTCCAATAGTCCTATTTTAAAATCTCCCACTTTGAAGTGGGAATTTTTTTAATATTTGTGAAAATATTGGATTGAACTCTGCATTATTTTAAAAGTGGGAAATTATTTTTTAATATCTGTGAAACTATGAATCAAACTCTACATTTTATCATGGTCCTATTAGAGAGTGCCTAATATGAAAGTGGTTAATATTTTTGAAGACTTATGGTTAGCAGGCAACGCTTCCTCTAGGCATTGCGAAAGTAACCTCTGCCATGTCAACCCACAATGACGACCGAAGCAGACATGAGCGGGTCTTCTACCTGAGAGATTCGAGATTCGAGGATTTGTGGTTCCTTCATGGGAACCTCAGATTACTGTCCTCTCTCATCCATCCATCGACAGATTCCTTTCTCATTGCGGTTGGAATTCAATGATATAAAGCATCTTACATTGAGTGTCGGTGATTGCTTGGCCTCTTTTTGCTGAACAAAAGATGAATGCCTTTCTTCTAGTGAATGAGATGAGGGTTTCTATTGAAGCAAAGAAGGGGCAGATGGATTGGTAAGTAGAGAGGAAGTGGAAAGAAGAGCTAGGGAATTAATGGAAGGAAATGACAAAGTGGAAATGAAGAAGAGGATGATAAAATTAATGAACCTCTGTTGCTAGGTTTATGTGGTGATTGGCTTCAGGATGGATATTCAGAATTTCCACAGATCTCATGATTTTCATCGACGTTCAAGCCCACATCAGGACAAGTCCACGATGTGGACTTGTCCTGATGTGGGCTTGAACGTCGATGNAATATCCATCCTGAAAATTAATGAAGATGACCAACAGTGCAATGGAAGAGGGAGGGAGTTCCTACAACGCCCTGGATACTATGGATGTTGTTTGAATGGAAATGGATGCCACTAACACAACTTCCACAACTTGAGAGAGGTTTTGCTTGCTTGAGATTGATAGTTTTTGAACTGGGAGTTAAAAGCTTTCATAAACTAAATGGATCGTGACCACTGTATAGAACAAAAAACACAAAACTTTTTAGCTTACTACAAATTTGTAGCCTCAATATTGAAGAATAGAAAAAATGTTTAAATTAATAATAATAACAACAACAACAACAAATATATTTAATGTTTCTATGCTATGTATTCCATAAATTGATGACATGCCAAATTTATGATTTTTTTTTAATATTTTAAAAATATTTTTTACATTAAAAAAATTAAAACCTCCTACAAGGATTTATGTCAAATCCAAAGTGTACTCCAGTAATAAGAAAACTTGATTTTCACTTTTCAGAAAATAGAAAATTAATTTACAAATTTTGAGAAATTCACTTTAATAAGTCTTTTTTAATGGGTACAAGTACAACATGTCAAATCCAAAGTGTACTCCACTAATAAGAAAACTTGATTTTCATTTTTCAAAAAATAGAAAATTAATTTTCAAATTTTCAGAAATTCACTTTAATAAGTCTTTTTTAATGGTTACAAGTACAACACGTCATCATCCCATAGATTTGATCACCATTCCACTCGGGAAGCCCATTATCAGTTCAAATAATTAATTGTGGAATGTATAGAATCCTTGTTAGTACCTCTAGTGAGCATGGTTAGAGGTACGAAGTCCATTTGCTTTGACTTTTTATAAAAAGTTATTCAAATTTATACTGAATTTTATGAACAAGATAATTATATATATTTTGATATTAATATTGATTTATGTTTAATAAAGTTTTAAAAGTAATAAAAACTTAGGTACATAACATGAAATTTATTTATTTATTTTTAAATATATAAAATAATTTTTTTTTATAAAAATCATAAACTATCTAAAATGATACCTTTTAAAAATTTTAAAATATCAAAATTTCATAAAATAAAATTATAAAAATCATAAACAATCTAAAATTATACCTTCATCAGAATCTTATAAAAATCTAAAAAGTGAATATTTTATTCTATCACATAAGCGGATCAATCATTTACGTCGACATCCACGGCTTCAATGGATTAGCACATCATTCATAATGAAACACAATACTTTCATGTCAATCTTATAACAATAAACAATTTAGAAGAATCATTGAGCACACCAACTTCCATTATACTATATATGCAATGTCAAAAATATGACATGGTCTGATTGAGATTTTTATTTTTAAGATTATCATCTTCAAATAAATAAACGAAGAGAATAATTAAGCTCACCAACTCTCACAATTATATAATTGTTTTTTATTAGTTGACCCGGAATAATTAAGCTCACCAACTCTCACAATTATATAATTGTTTTTTATTAGTTGACCCGGATTTCCAATATTGGGAATCAAAGGAAGCGTAAACCCACGATTAATTGTATAATTGTTTATATATTAAATATATGTGAAATTTGGGGTCTTGTATAGTTGTTTATATTTATTTATTTAAATAATAATAATAATAAATTATTTTAAGGTTATTGTTAAGTGAGACATCAATTTGGTGTATGAGACTTATTTGTTTGTGGGATAAGAACTGCTAAAGTCTACAGAGGTATACATACACTACCGTTTTTGGATTTGAACTTGTGATCTCCTAAGAAGAAACACATGCTTTTAACTATTAGGCCCACTCATGCTAAAGGTAGACCTATTACACTCATTTATTATGATGGTTAGCTTGCAAAGACCATCATAAAAACTTAGGAACTAGTTAATTCGCCACCTTCCCTTAACTTAGGAACTAGGTAATTTAATTTGACATAGAAATTTTCACATGAAATAAAGTTTAATGTTGGTGGTCAACATTTCTATATAATTGTTTTTTATCTAGTTAACCATGTTTTCCATTATTGAGAAACTCACGATCATTTAATTCAATAATGGTTTATATATTACATATATGTGAAATTTGAAAAGTATGGAAAATTAGTAATATATGTATTTTTGACAATGCTAAGCCTTCTCCTAGGTATGTTGTGATAAGAGCTATCAATATTTTTATTTTAGGAATATTACAAAGTTGAGAAGTTAAAAAAAAAGGCTCATTCCCTTTCTACATTTGTTGAGGCTATATCTATGAGGTTATTTTAATGGTGCTAAAAAGAAGAGACAATGTGGTGTAGGTATAGTCCTAAGAATCAAAATATACCATATTTTATATTTAAATATGTTAGTTGGATCGGGCACAAATATTAAAGTTGAATTGCTTTCATTATGGGGACTTCTTTGGTTTGAACTCAAGAGGGGTATTCTTAATATTCAGATCGTAGGTGATTTTGAGATAATTACAAAATGGGAAAATGGAATTAAAATCTCCAAGTGCTTCTGCTAGATTGGTGAGTTGTTAGAGTGAAACAATTTATTTCAAAATTTTCTTATATTACATTAACTCATATTTATAGGGAGTTTAATGGTGATGGTGAGAGACTTTCAAAGGATGCAGTTGGTATAACAGATGGCTTTATTCTCTTCAAGAATATGTGGAAGAGACCTTGATAGACTTTGGCTCTATCTTCTTCTTTTAAGCTTTTCAGTCTTCTCTTTCTGAGATGTTTTTTTGTTGGAAGGTGGAATCTAGTTTTAAGTTAGATAGACAATTTTGTCTCTTTTTATTTGTAATAGTTCTCTATATTATCTAGATTTGAAGGTTTCTGTTTGTACCTTGTTTATGGACAGAATACATATCATTGTTGTCTTTTTTGGGTTCCCATGTAAGGCTCATAAGAAGGTTTTTAAGTGATATTATACCTCGGACATCAAGTACTACAAATGGATAACTAGTTTGATGTAACTTCTATTTTATTTCAAAAGAATAACAACTTATTTTTTTCCTTGACGGAAAATAAATAAATATATATTTGAAATATTTGCTTTCTAAAATAACAAATATAATGGTTTTTATAATAATAAAAAGTAAAAAATAACTTAATTTATGAAGAACATCAATTTCTATTATCTTTTAATGTATAATTATTTCTTTCATAAATATCTTAGGGTGGGAAGGATAGGAGTCCATCCCATGACTACTCTAACTAAATTCAATTGACAAATGCATAATTGTTTTTATATAAAATATATTTGAAAAGTTAAAAATGGAGTAGTCTAAATATTTTAAGGTTTGGAATTTTTCTGGGTATATTTTCAGGTTTGTTTTGTTTGGACTTTGATATGAAATTTTAAAAAAAGAATAGAATCATATAACATAAATTAATTGTAGAAATTGCATAATACGAGTGTTGGAGTAATTATCCAACTTACACACTTTATTTGGTCAACTTTGGCCTATTTACCCACTATCCTGAGTTTATTGACTCAATTGGTATCATCATCAACACACCATGACATCAGCATGAGCACACCCACGCTCTCCTTCAATCAGGGAGGCCAACTAAGCCTTCTCCTTCAATCAGGGAGGCTAACCAGGCTTCCTCCTTTAATCAGGGAGCAATTCTGGGGTGATCTGAGTGTCATAAGTGCACAAAATAGTTAACAGAATGTTGTTTCACCTAACAATCAGTTAAGCTGAGTTGTAAAGGCACCTCCCTCATGTCATTGTCTATTTTGGGCTGATTTGGGTGAATTGGAGTGAGTTATTGCGCCTCCAACAACTTTCGATGACCAGTATCAGTTCAGTTCACTTCATCGGAGCTATCTGGAGTTAATGAGGTGCTACCACCTTCTGATTGACATGCAGTGACATGTACTTGAGTTACTTTCAGTTAGACTCAGCCATTTATTGCACTCTGATTTAGTTAGGACTCAGTTAGAGTCAATCATGGATAGATTAGTGGTTAACTAAGTGTGTTCAGTGTGACTATAGTCAGTTAAGCTACACCCATCCATGCAATTCGAATGACCTCCATTGAATTCGAATTGTCTTGGCATTCATGCATTATGCATGACATTGTATTATTGATTTTTATTCCATTATTGAATATACAGAGCTGCAACCTCCTATTGCAGTACCGTTATGTCATTTCATGCCTAAATTGTCTAGAATCTCTTGTAAGTCTGTGCTTTGTCTCAAGATTGTTGTGACAGAATTTAATAATGAGTGCTATAAGAATATTTGAGGGTGTTGAATCTATTTATACATTTGGATTTGGATTTTATCAAAAATAAATTTACGAGATTCCGACAAAAAACCACAAAAAATCTAAAACATAGAATAAATAAACTACTTCGTTAAAAATTTATCTTAGAGTTTACAATTTAAATATTTAATATTTATGAAAAAATTATAGTTAAAAATAAATCAATTACAATACTAGGAGACCTAGATTTCAAATTTGCATAGGAAGTTAGTGTAAGTTATTATCTTCGATATATTGTTTTTGGTACAAGGTTTTATATAGATACATAATGGCTAGAAATGGAAGGTAAGAGGGCTAAAGGCCAAACAGGTTTTAGAAGGCATCATTCAACCATGGAACACCTTGTTGTGCTTAGGATCGTTGTAGATGAATTCCATAATAATAAGTCTGAGCTATTTTGTTGCTTTGTGGATTTTAGAAAAGCTTTTGATACAATGCCTAGAAATAACCTGTAGAATAGACTATAGGAGCTTAAGATTCCTTTTGAGTCGAGAGCTGTCACGATAAGGTTATATGAAAAGGACATTTCCAATTTTAAGAATAATGAGAGGTGGACAACGAATATAAATTGTAATATTGGAGTTAAACAAGGTTTCGCCCTCTGCCCTAACCCTTTTGGCATTTACATTAATAAGCTAGAAATGTGTTTATAATAATCAGGTTGCGCCGGTACAATTTTAGCTGGGATAGTCATCATCTTCCTACTTAAGCTGATGATATTGTTCTTATGGCAAGGTGGCTTTCTGATTTCGATAAGCAATTAAGAATTTTTAAATTTTTTTGCTCTAACATGGGTATGACTATTAACACAACAAGACAAAACTCATGATTATAAAATCTAACAAAGACACATACACAAATTTTATTTATGATAATAGAAATCTAGAGGAAGTGACTTCTTACAAGTATCTCAGAATTGATATTCATCACAAACTCAATTGGAACTATAGCATTGAGAAAATGATTAATGGAGGGTGGAAAGCTTATTTTGGTCTTGCTGTAAATGAACCAATCTAGTCATGTGGGATAAAAAGAAGTTCCTCTTTGAAACTCTTGTCATACCTATTATCTTGTATGGTTGTGAATTATGGGGGTGTAGCATTTCTAGAGAATATTGGAAGAAGATTGAGCAAATCCAAAAGCGGTTTATAACTTATAACCTCAAAATTAAAAGCAATACGCCTTATCCTATTCTCCTCATTAAAGTGGGCCTTTTCCCCATTGAGAGCATGGCTATGACTAGGTACATGATGTACAAGCATAAGATAAATAACATGGGAAATGAGAGGCATCCTAAAATTGCTTTAAATTCAAGTCAAAACCAACTACCCCTTAATTAGTGTTGGTGTAAAGATACCATGGCTTGGTTAAACCATTGGGGCATTGATGGAAACGACATTTTGCATAACATTGATAATGTCAAAAATATTATTACTTATGAGTTTAAAGAGAAGTTGTGGTGTGAGGAAAATTTAGTAGTTAAGAGAAAATTAAGATATTATAAGGAGGTCATTAATCATAATTTGGAAGATTGGAAGCATCTCTCGGTAGTAAATAGGTCACGAAAGAAAATTAATATAGCCAAGATGAGAATGAACTGTCATGAAATCCATAGTGAAACATGGCGTTGGTCTATTCCTAAAACTCCATGGATAGAAAGGGTTTTCCATCTATGTGAGTTTAAGAGCGTTGAGGATGAAAATCACTTTCTCTTAGACTCCCCTGCTTACACCCACATTAGATCCGAGTTTCATAGTATTTTTTACAATACAATCCTTTATAACCTCCTAACTTACCAAACTATAGCGAGCTTGGAAAGCTTCTTGACAAATTTTTTGAGCACAGGAACAAGATTTTAAAGTAAACCAAGGATTATCCTTCTTAAGGTCCGATAGGCCAAAGTTGGCCTTAGTGGACGTTAGTCATCATCATCATCATCAATAAAATCAAAATATCATTATTATCAAATTCAATATAATATAGATTTTTAAATTTGTAAATCACGCATTGTTAAAATTTACGAGTGAATTTTAATTTTACTTTCATAATTCAATTTAAAAAATAACAAATCAATATTTTTTATTAATAAATTTAATTAATTAAATAACATATTTTTATTAATACATTTTTTCAAATCCTATAAAATAAATAATAATAAAAACATTACAAATAACACTATAAAATTAAAACCTAAATTATGAAAAAACATATTACAAATAAAATTATAAAATCTAAATCTAAATTTTAAATAGATTAATGAAAGCTTATTCTCTTATTTTTAATAGATAAAGATTTATTCTAAATGAAAGACTATAAATGTTGGTAAGGGCAAATGAAGATGTCTAAAATTTGAGGATTTGGGTTTGACAACTATCTTTTCTCCGGAATTCAATGTTTTTTATTTTGCAAAGTTTAATCTTAATTTTGATGATAAAAGTGGATTCAACATCCTCAAAAACCATTGGAGAACTAAAAATTCCAAAACTTTAAAATTGAAACTTGAATTTAAAAAATTGTAAACAGATTTTGTTCAAAATAATGATGAAAAAATAGTATAAAAAAATCAAAAAAATATATTTTCAACTTTAAAACCACACATTCTTAAAAAAAAATCAAAATTCTATATTTATTAATAAAAATAGTATTTAATTAATTTATTATTTTTTAATAAAAATTAAAATAATATTAAAAAACTTAACTCAGTGGAGAACAAGAGAGTAAGAGAGTATCTTTTCTAATTTAAAAAAATTCAAAATTCTATATTTATTAATAAAATGATATTTAATTAACTTATTATTTTTAATAAAAATTAAAATAATATTAAAAAACTAAACTTAGTGGATAACAAGAGAGTATCTTTTCCATTTTGAGACCAACTAATTCTTTAAAAAAACAATATTTATTAATAAAATTGATATTTGAGAATTTTAAACGAATGGTTCGCTCCAAGAAGATTTTCAAAAATTTCCTTCGGCCCTCTGGCGTTTTTTTCAAGATCGTTGAAGCTGCTCTTCCTTGGAGGTTCTGATTGTGGTCTTTGGAGGATCACAGCTAGAAGCTTGGTGCATGGATCGCGTTGTTTGCTCATTTGATATGTCTCCCATATTTTCCTGCAAAGTCTCTTTTTCGGCCTAGGAGTTTGGTTCTTTGGATTAGCAGGCTGCTGCTGGTTTTGTGGAGGATTGGAGGCCATTTTGGACTGGATCTCAAGCCTGGTGCTCGACCTCAGTGATCACTCTGGTGTTTGTTGTCTTTCTGGGTGGTTGATTCAGATTCCTTCCTTTCTTGGTTGTTAGTTCTTGCAGGTTAGCTTGCTTTGGGGTTCCCTAGGTGCCTTCAAGCCTGTTTTGGGATCATATCTCATGGAAATTGGAGGGGTTCCTCCGTTTCCCCTTGTCCTCGAAGCTTTCAAGAGATTGATTGCTTCTTATGGAAAGAGGAAAGGGGGCCCTTTTCAGAAATTTGTCAAGAAAATAGATATTCCTTCGGTTGAGCTACCTGCTAACCGAACCTGCTGTTTGACATTAAAGCTAGTTGAACGTGGGCTCATCGGTCAATTTACTGGCCTTTGTCCTTCTCTAAAGGCCATTGATGGCTGGGTGTAGAGGAACTGGAGGCCTTTAGTTTCTGAGGCTATCCGAAGTCATTTTGTCGAAAGAGGCTACTATGTTTTTGTTTTGACTCTGCAGCGGACCAAGATCTAATCTTTCAACATGGATCATATTTCATGGGTCCTCAAGGACTCTACTTGAACAAAGGGACTCCTGATTTCGACCACTTTCAAGACATCCCGTCTATTGTCCCTGTTTGGGTTAGAATTCCGCATCTTCCTTTACACTATTGGAGCTCAGAATCCCTCAAAACCATAGGGAACAAGCTTGGTAAATACATTGATAGAGCTGATAGGAAAGATCAATTTTCTTGCGCTAGAATTTGTGTAAAAGTTGACTTGAAGACAGGCCTGCCCAAGGCAATAAAATTGACAGTTGCAGAGTGGTCTCATATTTAGGAGTTGGATTATGAACTAATTCCGTTCAAATGCAGATTCTGCCATGGTTATGGACATTTTGCCAAGAACTGCAAAAAAAATCAGAAGAGGAAAATGTAATTGCGAAAGATGATCAGTGGACTCAAGTCCAAAAGGCAGGAAATTCTAATTAGGGTCATAGAAAGAAAGGCAAAGGAAAATCTGTGAATGGTGATGTTGGGAAACCTTTTTAGGATGTTGACCTCCCCAAAGCTTCTCCCAATCACTTTGTTGTTCTTATTTCTTCTGAAGCTATCCTTGAAGAAGGTGAAGTGCAATAAATCGATGAGCATGAGTTGGAGTCTGAAGTAAATTTAGTACCTCAGGATCAAGTTGGCCCATCTTCGATTCTTCTTGGGGATGGAGGTCCCTCATCTCCCATTTGTGTTAGCTCTCCTCCTTCTTATGTAGATATTACTAGGAAGAAGCAACTTGACAGTTCTGGATCTTTTGAAGATGATACCTTTGAGCAGCATTCCAAAAATGTCGGTAGGAAGTCAAAGAAGGAGATTCGAGAAGAAGAGGCTGATAGGCTAAGGACGCAAGGAAGTCAGTCCACTCTCGAAATGTCATATGGGAGTAATAAGAGAATCAACCTCCCAAACGGAGTAAATAATCCCTCTCACTTGGGTAAGTAATGCAAATCATCTCTTGGAACTATAAGGGACTAGGGAATCCACTCAAAGCGGATGCAGTAAAAGATTTAATGAAAATGGTTCCTTCTGAAATCCTATAGCTCCAAGAGAAAAAGATTGAGGAGGAAGCTCTTCTTCTCATAAGTAAAAATAAATGGGAACTGACTGCTGGCAAAGCTATCAATGCTAGAGGTTCCTGTGGAGGATTAGCAACTCTATGGAGTGATGAGAAATTCCAGTTAAAAAATTGGTTCGCCACACAACATTGGATATTTTCAGAGCTCTTCCATCTCTCCAGTAAGGCCTCTTTTGCCCTCATTAATCTTTTATGTTCCTATTAATTACTCTGAAAAACAAGAATGCTGGAGATTGTTATGTGAAATTCTACAATTCAACTCCCCTGTCAACAAAATATTAGCTGGAGATCTTAATTTCACTTTCGCTCCGAATGAGAAAAAGGAGGACGTTGTGGAAAGGATCATCTGCAAGATACAGTTGAAGAATTGATTCAAGTCTGGGACTTGATTGATTTAAAACTCAAACTTGGGCGTTTCACGTGGTCCAACCATAGAGTGGGCACCAGTGGGATCTCTGCTAGGCTTAACCGATTCCTTGTACATAGCATGCTGATGGATGGAAAAACCATAATTTATTAAAAAATTCTACCTAAGCTCATGTCCGATCACCATCCTATCTCTCTATAGTTTGATGAAGAAGAGGAACTTGGACCAAGTCCGTTCAGGTTCATCCCACTTTGGATTGAGAGAAGCGGGTTTATGAACATTGTTTCTCAGGCTTGGTCCAATTATGTCGTTGGCTCTCCCAATTTTGTCTTTGAACATAAATTGAAAAACACAAAACTCATAATGAAAAAGTGGGTTAAATCTCCACTCTCTACACCAACGACCAGCATAATGGATAGAGTGGCCGAGTTATTTGCAATTCAAATTGGAATGGAAAAAAGTGAAACAACCTCTTCTCAATTAGCCCAGGAACAATTTGCGCAGTTTAAAACCTCTCAACCTTTTAGGCAGGAGGAGGAACAACTCAGTTTGAAGTGTAGAAGTCTCTGGTTGAAGGCAAGAGATAAGAACACCACATTCTTCCATCGTCAGTGTAGGGCTAGGCTCTCCCGAAATCATATTTCAGAAATATCCATTAGTGATGGGGTCATAATTAAAGGCCAAGAACTTCTAAAACAGTCAGCGAGTAGACATTTTCCGCTTATGTTTCAAGATGATGGACTCTTTGATCAGGAAGTGTCTTCTAAATTTCTGGACAATGTTCCTTCTCTTGTTAATGCAGAGGACAATTATAATTTAATGAAACCCTTCTCAAAAAAGGAAATTGTTGATGTCACCTAGTCTATGGAGTCTGACAAAGCTCCTAGGCCGGATGGCTTTTCAATTCATTTTTCTAAAGTCTGTTGGCCAATTATCAAATTAGATCTATTCCATTTGGTGTCCGCTTTCTAGAAAAAATCCAGAGTGGGAGGGGTTACCAACTCTACATTTCTCGCCCTTATCCCAAAGGAAGTTAATCCTTATTCCTTCGATAGGTTTCGTCCAATTTCGTTGTGTAATGCTTCCTATAATATCCTGGCCAAACATCTCTCTAACAGATTTAATCTTTTGCTCAATAAGTTGATCTCTCCACTTTAGGGGGGATTCGTTAAAGGCAGACATCTAGTGGATAATGTCATTCAAGTCCAAGAAGCTCTTCAGTCAAGCTTCCAAAGGAAGGAGAAAGGTATGTTAATAAAGTTGGATATGAAGAATGCCTTTGACCGAGTAAAGCTTCCCTTCCTTTATGATGTTCTGCTCTCATCTGGTTTTTGCTCTGATTTTGTAAATCTGATCAAAGCATGTACTGATAAGCCATGGATAACACCACTAGTTAATGGAATACCTTCTGATTTTTTTAAAGCAACCAAAGGCCTCCACCAAGGCTGTCCGTTGTCTCCTTTCCTATACATATTAATGGCTGAAACTCTCAGGATAAAGCTCATAGTAGAAAATGAAGCTGGGTATATACTGGGCATTAAGATTGCTAGGGTTGTGGATCCAATAAACCATGCACTTTTCGCTGATGACTCTCTTCTTCTCGGAGGGGCCTCAATGAAGATAGCTCAGGATTTTAACGTTATCTTGCAAAAATTCTTCCTAATTTATGGAGCTTTGATTAACAAAAACAAAAGCATTGTTTATGGCTAGAATGTTGAGCACTTAGCTATTATTCAAATAGAAGACTCCTTGGGATTCTCTGGCTTTGACAGGTGGGAGAATATTAAGTATTTGAGGGTTCCCTTAAATCTTTGTTCGTCCCCTCCTTCTCTTTGGCTTGATGTGCTGGCTAAGTTAAAGGAAAAAAAATCACTTCTTGGGGTGGCCAGTGGTTAACCAATTCTGGGAAATTGATCTTGATTAAATCAGTACTTTCATCTTTTCCAATTTTCCAATCCTCTCTAATGCTAGCCCCAAAGTCTATCTTGGCCCAGATTTCTAAACTATTGAGAGACTTTCTTTGGAACGTCGGAAAAGGTGGCCAAAACAAGATGCATTTGGTAAGCTGGGATGTGCTTAAGCGTCCCTTTTTAGAAAGGTGTATTACAAATTCTTGATTCCTATCTGGATAATTTGGTGATGAGTGGCAAGCTGACTTGGCAACTTTACATGGAAAAAAGCATATTGTCAGTATTATTTTCTGGATGATATACCTTAAAGGTGGCTCATTGAGAAATGTCACCTCGGCTAATACCCCATCAGGCTCTGCTATCTGGAACTCCTGCAGAAAAGGGTTTGATTTTTTTAATCAACATCTTTTTAGATCCCTGGGCAATGGGAAGAGGATCCTTCTATGGGAGGATAAAATCTTTGGGAAACCTCCTCTCTCCAATATCACTTAGTTAACAGATATTATGAATTGGGAAAGAAATAAAGGTTTGCTTCGTTTGGTATATATCTGCTCTTGGGACAGAGATGGAAATTGGGTAGGCTGGTCACTCCCAAATCTCCTCGCTCATCTCATTATTCAAATTTTTTTGTTGCTCTCTACTCTAATTGGCATCGCTTTTGTCCATATCTCTCATAAAGATTGTTGGGGATGGGGTTCTGATGGTTATTACTTCACAGCTAAAGGCTTCAGGATTCTGCAAGCAGGTCACTCCTCTTGTATTTCTCCTATGATCTGGAAAACTGTTTGGTATTCTCATTGTCTTCCGAAGGTCAATTTTTTTACTTGGTTACTATTGAACAACAAGATCTTGACAAGTGATAATATCTTAAAAATAGGATTCAATGGTCCATTTTGCTGTCGTTTCTGCAAAAATGCTATGGAGCCATCCGATCATCTTCTCGTTGACTGTGTCTTTTCCAAAAGCATTTGGGCTCTTGTTCTCCTCGAGTTTCAGTGCTCATTTCCCATTTAGCATACTGTCTCTACGTGTTACTCTGCTTGGCATGTTTGGCGTCCTCTAAAATCAATCGGTGCAGTATTGCATTCAAACTGGCACTCAATTTTGAAAATGACATGGTGGTCTTTGTGGTTAGCTAGAAACAATTGCATATTTAGTGATCAGGGGCCGATTTCTCAGATTGTGGCCTGCAAAGCATTCTCTTGGTTTGCAAATTCTATTGGACATTTGATGTCCTCTTTGCCAGCTTTGTGGCTAGGTTCAAGTTCTCAAGCAGTGGGGAATAAGTTGAGCTGCAATAAACCTTTCAGTCTCCCTTCCTTGAGGTTTCGTGGGAATAATGGTGCATTGAATTCTTTTTGGATGAGTTCTCCCTAAACGACTATTTTCTTTGATGGCGCTTCCAAGGGGAACCCTGGAGTCTCTAGAGCGGGGGGATTGGTCTTCTCTCTAGACAGATTGTCCACTTTCAGCTTTAGCTGGGGGCTTGGTACCATGTCTAACAATCAGGCCGAAAGATACAACCTTCTCTTGGAAAGGAAGTTGGTAAAGGAGAAAGGTTATTGTTAAATTTTCATATGCTTAGCTAAGACATCAGTATATCATTTCATTTTTCATAATAAAAGCATATAAAACAGGATCACTGAAAGAAACAGTATCACAAGAACAACACGGATTTATCCTGGGAAAACCCTAAAGGGAAAAACCCAGCAAAAGCTTCCTCAATATAGATGCCCCAAAAGGGAAAAAGGTAAAACCAACAAGGAGATCAAAAACCTGATTCTCCTTCTTCTCCAGCAAATTCTCTCCTCCATAAGTGCGCTATTCCAAGTGAGTGTGTTTGTCTCAAATGAGGAGCACTACACCTCTATTTATATACATCCGTTTACTTAAAGTTTACTCAATTAACATGTCGAATTAAGTTAACTCATGTAGGCTCGAGTTACACATGTAGGCTCAAGTAACCACACTGGGGTACTGATGAACCACCTTTACAATTAGAGGGGACTACCTCATGACTCTTATTAGTTCTTCCGACTAGGAGCATCGGGGTACAATGTAATACAAGTGGTTCTCTCGGTTGGACCATCGGGGACCACAAAAGATACATAAAGAATATTCTTCGAAGTTACAATATTTCAACACTCCCCCTTAACGAGAAGGGTATTCTACATCAACAACAACAAGAGTAGAGATAACGGACATCATCAACATCAACAGGGTAACACATCTATAAATCATTGGAAGCTTTTCAACATCATGTAGTCTTCATCTTCAATCTTCAGTCTTCATCATCAACAACATCTTCAGCATTTTGATCTTTCAATTTGCAGCGACATATTCAGCACTTGGACCTTTCGATCAGCAACATCTTCAGCACTTTGACTGGTTCGATCAGCAACAACATCTTCAGCATTTTGATCTTTCAATTAGCAATGACATCTTCAGCACTTTGACCCTTTCGATCAGCAACATCTTCAGCACTTTGACTGTTTGATTAGCAACAACATCTTCAGCATTTTGACCTTTCGATCAGCAACATCTTCAGCACTTTGACTTTTCGATCAGCAACAACATCTTCAGTATTTTGTCCTTTCAATTAGCAGCATTTTGACTTTTTGATCAGCAACAACATATTTAGCACCTCGACCTTTCGATCAGCAGCAACATCTTCAGTACTTTGATCTCTCGATCAGCAATATCATCATCAACACTTTGCCCTTTCGATTAGCAGCAACATCATCATCATCATATTCTGATCTGTCGATCATAATCATCATCACATTCTGATCTTTCGATCAGATACATCATCATCATACTCTGATCTTTCGATCAGAAACATCATCAACATAGAAATATCATCATCATACTATGATCTTTCGATCAGAAACATCATCAACATACTCTGATCTTTTGATCAGAAACATCATCATCATAGTGCTTCATCATCATACTCTGCTCTTTAGATCAGTACGTCGTCATCATCATCAGCAACAACCTGCAATCCACAATTCAAAGATAGAAAGTCTTTGGATCATTTTTGGACTTAAAGTCCAGGGATGATACAATCCCACCACATTCTCGACAACCGAAGTTACCGGATTGATTACGGGATAATCAGTCCCTATCACTTTAGGACTAAGCCCAAGGATGATGCAATCCTACCACATTCTCGATGACCAAATTCACCGGATACAATTACGGGATAATCACTCCCTATCACTTTAGGACTTGAGTCCAAGG